>FR990126.1:14808710-15198710 GCA_905404295.2 Ochlodes sylvanus
TTAGTTAATATCACTTATTCACACCAGAAAGGTAATAAAATGTAATTAGTACTTAGTGTTTAAAAAACTCAATGCAATAAAATTAAATAAAAAAAGGATCACACATATCGATTTTTAAAAAAAATTCTGCAGAAGTAACCGTTGTATGTGATATGTCAAAAAATTACAAATAATTAGTAGTAACACTCCCTAGAAGGATATTACGGTTTGACTTGCAGGTCCGTAGAAAATCGGATTTTTCAAGAAAGCTCCATACAATTTTTTCTCGAAAACAATATAAATCATTCGCATAAATGCCCAATTACTTTTTTTTACATATGTAGGCTTAGTTACTGTAAACAAAAGCCATATCCAACAAAAACAGCGATATTTATGAATTAACATTCCTATGTCTATGAAAGCTGATTTTCGTCCCACTGTGATGCCGTGTGCTTTCTGTTAGGTTTCTCGGCGTTCTATTAAATTTAAATGAAATAAGGAGAGAGTAAAGCTACAGTTCCCTATCGCGGTGTCGCTACGCTAGCAAGATGTTCCTACCAAGCTCCGTGCCATATATGTATCGATTCGTGTATATAAAGTATTAAATCGTCTCCGGGCGGCGGCTACTTGGCCTCCTTCTTCTCGTCGTCCTTGAAGAGCAGCGGCGTCATGCCGAGGATGCAGCCCAGCGTGATGCCGAGCACTCGGCCCTGCCGTGCAACACAACCTTGTCAATAAGCTCAGATACTCTCACCACACAGTTTGACAATACATAGCTGCTGATTTACAACTTACAACTTACAAAATGATTAACAATACATAGAAGCGGCCCTGACCGACCGGCGGCCGGCGGCGGCCGAGCGCACCGAGCACGGCGTCGTATGTAATTTTGAAGTTTCTTAATGTAACTAGTCGATAAAAGAGCAGACAAGTTGGGAGAAACAATTGTTTGTTCCGCCACATTCTAAAACGTATTGAATTAGTTTCGCACGGGTACGAGCGTGCCGCAGCGAGCGCGGCCAGACTCACCATGTTGGCGAAGCGGCGGCTGACGGGCATGTCGAGCTGCACGGGCGAGAGCGCGGGCGCGCCCATCCCGAGCAGCATGGCGGCGCGCTCCACGTAGTACGAGGAGCCGATGCCGATGATGTCGCTGAACGTGTTGCCCAGCGCCGCCGCCGCCATCGTCGACAGCGTGATGTATGCGCTCATGCTGCTCTCTATGCTGTCGCCCTGGGACCGATCACATTCCCCTATTATTTTGACGCGAGACACGTTGACGTTGACGTTGACGTTGGATAAACCTTGATTTTTGGCTATAAGCTTACTACATTCTAACTAGGCGCAGCAGCTACAACGGAGCTAATGTTTGTTAAGTAACTAAAACCCGGTCACGGAACAACCGAATTGTCATTATAAGTGGAGAGATATGTCCTGGTTTATAGCAATATATCAATACCACAGTGATTCACTGTTGTTTGATGCACTGATTATATTCAAGATATCCTCAAATCAGATTATCATATTGTTACAATTATGAAATACAGTCTATACATGCATTCAAACTCAATATCCAGTGATTGTTATCTACGAGAGCAGGCGATAGTTATTTTGCATTACAATGCAAATGTGACTTAAATGATAATAATTACTTGGATCTTATAAGCCCCGACAACTACACTTCATATTTTATCCTGATCTATTTAAAAATTAATAGGTACTTTAATGTTCTTATATACTCACAGCTATTATCATGATGAAGTTGTCTAAAAACCCAAAGCCAATGAAGGGTATAGAATTGGCTAGTGATACTGTAAACAAACAATACATGGTATACAATACAGTTCATGCAATAATAGTCAATACATGTCTTTATAATGGCAGCTAATTAACATTTATTTTATAAGTATTTAACATCATGTATACTTACAGTGAAATAGTTCCTTAGTCGTAGGTTTTGGTACTGTGGCAGCTGAAATAAAATATACACCACCATGAGTTATAATTATTATTGTCTTGTGAACATATAATAATAAAAAAACTTGATATTTTCCTTTATCATGCTTGGTGAGATCTCGTTATTGGTCACCAGGACATCATGCAAGCATTAGTGTTGTTTTTGTCTCTCTGACTTGATTTTTAATGTTATTTAAATCTCCTTGCAATTCTGACCATTTTAATTAATAATCTTGCGTTACTGAGTGACTGACAGACAACACACAGTAGTAATTACTAGACGCAAGAAGCTGAAATTTGGCATGTATGTTCCTTGGGGAGTGTAGGGGACCACTAAGAGAGGATTTTTGGAACTTTCCCCCCTAAGGGGATTAAAAGGGGGATAAACTGAAACTTTTTATTTCTTCAATGGATTCACTTAAAACTTTGTATATAGGTTCCTCAAGTGATGCAAGTGAGCACTAAGAAAGGATTTTTGGAAGAAATCATTATATCTATAAAAAAAAACCGCATCAAAATCCATTGCGTAGTTTTAAAGATCTACATACATACCTACATAGAGACAGAGAAAGCGACTTTGTTTTATACTATGTAGTGATATGTACTAAGCTTTTACTTACATCA
The DNA here is from genome assembly GCA_905404295.2 of Ochlodes sylvanus. NCBI lineage: Eukaryota > Metazoa > Arthropoda > Insecta > Lepidoptera > Hesperiidae > Ochlodes > Ochlodes sylvanus. The sequence continues at coordinate 14,811,270 of FR990126.1, forward strand.
CACCATGAGTACACATGACACAGACATGAAAATGAAAGATAAAATTTGATACACTAAATACAAAAATAATTAAAAAAGATTAAATAAAACTAACATAACATAGAGTGAATTGAATGTGACTAACCATACTTTTTCTTCAGCCAGTCTTCTGGAACAGGGCAGTATTTGCCGGTGGGGTCCACGTCACCCAGTGTGGGCACTTTGCTGGGCCTTCCCAGCGTTGTCCTCCACCTCTGTCCAGCCAATTTATCTACAAGCCAAACATATTTACTATACATTAAGTTGGGGGAGGCCTATGTGCAACAGTGGACTATCCTCTACATAACGTTTTAAAATCCATTGGAACCTCATAAGACCACAGTCATGTTATATTGGCTATATATTACATGATTTTCAGACATGAATAATGTATTGGCTATGTACCCTCAAATTCTTCCTTAATCCGGTTCGACTCGTATTCCTGTATGGCTGCAAATAGGACTTTCCTCTCCTCGTCCTTTAAATGCAATACAAGTTCTGTGGCATGCAATTTTGTCAAAGGCCCTGATAACTGTGAAGGTTCTTCGAAATCTTTCGAAGTGGGCCCTAGACCTAGGTAGCGAACATTTGTCGCAGTCGGAGAGAATTTCATCAAATTTAAACATCCTATTGTAGCACTGGACCGTACATGTGAGTTCAAAGGTTTGTGACAACACACACTGGAATTAGAAATATTATGTGTAAATCTTGTTACAGCACGCACAGACTTCATAATTCACAAATAGATTTGAGTCAAAAGTAAACAACAGTAAATTTATTTTGGCTTGAAAGATTCATCGAGCTGGTGTGATGTGACCTTGATTTTTACGTTCCATTCTACGTATCGAATAGACAATGAATAAACAATATGTCAAAGTTGTAGGGACTACAGTTATGTTTAAACATACCTACATATACCTATACCCGAATGCATGTACGTTGCACTAAATGCACCGCACCGCTAGTCTCGGGATTGTCGGGCTACGGACGGTCGCGTATTGTATGTAACTGGACAATAAATATTATATCGCATATCCGCTTTTAATTAGAGGTGGGTCGTACTAGGTTAATTTTGGACTAGGTGTACCTGTTCCTAGTATTTAAAAATACGTGATCCAAATACCTGTTCTACCTATTCCACCTCGTATCGAAGTCTCTACCTAGTCCGATTACTTTACTTATGGACTATGGTTCGCGTTCGGTCAAGGACGTGTACGCGTATCATATACGCGTACTAAGTCCTTGACTAAGTACATTGCTTGCGTACGTTGCGTTGTTTGCTGCGTAGTGCGTCGTACTATATAGACATTTAATCAGTACGTTTTGTAATGTTAATTACTTATGAAATTACTAATGATACAAAGGAGACCTTCAGTTTTTGGCCAAAGTCCGTAATCTAAAATATATATATACACACACATGTGTGTGTGTGTGTGTGTGTGTGTGTATCATAATATATTATATGATTATTGAAAAAATATTGTATACAAGTCTCATGACTTGCAATGAAAAACCTTCATACTGAATTTCATTCCAATACGTTGAAGAACGGCAAAGTTTCATACATACTTTGCAACTTCGTTTTCAAAATTTCAAGTTTCTAACCCTTAGAGGCCCTGCGTTGATATGTCAGTCAAATATGTCAAATATGTCATTATCAAATATGTCAGTCAAACTATCAAAGTGACAGTGACATTGTATTGCAGGTTGCATTCATAAAATTCATGTTGTTTTCATAAAATCTAAAAATATATATAATTTTATCTTCTTTTATTTAATAAAATGATAAAAATAAATAACAAAATAACACTCCAAAGATGCGACTCAAACGAAACACAAAAACAGAATAAACAATAGGACTTTGACAATTTGACATGATAATTGCGGCATGGATGACAGTATTTGTTTATCGGCTTGACTAGTGGTCTTTTAGCCAGAATTGTACATATTTGAATATAAAATTAAAATGTGATCTTAATCAATTAATTAGAATAGAACTATGTTTTTTACACCTATATAAGTCGATTAGTATTACTTTTTAAGCTATCGCGGGCCTTGAGCGTGGAGACCGAATTCAGTAATTCCGTAACGAAAATAACCTAATTCCGTTTCCGGTGCCGCTAAATTAATATTGATAGGAATAATTAAATATTAGATTTATATCATTAAACACAATTATTATATTCACTAGTGGATTTATAAGAATAATCGCAATATTAAAATTCCTTCAGATTAATTAAAGTGTATCAAATGTATTTGCTATATAAAAATATGTACTGACGGCGCCATATTGAAATATAGGAATAAAAGCGGTTTGACGTGCTGAACGCTTATTTAATTTCATTCTAAATTATCTTTGAATAGTTATAATTTATGAACTGTGATTTTGCAATTAAATAAATTATATGTGTATCAAATCAAACTAAAAAAACAAGTAAATGAAAAATCAGTGTCAGCCATCTAGTTTGTAATCAGCGCCATTTAGTTACCTTAGTACTAAGTACTGGTACGTATGTTTTCTACAAACTAGATGGCGCTGTTCTGATATAACTTCGGGGGATCGTGACGCGATCTTGAAAATTTACTCCAATAATTATAATTGCTTAAGTTGATAAAAAATGCTATGCAATAGCTTTACCGCGGCAGTCCCCGAGGGCCACATTTAATTTTTTTATTCAATCCAAGAATAAAATACGTCACACTAAAAGCATATTATTGCCATGAACAATAATTGTGGTGCCACTTAAGTGTGAGTGGTAAAAATGATTAATAAATTCTGTTTTATTATTTTTCGAATTCAGCGTATTTTTTATACCAATATACATCAAGGAACACGAGGTATTTATTTTTTATTTATTTTATGTTTATTTGGGAAACATACAAATTTATCAAGCGTTTATAATTCAGCTTACACATGTAAAACAATTCTCAGTAAAGTTTCCACTGCTAGGCAATACATAAAGAATAAAATACAAAAATAACAGTTGGGAGCAACTAAAAGATATTAATATAACAAAGAAGATTGGTTACGAGCTAGAAACTACAGCTTGAATGAGGTCCCTCTTGTATTTACCAATGCTCCTGTTAAATATATCTAAATTTTGTAACTGTTTGTTATAGTACTTACAAGAGCGGTATGTAAACAGGTTCTTTTTATATCTTCTTTTCGAAAGGGGGACGTAAAACAAGCTTTTACGACGGGAGTTCAATCGGGGGCAACAAAAGTTTATATGTGTTAAAAGAAACGGTGAGTCAATATAATTATTAAGAATCTTATATAAAAACATTTGATCTCTAATAATTCTTCTATCAGTTAACAATGTGGTTGATAATGAAGCCTTATATCTAAATTTAACATGTTTTATAAATAATTTGTTTATTCTATCTATTTTACGGATATGGACATGATATTGAGGATTCCATACTACCGAACAATATTCAAGCAGTGATCGTACGTATGAGTTAAATAGTAGAATGAGAGTTTCACTGTTTTTAAAATCTTTGGATATTCTTAAAATAAAGCCAAGCATGCGGAACGCTTTAGTTACAATAAAATTGACATGATCATTGAACGTTATCTTACAATCTAAGAGAACTCCTAGGTCTTTGACCACAGTTACTCGAGGTATAAGGATATTATCAAATGTATAGTTATAATTGATTGGGTTAGGGCTTCGTGTGAAACTAATTACGCTACACTTAGATATATTCAATTTTAAAAAATTGTTTTTGCAATACATAAAAAAAGTTTCGAGTTCCTTTTGTAACACATAACAGTCTGAGATGGACTTAACTTTTCTGAATATCTTCATATCGTCAGCATATAATAATACATTACAGTGGTCAAATATCGATGCGATGTCATTGATGAACAAGTTAAATAAGAGAGGAGCAAGGTGTGAACCCTGTGGCAAGCCTGAGGTGACAGGTAGAAATGAAGAACAATGACCTTTGACTGCTACAGCTTGACTTCTCTCTCGAAGATATGACGTAATCCAACGCAAGAGATCCCCATGAATGCCAATCAATGCTAGTTTTCGCACCAAGACCGAATGCCTTACTTTATCGAAGGCCTTTGAATAGTCTGTATATATAGTATCTATTTGGAATCCAGCCTCCATAGAAGAAGCAATTTGGTGAATGAATTCACAAACATTGCTCTCTGTAGATTTTTTACTAACGAAACCATGCTGTTCATTGATAATTATGTGTCTTAGGAAGGGATAGATGAAGTCGTATATAATTTTTTCGAACAGTTTCGCAATAAGGTTTAATTTGGAAATTGGTCTATAGTTAGTGATATTATGCTTGTCACCATTCTTATAGATAGGAGTAATGAAAGACTGTTTCCAAATCTTTGGCATGGTACCTGACTTATACGACAAATTAAAAAGATAATATAGTGGGTATGCCAGATTTTTAGAACACATTTTAAGAAAAATTGGGGGTATACCATCTGGGCCCGGCCCCTTGTTAATATCTAGTTCCTTGAGATATTTTTCGACCGTCTCTATAGTTATATTTAAGGAGTCTATATGTATCGTATTTGAGGCAGTATTGACGGAAAGCAGATTCGAGTCATGTATAGAATTAATCAGGTCAGTTTCGAAAACTGAATGAAAAAAATTATTAAAAAGAGAACATATTTCAGCGGGATCATCTGATTTAATATCGTTGTAATACATTCGGTCAGGCATTTGGGACCCACCTTTTTTGCTTTTAACATACGACCAGAAAGTGCGACTATTACGTTTTATATTGGTTTCAGCTCTCGAAATAAAAGAATTATAACATACCTGCTGTACACGCTTTTCCCGTTCCCGTAACAATTGAAAAGTGTCATAGTCTTTATGCCGTCCATAGATTTTCCACTTTTTATGATATTTAAGTTTTTCCTTTATTATTTTAATTAGGGCCGAAGAATACCATAACGGGAATCGATAATCAGTTTTGTATGTTTTACTCGGGATATTATTTGAAATTATGTCATTAATGATACTATAAAAAATATTCACACAAGATTCAATATCGTTAGAACGAAAAATGTTATGCCAATCTGTATCCCTCAAGATTTGATTTATTTGATCATAATCTGCTAAGTGAAATAAACGAATTAATCGAGAGTTTAATTTACTGCAGTGTTTAAAGGATATCTTTAGTGTAATCTCCAATGTTGGGTGATGTGCATCCTCCGAGGTGAGAGGGTTATTACAACGTTTAACTGTACACGTATTCCCGCCAATAACGAGATCCAATTGTTTACCGTGAGTATTTTGTACATAATTAAACTGTCTGAAATCCGTAACACATAGGAAATTATATAGAGATTCAATAGTTTTGTCATTGCTAGAAAAGTTAACAAGGGAGGGATCCGAATTCAATGACCATTTTGCACTTGAGATATTGAAATCTCCCACAATTATGTAACTTTCCTCTGGATGGGTTAAAACACTATCTGTAACGGAGTCAAAAAAATCTTCAAGCGTGTTGACGTGTTGACGTGTTTGGGGAAAATATCCACAAATAACGTGCAGGTTGCGGGAGGCAGACCCAATAGTCAAATGAAGCGCTTCAGCGGAAGCGTTTTTAATGTCAATAGGGGATGAGTTAACAACCGGTAGTTCACGCCTCACTGCGATCAGAACCCCACCTCCAAGAGTATCTCCTCTGCTCTCGTAACACCGGTCACACCTATATACATTGTAGCGACTGTCGAATAATTCAGCATCATATATACCTGGCAGTAGCCACGTTTCAGTCAAGCATATAATGCTATAGTTGGATAACAAAAGGTTTTGGTAGAAAGCATTGGTCTTGGTGCGCAAACCACGAACATTTTGGTAGTAAAGGGATAGTTCGTTACAAGATTGGGACGCCATTTGTATAAATTAAATTAATAGCACATAAATGAATCAACCATAGTTTACAACATACATTGAAATAAGAATTATATAGGTCAAGCCTTAAAATTAACAATTTTGCTTTATTAACATTCAATTTTGTATTGAAAGATGTTGCATAATCAATTATAAGACTCTTTATATCAGGGCCCCCGAAAACTCCATACAACGAAAAAAACAGAATGAATAGGTTATTATTAACTACATAAATAAAGTCACATATAGACATAGGCGAGAAACTGTATAAACACGGGTTACATCTTATTTTAATTTGTTTAAATCCTGGTCATTACATATTTTTATCACAGGGCTAGTGTCATTACGCCGGACGAATATAGCACAATTTTTAACCCAGACGTAGGCGTACTGTTTATCTCTGGCTATGATTTTAGCGCGCTGCAATAGAGATTTGTTGAAACTTGTAAGATGTTCATTGAAATATATGGAGTTCTCAGAAGATTGATAACCTAAGTCAGCTGCTTTCAGTTTTAGTTTCTTAGCTTTAGAAAGGAAGTCGTCCTTTTTGTAGCGAGCCAAAAAACGCACCACAATAGGTTTGGCTTTTTTATTTTCTGAATTTTTTGGCGATACGCGCGTGATAAAATCAATATCCGAGTCGGGATTAATATCAAACTGAGCGCGCTCAGATATGGTGGTCAATATTTGAAATAGGTTTTCGTTTTTTCTTTCAGGAATCCCATAGATTTCAATGTTCGAACGTCTTGACCATTGCTCGGCAGCGTTTTTTTCTAATTGTATCTCATCGACGGACTTAATTATATTTTTAATCTCCGAAGACATGGAGTTCATTGATTTTGTATCAGTTTCAATTTTATCCACCCGTTTGGAGAGACTATCACATTGTAGGTTCAAATCGGTTAGAGAGTGCGTAATACTGGCAATTTCTTCTCTTATAGGTTTTAATTCTTGCGATAAAATATTATGAATAGTAGAGGTGAAATCGCTCTTAAATTTGGATATTTCCGAAGCTACAATGTTTCTAATTAACTCGGCAGTCACGGGTTCTTCGCAAGCCGACGGGGTGGGCGGAGACACGGTGCTCGCCCCGCCACGGTGTAGTGTGACATTATCCTTACACTGTTGCGGAGCTCGGGAGGAGTTACGCACCGGTGTGTTGTCGCTAATAACTTGACGGACTTGTATGGAACGGAATTTAATTTTAATTTTTGATTTTTGAATCAATATTTATAACTGAATTTTGTATTTTTAGATACACACAAGTTACGTTATGATTAGGTGTCATTTCCATAGATACAGATTAAACATCTCAAAGGAGATCGCCAAAATTGGGTTATATATTTTCTGTTCGTTACAGAAACAATATTACCACTAAAAAAACTAGATTTTTTCTGTTTAAATATTTTATAAAAGGTTGTTAAGTTTCTATGGGAATGTTATTATAAACTTACTTTACTTAGTTGGACAATTTCAAGAACTAAAAACAAACGGACGGATAGACAATCGGAATATTTAATGGACAAAATGACATTGTAGGCATGTACAAAAATAATAAACAAACGAGAAATTATTAAATAACATCTTATTTATTTTAGCGATTAAAGTATTAACGAGCAATCGCATCATTGGATTTTTATTTTGGTGTCAATCTACACTATCTATCGGTAGTCATGTGTCAAAGACAATCTGTCAATCATAAATCTGTACCTAGTAATGTCACTAATGTCAGTCGTACCGTATATTGATTGCTTGTCTATTGTCACTTTGTCTTGTCAGTTGTCACTTGTTAGTCTTGTCACTGTCACGCTCTCGGATCGGACGGACTCGCTACCTACTAGGTAGACTAGGTATAGAGTATACTAGCATAGCGCTAATACTAGTATTGGACTAGGTACTTTCAAAATTAGAATAGGTATAACCTAGTATCGTTAAATACCTGTTTCCCGTACCTGTTCTAGTAAATACGACTCACCTCTACTTTTAATTACCGACTCCCGAGCCTCAACAAAGTCAAACGATTCGTTAATGATTGAATCGTTTTACATTATTTAAAATCTGTTGTAATACCTACGTTACATGAAAATTATAAAATTCTGTATTCAACATAAACATAAGTTCCTTTTTACATTTATAGAAAAAGAGTTATTTTGTGAAACGCCTGTGCAACGAGTATTTTCGCTGGCTCGGTGTAATCTTTAGAATCGGAACATTAACGTCAATGTCACCCAATGAAAGTGGCAAGTGCACGGACCGGATTATGTCATCATGCAATCTTATGTCAAGTTAGGTAAAATGAAAACAGAGCAATAGAGCAAAGTCCTGAGGAATAATTTCGCCGTATTTGGATTTTTTGCTGTATTACTATAATTACTGGCCAAAGAACGAGCAAATCACCTGCATTATTTAATGGTTTTAAGGGGCACCAACTTGATTGTCGTCGAAGTATAAGTGTGGTGTCATAGGCGATAAAATCATTTATGCTGAACGATCATGCACAATGTTGGAAGGTCTAGTAGCATGGGTCTTGAACAACTACCTAGGAAAATATGTAGAGAACCTCAATACGGATCAGCTGAGCGTCGCCCTGCTGTCAGGTAAGATTTAAAATTAAAATATTTAGTGTAAACATACATTTCATTTTGGTTCGAATTTGGTAGATTATAATAATGCATTCACATGACTCTGATTATTTGTAAATAATTGCTTGTATACTTTAAACTAACAAAGGATACTGATGAACATCTATTGAGACATAGAGCAATAAAAGTGGTTAAGAATAAATACAATATAGCTTGCCAACACTTAATTCAATCAATTAGCTGGCGACACTTTTACAGGTGACCATCTCAGTCTTCAAAGATAGCAACACATCTGTGACCGAATTAGAACAAGACTAAGATTCTTACTAACAACTACTAAATGGACTATTACTATCAACAACTAACAGGACTAACTACTGTGATCAGCTTGTTTGTCAGCTAGAAAATTTATTATTCTAGGTAAAGTGGAGCTGGAAAATTTGCCGTTAAAGAAAGATGCACTCCGGCACCTGGGCTTGCCCGTGGAGATCAAGGCCGGATTCATTGGCAAGGTGCAGCTGCACGTACCGGTGCGGCAGATCCGCACGGCGCCATGGCTCATTGCAATCGAGAAGCTTTACCTTGTGGCAGCACCCGTTAATCTGGATGAGGTGATATTCATAATGTTTAATTGTAAACCTCACAAATCACAAGGGATGGTTAATAGAAAGTTGGTCATTCAATTAATTAATTCAGTCGGTTCTCCAGTACATGGTTGTGATTTCTACAGAAATTATCACCATCAACACAACATGTCCGTGTGGTCCAGGATTTTTCGCCTATCATAGGAAAGTGAAAATATATGAGGAGCATTGTGTTTTCATATATTATTTTAAAACGTATATGTAGTAAATAGCAATTTTTTAGTGGGATAGCGCAGCGGAGGCGGCGTTCGCTCACGAGCGCAAGGTGGCGATCCTCGACGCGCTGGAGGCGCAGTGGCGCGCGGAGCACGAGGTCAGCGACGCCGGCTACTACGCCGCATCCTACTCCTCCTGGCTGAGCTATGGCACCGGCCTGCTCGCCAACATTGTTGAGAACCTTCAGGTACCACCCAACTGACCGCCACTGACACTTTATTGCTTCTGTACTTCTGATAATAACATTTTATGTGAACGAATTTACAGTTAAAGCTGAACGACGTTCACATTCGCTACGAGGACGCTCTGACTTGCGCGCCGTACGCGTTCGCTTGCGGGCTAGCGGTGGAGTCGCTGGCGGCGGAGTCGTGCGATGCGAAGTGGCAGCGCGGTTTCACGCCGCCGTCGGAGCCCTGCTCCTTCAAATTGCTCGAACTGCACCATCTCGCCGTCTACTGGGACCCCATGCTAGTGCCCGCCGGCATGATGGCCGACTGCACTATAGTCGAACTAACCGTGAGTAAATATAAGATGTATGACCCTAATAAATTTGGTCAACTACATACATGAGCGCGATTGGGACACGACCGCTGGGACACATGACTTAATTCTTAATTGGTGAATTATGTTATTTTCAGAGCTATGTTATTTTCAGGGTACATAAAATTGCTGTATTGTATGAGATTGTTTAGTTACCGTAGCTCGTATAATATTCGTGTATAGGACCGAATGCGCGCCACATGGGAGAGCGCGCACCGGTTCGTGGTGTCGCCGACGGGAGCGAGTGCGCGCGTGCGGCGCGAGCGCTGCGAGCAGCCGCTGCGGGACCGCGCGCGCCCGCGGCTCGCCTGCCACCTGACGCTCTCCGCCGTGGCCCTGAGGCTTACGCAGGTACCCGCATTTCCATTTTTAATTGCTTAGCGACACAGACTTGCAGTGAAAATTAGTCAGTTTATAAAGATTTATAAAAGAACTAATACGACTCTCTCGTATTTCCTAAGGCTTATAGGCCTATAGCTTGTCTGTTTGTATGACGGTACTCCTGTTACTGAAGCCACCATTATGTTCGAATTCGACCGACTAGAGCGTTCTGTTTACGTGTGCAGCGGCAGTGGCGTGAGATGGCGGGGTGTGCGCGTGGGCTGGAGCGCTTGGCGCGGCTGCGGGACGTGCGCGCGCTGCGCCCCGATGTGCCGCTGCGCGGGCACGCGCGCGCCTGGTGGGCGTATGCGCTGCGGGCGCACGCGCCGCATCACCGCTGTGAGTTATCGTCATTCTTATAGCACGCTTATAGGAATGTTCCCATCTTGCGAACACCGATGAAACACCGAAGCAAATAGACATTCCATATGTTTTTACTTTCCTCCCTGCGTAATTTTTTAATCATTAGGTACTTGGAGTTCACTGATCTCTTGCAGGGCTGGATCCGAAACCCAGCTGGGAGTCGTGCCTGGAGCGAGCCCAGAAGACGATTCAGTATGTGGACATCTGCCTAACCATTCTCAGCAATCCGGCGGGAACGCTGCCGCCGGAGAAGAAGGCCGCCAAGGACGAGTACGAATGGGGGATGCCCCTGAACGTCCTCAAATCCCTGAGAGAGGTACGCGGCGGCCGTCGCTTCCCCGTTTGTCGTTAATCGGTTTAACAAAATTGTTGAAGTACACTTGCGGTCCTTTGACAGATTGCGATGCGGAAGGTTCCCGTTTCGACGCCGGCGTCGACGCCCGAACAAGCCAGCTCCGGGCGGAGCGTCCTGGTGCGCTGGTTCCCGCAGTGGTGGGGCTGGTACGCCCCCGCGTCGCCGCCCGCGAGCACGCCCACGAGCACCCCGACGCAGGCCGCCGCCCCCACGCCGCAGAACCCGCCCGCCGCGCCGCGGCTTGAGGACGAGATTCTGGACGTGATCGCGGACTCGTTGGACGACAACACGCTGCTCCGCCGAGACGCCGTGTTCGGCCTGTTCGAGTTCACCCTGGAAAAGGGCTCGCTCGACCTGTGCACGGAGTCCGAAGACGATTCAAAGTTAGTGATTTGATTTCTCTTAGGTTGGGAGGGTGTACACTCCTCCAGTTATGTATTAGTTGTACCAAGACTTGATGTATTACTTGTGGTATCTAACGAAATTGAACTTTGACAAGAGAGAGAGAGAGAAGAGAGAAAAATCTTAAAACCTTTAAACTCAGCTGAAAATGTATCCGATCCAGCCAGGAATATCAATTATAGGTGTGACTTCTTTACGGTGTCCAGATACTGGTGCAGTAGGTAGGGTACCTAAATTTACATGCCTGTTTATATTATGTAGATGTATGCACCATGTTTTTACCTCACAGGAGTTTATTAGGTTCTAAAAACAACATTATTTGTTTGGTTGTAAAAGAATCGAACTTAGGCATAATATAACAATCTAGTCAGGTTATGCCTAAGTTCGGTTTATTTTATCTTATTTATAATTTAACCACCAAGGACACATTAGGGAGAATCAAAAACTTGATGCTTAGTGCAGTAAGTGCATTGACAGAGTTTATAGTTTATGATACGTGTATGTGTGTGGGTCCAGCGTTGCGGGGGAGGGCGTGGAGCTGCAGTTCTCGGCGGTGCTGGTGCGCGTGGAGTCGCGGCCGCGCGCCGGCGCGCACGCGCTGCACGTGTCGCTGGGCGCGCTGTGCCTGCGCGAGCGCATCACGCCGCGCTCGCTCTTCCCCGTGCTCGTCGCGCCGCAGGTCATACCAACTACTACTTCACTTTATGCTTTTGCTGGCAAATGAGTAGGCGAGCAGCCAGAACACAACAAGTCGTTTGACGGCTGACTCAAGCAGTAGGGTGGTAGCCAGGCAGCCGGGCTGCATCCCTGCCACCACGCCCAGAGTACATTCGGGCATAAAATGGATGGTACAACGACCGGCCACCTTTGAAAAGTGTGACCGGGCGCCGTCGCCGTTCAGCAAGGTGCACCAAAAGCAGGCGAGGTCGTTAAACCCCGTGTGTCATGTAAACAGAATCAAAATATCGTCGGAAACTGGACTACTCTATTAGATTATAATATAATAGTTTAGTAAATAACAAGGAAAATATTATTACCCTATCGAATGTAATATATTTTGTACAAAAGACGATTAGAAACTATGTCCATGAAAAGTTGTTGTTGTTACGTTGTGTTGACTCAGGGCATGATTCGCGAGGGTCTTGGCGGTGCGGGTGGCGCGGCGGGCGGCGCGTGGCGGCGCGCGGCCAGTCCGCACGACGCGGGCGCGGGCGCGGGCGCCGCCGAGCCGCTGTTCCAACTGAGCTACGAGCGGCGGCCGGCCGGGCTGGCGGCCGACTACAGGTACCCCGTACACTACGATTGACCAGATGAACGGAACCGGCTTCCATTGGTTCATCTGAATTTTATGAATTCTATATATTTTAAAAATATCGGACAAAACTTTTTCAATATTTTCTTGAATTTCATAATATTATAGTACCTCGTCATTGTCAGGTTGCGCGTAAAGTCGCGGTCGATAGAGGTGGTGTGGAGCCAGGCGGCGGCGCGCTGGGCGGCGCGCTTCGTGCGGGCGGCGGGCGGGGCGGGCGCGCAGCGGGCCATCGCGCACGTGCGCGACCACACGCGCGCGCGCCTCATGACGCAATGGGACCGCCTCGTGCACCAACACCACCAGCGCCGTCCGGTGAGCACCATCCGCCAGGACTTGGACGGCCCTTCTGACCTAGTAGTGTGTAGTCTTCAGCCGCACATTGTAATAAGTTTGGAGTTACAGACGAGCGTTATTTACATGCGCAGGGGCAGCGCGGTTCGTGGGCCGTAGAGCTGGACATCTCGGCGCCACAGATCCTGCTGGTGGAGCAGCTGTGCTCGCGCGACGCGCCCGTCATCGTGCTGGACTTCGGCCGCCTGCGCCTGGCCAACGCGCACCTGCCCGAGCAGCGGCCGCCGCCGCGCCCCGACCACGACGACGACGACGAAGGTACGTCCCGACTGAGTCCGGCAGAGTGACACGAGCACGAGTGGCCGTCGCTAACCGAACCCGAATGTGTGTCGCAGAGATGTTCATGACGCCGTGCTCGACGCCGCCCGGCAGCCCGCTGTCCCCCGCCTCGCCGCCCGCGCGCCCCGCCCCGCCGCCGCCCATCGACGTCGACCACCTGCAGTCCAGCTTGTACGATAGGTACGCGGTGACTCCGCCCACGGGCCTCACGATGTTTGGAAATAAAAGTGACAACTTTTCAGTAAAAATACGATATACACTTTAAGTTTTTATTATGATATAAAATATTTTCAGATATAATATCGAGTTGAGCGACCTGCAGATCTTGGTGGGCCGCGCGCGCGACAACTGGAAGTACGCGCATACCAAGACCACCTCCGTGCTCCACCTGCTGGACCGGTTCAGCATATCGCTCCAGGTCGGCTCCGACTATATCACCATTACTAACACTAACAGTCCCTGCCTATTTACTACGGAACTGATCAATTAACGTTCTTAATGACACCCTCTGCTAAATGAACTAACTATTATAGTTCCAATTTGATTCTCGTTCTAGGTTGGTCACAGTTTTAATGGGTGGCAGCCGAAGGGTGGAGCTGCATGCTCGTTTACTATATTAAATCCATTAAAAAGCCCATAATTATACAGTACACAATAAAAATACATACCATTTAAAAACACACACACCTAACTAAGATATGACCTTGAAACGTGTCTGTCGCATATGCAACGCGGTCCAATGTTTTAATAAGTAAGTCTGCGTGTCACGCCCCTTACCGCACCCTTCACCTCCTCGGCACCGAAGGATTCTCCTTTGGTTGATAGTGTCGTCTCGGATGGTATCGGCGACGCCGTAACCAAAAAATGGTTTTAAAAGCACTCTGCAATAGCGGAGGGCTCACTCTAGCCGTCCGCACTCACAGGCAAGCTCCACGGGAATGACCAACTAGTATTGTTATAATATTTAAGTACAGTATGACTCACGTAGCTTTAGTGATACCAACGTGATACTCTGTCGAGGGAAAGTGGTGTGTAATGTTGTTTGTACGTTGTGCAGGCGGAGCGGCGCGTGGTGGCGACGAGCGAGCCGCAGTGGCCGCGCGCGGCGCTGTGCGGCTCGCTGCCCGCGCTCACCGTGCACCTCAGCGAGACCAAGCTGGCCGCCGTGCGCGCCGTGCTGCGCGCCGCCGCCGCCTCCGCCGCCGACCAGTGCGTGCCCTGCTACCTTGTTGCACTTGTTTTGTTAATTAATAAACTGAGGTATCCTAGGACACTCACTGAATACTATGTATTGAGAGTGAGACATTAGCATTTGAGAGTACTTTAATGGAAAAACACTAATTAAGAATGATAATAAAATGGCATTCCTTAAACCAACTTTTCCGACTTTCTATTGGTCATCGCAATACTACAATAAACTGCTTAGATATGAAACGTACTCGAAACAATTTGTAGATAAATTTCACCGCCCTCTCCTCGTCACTTTATCCCTAATTGCATAACTGCAAGTCAATAATCACTGACCTTATTGAGATATTTGGGAAGTGTCTGTGGGTGGAGAGGCAACCCAAAGTATCGAGCGTATAGTTGGTCGAGCGAGCGGAGTGTATGAGGCGGGGCTGTGCGCGCAGGTGGAAGGAGCCGCCGGGCGGCGAGAGCGCGCCCGCGGCGGAGGCGGACGCGCGCAGCGAGTGCTCCGAGAGCGAGCGCTCCGAGCTCTCCGCGCACCAGAACGCCACGCTCTTCGTGCTGCAGTTCGCCATCGACCAGATGTCCCTCGAGGTAACCCCGCACCCCTTCGGCAAACCTATTACTCACGTTTACAAGTCGTGCTGTAATGTTCAAAAATATCATGATTATTATTAATCATAATTAGACAAAACTATTGTAAAGCATACAAATTACTTAAATTGTTGCTCACTAGTTAATCCTTATAAAAGCGTATAAAAAATTAGTATCACATTTTGTCATTTTTTTACTTTCTTGCAGGAATCCAGAGAGATTTTGAGCATAGAAAAACTTTTAGTTTATTTATTAGCTAGCTTTACTCCGTGGCTACTGCCGCCAATTTCCAAAAATTCATCCAAAAAGAGCCATCCGTTGCGTGCGCAGGTGCAGTCGCGCGGGCGCAGCATCGCCGAGGTGCAGGTGATGGGCGTGCGCGCGGCGCTGGCGGCGCGCCCCGCCGACACCTCGCTCTCGCTCTCCGTGCACTCGCTGCTGCTGGTGGACGCGCTGCAGACGCACGGGCCCGACTTCGAGCTGCTCGTCGCCAGCCACAAGCACGTCGGGTAACTGGGCCGCTCGTGTTGCTGCTGTACTAACCCCCCCCCCCCCCCCCCCCCCCCTCCCCGCGCTAACCCTCCCGCGTGTCCGCAGCATGGACACCGCGTCGGGCAGCATCCGCGGCTCGGAGCCCACGTCGCCCACGTCGCCCGCCTCGCCGGACGCGCGCGCCGCGCCGCCCGCGCCCACGCCGCTCGCGCTGCACCGCGCCATCTACAGCCTACACCACGCTCACAGTGAGTACTCGTGTTGCTCGCTCGCTCACTTTTCGTTCGTACGTTGCATCACGTATATTTTAGATATGTTTATTGGTTGATTCGATGACATTACCCACTGTATCGATCGTCGATAAAATGAATTAAATGTTTTGTACTGTTGTAGACCTCGAGGCGGACCGTGTCAGTCCTCCGCCGAACTGGACGGGGGCCAGCAGCGCCACGGCCGGCGCGGCAGACGGCGCGTGGGGCGAGAACGGCGTGGCGTGGGGCGGCGCGGGGGGCGGGGGCGGCGGCGGCGGCGGCTGGGTGGCGCCCGGCCTCGTCGACTCCGAGGCGCTCATAGCGATAGAGCTGTGCTTCGTCAAGGGCGACGGAGACTCGGAGGATCTGAGGATTGCTAACATTCTCTTTAACAACTTGGACGTCATCGGTATGTTCCACTCGAGTTAAATTTTTATGTAAAAGTCAGACGAACGCGCTAACGCCCAAACCGATCCAAAAATGTATTAAACATTTTATAGTGGTCTCTAAACAAGGTCGGTCGCAGGTAGGGACCTAGGGGAGGTACCCGTCGCCAAAGTTCCGTCGACTTGTCAAATCGTACCTATATAAAGTATAATAATGTTTTGTGATGGTAGCCAATCAGGAGACGATCGTGGAGCTAATCGGTTTTGCACATCGCGTGGTGGGCGCCGGCAAGCCGCCCGCCGAGCCGCCGCCCGAGCCGCCCACGCCGCCTGAGCCGGCCACGCCGCCCGCCGCTCCGCCCGCCGCGCCGCCCACCGCTCCGTCCGACGAGTCTATAGAGCCCGAGGAGCCCAAGGTTAGTGTATCAATTTTAGTAAATTTATTTGGCAGTATGTTTAGCAATTATAATATGTTGAGCCCTTATGTGTATTATGTAGATAGTTAAACTAACTAAAAATTATTTATCAATGACTGACTATGGAGCGAGCACGCGTTATCGCCTCGTTTGCTACCGTTTGAGGTGGACCGCCGACGGAAGTTATAATTAAATGAAATTATATGAATAATGAATGTGTGTGCAGCGCGGCGTGCGCAGCGAGATCACGTTCGACTTCCACCGGCTGGGCGTGCTGCTGGTGCTGGCGGCCAGCAAGGTGGCCACCGCCACGCTGGGCGAGGCGCGCATCCAGGCCACGCTCGGTAACGACACTTAAACTTATCTTATGTATCCGGCTGTCCGGCATCCTACACGCCAGGGTGGGACATGAAAGCCCTAAGAGACTAGAGGCTTCGTACTGTTCACATTTAATTGGCAATGAAAATCGTGTGAATTTATAAATTAAAAATTACTAAACTCTTTAAACTAACCTAACACATTCGTATTTCGATACTTAGTATCGGTATCTGTATTTTGCGATAACACCTAAGATATTCATTTCAATAATATGGTTGTAGACGGCCCCCGAGTCGAAGTGAGCGGCTCTCTCGGCGGCGTCCAGGTGGTGTCTCTGTGCGAGGGGGCGGGGCTCCACTCCCGCATCCTATGCGCCGGCCGCACGCC
Source organism: Ochlodes sylvanus (assembly GCA_905404295.2). NCBI lineage: Eukaryota > Metazoa > Arthropoda > Insecta > Lepidoptera > Hesperiidae > Ochlodes > Ochlodes sylvanus. The sequence goes on from FR990126.1 coordinate 14,828,624, forward strand.
CACGCACCACGACTACGCCCACGCCCACGCCCACCAGGACCACCTGGCGCCAGACGAGAAAGCGTTGCTCTTCTCCATCTGCAGGACTGTGCAGCCCTCTGACGGAGCTGACCCACCAGGTGACATAGCTAACATTATCATAACTGTACTGCAAGCTACAAGATGTAAGTACTTAATATTAGTGTAGCTACACGTTGGTCACCAAAAATATAATCTTTGTATGACAGGTGCAGAAATGTAAAAAAAATATCAAATTAATATCAGTTAGTATGATAATGTCCATCCTATGATTTCTTTCCACACTCATCAAGTGGAGTAGATGCCAGTATCGAGTGGCGAGTGGCGCCGGGGCGATCTGTATGTTTAATTGTTTATATTGTGCAGTGGTGGAGGTGAAGGTGAGCGTGCACGTGGCCAGCGTGTGGTACACGCACTCGGGCCCGCTGCTGCGCGCGCTGCGCTCGTGCCTGGCGCAGTTCCAGCAGTACCTGGCCAACCTGGGCCGCTCCATCCGCGCCGCCGCCGCCGACATGGCCATCGGCCTCGTGCACCCCAGGTACTGATCTCAAATGTCAACAAAATTATCCCAAAAATAACATTATAATACAACTGATGGTACTAACCGGTATGTACCGGGTGCTACTTAACTCACTGTCTTCACCTTTGAATTTATTGTTCAATTGTGTTTGTAATCAAACATGTATTTGCACACATTGCTTGTAATGAATAGATTGATGTGTGTTTTTATATTGTTTGTTGTATACGTAGGGGCGACTCGCTGTACGCCAACCCGCGGCTGGCGCAGTCGATGGAGGGCGTGTCCCCGCGGCGGCGCACCGCCAGCGTGGGCTGCTCGCTCGACGAGCCCGACGATGACGAGAGTATCGTCCTCAGGTACATTGACCTCGATATTGGTCGGATCCAGCTCCCACGCTAATCTGCCGTTTAGATATCGTATACTACTCGACTTATATTGCATTATAGAATTATTTCGGCATTCGATACGGGTCTCCGCGTTAAATGTAGTCGGTCGCGTGGCTGTGTGTTGCAGCGTGTGCGTGGAGCTGGAGTCGCCGGTGGCGGTGGTGGCGCGCGCGGCGCACAGCCCCGCCGTGTTCGTGGCGCACCTGGGCCGCATGAGCCTCTCCAACCGGCCCGGCGCGCCCTCGCGCGCGCACTACACCATCCGCGTGCGGGACATCTCGCTCGTCTCTGTAAGTATTTAGATCGGAGGTTGTCTTCAGTTTCAGTATTGTTATATTTACAGAATTGTCATGATCATCTACCTCGTGGACCTGCTCGTATGTAAAGTGTACGTATAATGTGTATGCAGCTGGAGGTGAACGAGGAGCGGCTGCGGCAGCAGCTGGCGGGCGGCGCGGCCAGCATGGCGGACATGTACGACGTGTCCCGCGGCCGGCCCGTGCTGCACGACACCGAGCTGCACCTGGCCGTGGACTACGAGGACCTGCTCGATGGCGGCCCCACGGTGAGCGCGCCCGGCCCGGCCCGGCCACGTTGATGTCGTCTCATCCCACCGACACTGACCGTTCTGATGTTCCGCGAGCAGTGTTCGGTGAGCGGGCGCGTGGTGGGCGGGCTGCACGTGACGGCCAGCCGCGAGCAGTACGAGCAGCTGCTGGACACGCTGCGCTGGGTGGGCGGCGCGGAGCACGGCGCCGACCCCGCCGCCGCCGCGCCCGCGCCCCCGCCCGCCGATGTGCCTTGCGCGGGCGGGGGCGGCGGCGCGCTGGTGGAGCCGGCCGTGCCCACGCTGCAGCTGGACCCCGCGCTGCGCGCCGCCGTGCTGGCTGTGCCGCCGCCGCTCGCCGCGCCGCACGCGCCGCACGCCGCGCCGCACACGCCGCTCACCGGTACGTCCGGTCCCACTATATCATTCCTTCTTCATTTACGCTACAAAGTATCGCACACAGTTCCTCTTATTCATCACTCGAAAAATTAATCAATTTGCTCATAAATACAATATAGTATTTTTCAAGTTCATTTGTGTTTAGTTTTAATGTATGCCTTAGATAATATTAGATCATATATTTGAGTTGACGAACATGACGGCGTCCCCTCCCTAGTGACATTCGAGCTGGCGACGTTCACGGTGGAGCTGCGCGCGGACCTGGGCGGCGGCGAGCGCAGCCTGGTGGCGCTCACCTTCCGCGAGTTCTCGCTGCGGCACGACCACCTGCACCCGCACGAGACCACCCTGCAGGTACCGCCCCGACATGGATCTACATAATTATGATCAAGTGTCCCGAGGAACGCTGATATTATACAAATTTTTCTTGTTTTATTTATAACTTATAAAAAAAAATGACGATATTGTCTTAATATAAGTAAATACTGGCCAAATATACCAAAAAATAATTTTGTCCACCTAGATTATTCTACATAATCCACTGTGCGGCGGTGACATTTATATATTCTGCCGCCAGGTGTCGCTGCACTCGATCACGATGGAGGACCTGACCAAGGAGCCGGACTCGAAGCACCGCATGCTGATGGTGTCGCACACGCCGCCGATGCCGCCCAAGGCCGTTTACGTGTCCAAGTCGTGTCCGGACTTCGTGACGGAGTTCCCCGACGACGTGTCGGTGACGAGTTCGCTGCAGTACATGAAGCCCATCTCCACGTCGCTGCCCAGTGACCTGCACCTCGTCGAGGGCCCGGCCGATCGGGAGGTTAGATCGACATCGCCTTCACATTTCTTTCGTTCTACGCACATCGTATTCGTTATTATATCTATGTGTTATAATAATCCAATATCGTAATCGAGTTGTGCACTCGTGCAGCGAGGCGGCGGGCGCGGGGAGCGGGCGGCGCGCGGCGCGCGGGAGAAGCGAGAGAGCGCGTGCGCCACGCCGCCGTGCTCGCCCGAGCAGCCCGCGCCCGGCGACTGCGGCGCCGGCAACCTCGTGTGGCTGTCCGTGCACACGCGCCGCGCCGCGCACCCGCGCTTCCACGACCTCTACGACAAGGTGACGTGCGCCCCTCGCCCCTCGTCCGATACACTTATCTTGCGGTGTAACTTGTGAAACTCGTTATCAGCTAATATTCCGGTCCACCTATGTAGGTGGGAAAGTTGACGAAGGTGGAGTTCAACTGCCTGAAGCTGGTGCTGAGTATCGACAGCTGGGTTGCCGTTCTGGACTTCTTCGGCGTCGCGGGCGACGAGCCCCCCGCCGCCTCGCCCGCCGCGGAACCGCACCGACCCGCTCATCGTAAGTGATCCTAGCTCCGAGCTCGGACCGTCACGTCAAACGATTACGCTCTTTTTATAGACTATCATGTTTATCGCGCCGCAGCGGATGCGGACTCGTCGACGGTGGAAAGCGGCGTGGCCAGCGACACGGAGATTAGCGTGCGCTCGTTGTCGGTGGTGGTAGTGGGCACGCGTGGGGACGCATGCCGCGCGCTGGTGTCACGCGCGCGCGTGCACGTGCGTGGGCACGCCGGCGGCGGTCGCAGCGTGCACGCGCGGCTGGGCGCGCTGGCGCTGGCCGACCTCACGCCGCGCGCGCCGCTCTGGAGGGACCGCCTGAGGACCAGGACGACCCACGCGCTCACCATAGAATATCATAGGTGCGTTTTTATTTCATTTTGTATTTGTTTATCGATGGTGTGCCCACGTTACAGAGGTGAGATGCGGACCAGCAGGTACTTAGCAGATGGATTGGTGTTGCAGACTGAGCGCGGCGGAGGCGGCGGCGGCGGGCCACGACACCAGCCTGGCGCTGGAGATGGGCCCCCTCACGTATGTGCACACGCGTCGCTTCGTGCTCGAGCTGCAGGCCTTCTTCCGAGATTTTGGCCTGCTGCGCCGTGTCCTCGTGCAGGCCAGGCGGAAGGTACTGACGTCGGACCAGGGCCGCAATTGTAAAATAAATACTCAGTCTAGTAGTTTGGTTTATTTAATAACAAACGTATAAAACGATAAAACATTGTGTTAAATATCCACACCTGACTGTATTTACTCGTACATACAGGTGTGAGACATTTCAGTAGTTTCCATTTTTGTACTTGATAACAAAACCTTAAACCGTGAAAAGTAAACTAAAATTAAACACCCAGATTAAAAAACATAGTAGTATTTATGGGGAATATCAGTAAAAATAATTAATAATATAATAGATGTTTTAGCCCCTCACCTAACTGTAATTTTTAATAATTGTGTAGATTTGGGTACTTTTCCCGATCTTATGAAATGTAGTAAGATAATACCTCTTCTTAAGTCCGGAGATAAAACAAACATTAACAATTACAGACCAGTTGCAATTTTACCAACACTCAGCAAGGTTTTTGAGAAAATAATGCTAAATCAAATGATTACTCATTTCTCTGATAATAATCTGCTTCATACTGAGCAGTATGGGTTTATCAAAGGTCGTAGTACAGTTGATGCAGGTGCTAGGCTCTTAAAACATATATATGAAGCCTGGGAAGTATCACAGAACGCTATAGGTGTATTTTGTGATCTTTCGAAAGCGTTTGACTGTATAGAACATAAAACATTACTTCTTAAATTAGGTCATTATGGCCTTACCGAAAAGGCACTTAACCTAGTATCAGCTTACTTAAATCGTAGAGTTCAGAGTGTCTGTATCAACGGAGCTAAGTCGTCAGGATCCCCGGTTTTGATTGGTGTCCCTCAGGGCTCAATTTTAGGACCTTTTCTTTTCTTAATATATATCAACGATCTTCCATATCATATTAGTAAATATGCTGATATTGTACTGTTTGCAGATGATACGTCACTTGTATTTAAAACTAAAAGAGATAAAATAAACTTTGACGATGTAAGCAGTACTCTCAACTATATCTCATACTGGTTTTCTATTAATAATTTGGTTCTTAATGCAAATAAAACTAAATGCGTAGAATTTGTTTTGCCAAATGTTAAAAGCGGAAATACGGCTATTAAATTGAATAACGAAATATTAAATATGGAAAGATCCACAGTATTTTTAGGAATAACTTTGGACTATAAGCTCCAGTGGGGATCCCATATAGTGACGCTTGCGGGTAAACTTAGTAAGGCTGTTTATGCTATAAGGAAAATAAGACAATTTACTGATGTTGAAACAGCAAGGCTCGTTTACTTTGCCTACTTTCATAGTATTATGTCCTATGGTATTTTACTTTGGGGTAAATCGGCAGATATCGATACAATTTTTGTGTTACAGAAGAGAGCTATTAGGGCAGTTTATAAATTAAAATCACGCGAATCACTGCGTGACAAATTTAAAGAAATAGAGGTACTAACAGTCGCTTCGCAATACATTTATAGCAATTTGATGTTTATTCGCAAAAATGTAGGTTTATACAAACAAAAATGCGATGTTACCAATCGGCAAACTAGACATATGCACCAGTTAGTTACCTCCTCATATCGCCTGCGTAAGGTTCAGCGATCTTTTGTGGGGCTCGGTGTACGCTTTTACAATAAATTGCCCAAGTCAATCATTGATCTCCCCATACAAATATTTAAGAAACGTATTAAAACACGGCTTGTAGAGAAAGGTTATTATACTATCGATGAGTATATTAATGACAAGGATGCTTGGTAATAGACATCCGCATCCGGTTCCGCTCAAGTTAGTATTTAGGTATAAAATGGTAGTACCTAGCAAAAAAGACTGTAATTCGTTTTTAAGCACTATATATATGTATTTTTTTTAAAAGATGTGCCGAGGAGTTTTCTTTCGCCGTTTCTTTTTCTCCTCGTAAGATTTAAAATTTAAAGGCACCTTAGCGAAACGGTGGTAAATGCAAAAAATGACGTTCATAAGTGTATTCTAAATACCTACATGGAATAAATGATTTGAGTTTGAATAGTGATCGCTACTTCATCCCCCGGTGAGACCGCCGGCAAACCTTATTTGGATAACCGTAGTGAGGAGGGTGCGTCCGGCGCAGGTGTCGAGCGTGGCGGTGGACTGGGCGGCGCCGGCGCGCATGAAGCTGCGCGTGCGCGTGGCGGCGCCCGTCATCGTGGTGCCGGTGTCGGGCCGCAGCCGCGCCGCGCTGGCCGTGGACCTGCAGCAGCTGCAGCTCGACAACTGCTTCCTGCGCGCCGGCGACCCCGCCAGCGTCAGCACGCTGCTCAACCCCGACAACCGTCAGTGTCCCCGTCACTTCTTACGAGTATACGTCGCTCAATACTCACCCACTTTACCCTATGCATAAAAATCAGTTAACAAAGTTATACATTGTAAAGAAGGTATTAGTCATCAACTGTGATATTTTTTCCGTGTTTCTCTCGTGGTGTGATCCTTCTGATTGTCGATTGGCGTCACAAGGAAGCTGTAAACATCGATTGTGTTGACAGCCCACCGGTCGCTGCTGGACGTGCGCTCGGTGCGGCTGGAGGGCGTGGCGCTGTGGTGCGCGCGCGGCGGGCGCGGGCTGCGCGTGCGGCGCCGCGGCCCGCCGCTGCTGCCCGCGCCCGCCGGCCTCGCGCTCGCGCTCGAGACCAGCCTCGAGGACAAGCACGACGGTAACCGATACTGTTTACGGAAGGTTTAACATTAATGTAAAGTAACACTTCTATCCTTTTTATAGCTGATTGAGGATCATCTCGATCAGGTCAGCTTTCTAACAAAAAAAATGCCTCATATTCCGTCCATTCTTTTAGGAGCTACGATACCACAGATACACAGACACACACGTCAAACTTATAACATCCGTCTTTTTGCATCGGGGATAACAAAGCAATTTTGAGATTCAAAGTACATTTCCGCTAGTTCTGATCGGGTTAACTAAAATGTGTTGTTTTATTAAAGTATACATGGTTCGATGACGTAGTTGTATATCGTCCGCAGTGCCGGACGTGACGCTGCAGGGCACGCTGACGACGCTGCAGCTGTCGCTGGACGCGGCGCAGTACAAGCTGGTCCGCGGCGTGCTGGCGCACAACCTGGCCGAGCCCTGCAGCGAGCTGCTGCCGCCCGCGCCCGCGCCCGCCGCGCACCCCGCGCACTCCGCGCACCCCTCCGACCAGGTGAGCATTCCGCTCTTGCTCTATCGACTAGCTTCAGGTTGGAATACGTTTTACTATTCAGGAGAGTTAATGTAATGCAACTGACGCAGGTGTGGCCGACTTGGTCCATGAAGCTGGACCTGCAGGACGTGATGGTGACGCTGCGCGGCGCGCGCGCCGAGCCGCCGCTCGCGTGCATCAACTTCATAAAGTCGCGGTTGCTCGTTGAGAACTACTCTGACCTCAGCCAGGACATCGACCTCGTATCGCAGGTCACACCTCACACCAACACTTTGGCATATTAATAGGGTTCCATTTTTCCCCCTTTGGGTATGAAACTCGGAACACCAACATTCATTGGATTTCATTCCTTTTTTTCAGTTTATCATTAATTTATGTCTGTACAGAAAGTCTATAACATTTAATTAACATGACGACTTTTTCGTAACGTTTAACTTGTCGCCCTAATGTGTCGCATCTCTGATGATTGGGCAATAATACACAATAACCGTTAAGTGTGGGCGTAGTGTGACGGTGGTTGTGGTGGTTGTGCGCGCGCAGGAGATCCTGGTGAGCGACACGCGGTTCGCGGCGGAGCCGGCCAACCGGCGCGGCAACGTGTTCAGCCACATCGTGCAGCCGCTGCCCGACCACCGGCACAGCGTGCAGGCCGAGGTGCACGCCAGGTACCACTCATCTACGTTATTATTTTGCTCTCTGTACCGATTCGTCGGTTCCGGTCGAAGGAATCGGGGTCTTTCCTGTGTTGCTTATTCCTTCGTGACGGTGAAGTGCATAAGTTGCCAGGCTGGAAACTTTAGACTGAATTCAAACATTTTTATGTGCTTCGATTGCAAATTTGGGGAGGTGCAACCCCGGTCGCTACCTAATTATTGTCCTCAAACCGTCCATGGGTGACAGACAGCAGTTTCTGCTAGATAGCCCGATCGCTCGGTTGATAGTTAATTGTATAATACAAATACATTGATCGCTCTCGCTGGTCGTTGACGTGGTGACGGTGTGCGCAGGAAGCGGCAGGAGTCTTCGGCGTACACGATCCTGGTGAACAACATGCGGCTGATGGCCATCCTGGACTGGTGGGAGGCGGCCGGCCAGCTGCTGCTGCAGCCGCCGCCGCCGCCCGCCGACCCGGACCACCTGCACCTGTATGTGGATTGTTCCTTGTCCGTTTGTGTCCTCGCCCGAATTGCCGCTGTAATGTACGTTTTAATGTGACAGCGACGACCTGTCGCTGGAGCGCGCGGAGGGCGGCGCCGCGCCCGCCGGCGACGCGGGCCACGTGGAGCTGAAGCTGAACATCACGGACTCGCAGCTGGTCCTGGTGGAGGACGCCTCCGTGTGGGACACCAATGCTGTCATACTCAAGGTAAGCTCGTCGTGTAGTTATTATAAATTTGATGATAATCGTTTTCTTGATCACTCATGAATTGAACCGGGGTGCAGAGTACGACCGTGATCACGTACCGCGCGAGCGGCGGCGGCGGCGGGGGGGAGCCGGCGCTGGTGTGCGAGGTGAACGAGCTGGAGGTGTTCTCGTGCGTGCTGGGGCTGGAGGAGGAGACGGCGCTGGCCATCCTCGACCCCGCCGCGCTCACCGCCACGCTGCGCGACCGCCTGCTGCACGTCAGTATACACACACGCACACACACACGCGCGCACACACACACGCACACGCACACACACGCGCGCGCACAATCAATTGTGAGATATGATTGATGGTTCCTAAATTAAACAATGGTGTGCATGTTAAACTATTGGGAGGTCAGGGTGTGAAACTTTTAAGCCTGTTTTTTTTTTTTTTTGTTGATTGCACATACCGCTTCAGGATTTTTTTTAGATATTACTGGACTATTGTATAATAGCACAAGGTAGCAGACTTTATTTGTAACAACTCCTTGGGAGTTTCTTGCCGCTTCCGCTTACGACCCAGTCCTAGTAGGGATTTAAATTAAAATTAGATTTTAAGCAATACTTCTAAATAAATATGAGGTGATACTCGTAAGTACACCGGTGTGGCCGAGTCCCACTGATCGGGCCGCGTACCGCCGACAGATATCGACGGGCGCGCTGAACCTGCGGCTGTCGTACCACGACATGCGCATGTTCGCCGCCATGCTGCACTCGCTGCCGCAGCAGGCGCGCGTCGCGCTCTCCGGTGAGCTCATACACACACACACACACACACACGACCGGCACCCACACATACACATTTTTGGGATTCTCTTAAATTAGCAAAATCAGACAAAATGCAGGTCTCTAGAGACTTGAATTTAGCTTACTGTAAGGGCTGTTACTTACTAACTGATAAGGATATTTTATAAAAAGTTGTATAGACGCAATAACTTTTAGTTATGGAAGTGATTCGAGTGTATTGTGTCATAGAAATAACCGACAGTAAAGAATTTTAATGTTATTTATAGAAAGTAGCAAACACAAAAATTATTCGATTTCACAGTGCCTGAATTTTGATGACCCTAATATTTGTTTGTTTACATAGTTTCTTTTCCGAGTATAGTAACAATAATTGTGTTCCAGTTAGAAAGGTTTGAAGCCGGTTACACTTTTTTAGAGGTGATCATCTCAGTCCTCAAGGGTAGCAACACATCTGTGACCGAATACTATAAATTTTTTCTTGAAATACACTTTTGACACTGTTACAAGCCTAAATTCTATTCCAATAAGTTATCGATGGATACCTGTTGAAGACCGTTGTTTTGCAGGCAAAGCGGAGTCCCAGTCGAGGTCGTCGGATCCGCCCGCGAACAGCGTGCACATGCGCGCCGCCAGCCCGGGCGGGGGCGGCGGCGGTGTGCTGGGGGGCGTGTCCCCGCGGCCGCGGCTGCTGGCGCCGCGCTGGGCGCGCCCGCCGCCGCCCGCGCCGCCGCCGCCGCCCGAGCCGCCGCGCGACCACATCTGGCCTCTCCGCGCCCTGCAGGTACGTCAAGGGACACACTTAACGATTTATAATGTTATATGGTAATATCGATTGTCGTGCATGATTGCAATTAAAAATCGTTCGCTCATGTAGGTATCACTTTGGCACGTTGTTTTTGATTTGCGAACCACAAAACATCGAGGAGAAGATATGGCAAAATAAACTTTAGTTTTCGGTGTTACGAACCACCACACGTCCCGAACACTCTTAATACCCATAGTAATACCCATACTAATACCCATAGTAAATCATAGTAATATGATTTCCGATTTTTTTTTTTATTGTTATTTATGCGGTAATGTTTAAACCGTGAGACCCTGTACCGCCCGATAGTAAGTGTAGTGATGTGTGTGGTGCGTGCCGCAGGTGAATGCCGAGAGCGTGACGCTGTGCGTGATCGACGACTGCCTCGACTCGGACGTGCCGCTGCTGGAGGTGTCGCTGGCCGAGCTGCAGCTGGACCAGGTCTGGCTGCGTGCCCCGTGCGCCTTAACTTATCCCACCTTTGTTCTTAAGTTCGCATCTTAACTTTACCTTATATCGCTGTAGCGATAAGATTGACGTCGTGCCATAAAATGAAAAAAATGAATGAGTATATAATATACTACACACTCTAAACACGTCCGCTATTATTCAACATTACACCTTATGACCATTGAGTTAAGGACAACGTTTTTATTTGATTCACAGTGGTTCCACTGTGAATAAAATAAAAAAATTGTCATGGCGATAAAATTTGCTGTTGGCTAAAGCTTCAATATCACAGATAGTTCAAATCTCTATTAGAATAGTGAGTCGCGGTGCCACTTTCGGTGTTCTGTCGTTGCCATCGGTCCGTGTTATAACGGTGGTCGGTCGGGCGCAGGACCTGCGCAAGGTGGAGGAGTCGTTCGAGGACCCGCTGCTGGTGTCGACGCCGTCCAGCCCCGCGGTGAGCGCGAGCGAGCGCGCGGCGGCGCGGCGCGCGGGCGCGGGCGGCGGCCGGCTGCGCGCGGCGCTCAGCGCAGACTACTACAACCGGCTGCTCTCCGGCTGGGAGCCGGTGTTGGAGCCCTGGAGGTGATGCCGATCATTTGGCCGTTAGTCCTGAGAGGGAAGTTTGATAGGTTGGGAATACTGTTTCCAGTTATAACAAGATTAGTAGTTATTATGATTACGAATAAATGAAGTGAGTACTAAGTAATTCGATAATAATATATAAGAGTTGGTTGCGCAGGTTCGAGGCGGGCTGGGAGTACACGCTGTCGAGCGCGCTGTCGCTGCGGCGCGTGCAGGCGGAGGTGTCGTCGGCGGACACGCTCAACACGAACGTGACGTCGGCGCTGGTGGACCTGTGCCGCCTGGTGCGCGCCAACTGGGCCGCCGACTACTACGCGCCGCAGGTGACGCGCACGCGCACGCGCACGCAGCCACTTTATATGTTTTAAAACTTGCAGTTAACACTTCGCTGGAATTTTTGTAAAACTTGAATCGTCAACTCCTAGTAGTTTTAGTTTTTGTTTTAGTATAATCTACTTTGTAATCATTTATTAATTTTACATTTTTTGTGGTGAAATATAGTGCGCGACAAAACCATATCACAATCACCAAGCACATTTGTCATTATAACTCTTATAAACTTTAAAAAATATCGTTAGAAAGAGACAGCTTGCAAAAAATTTGCGATTAGTAAAAAGAATGAAGTTATTTGTTTTACAGAGCGCTTCGACTGAGCAGTCCCCGAAGGGCAGCCCGGCGGGCCACCGGCGGCGCTCGCCCTTCGTGCCGTACGCGCTGCGCAACCTCACCGGCCACCGGCTCTGGTTCACCACCATCCTCACCACCTCCGACGAGTATGTAATCGGCCTTTTATTCATGTGTTCTGTAATTTATTTTGTGTTAAAATATGTCATGTCATGTTTCCTTTTGAAGGTTGCACGAGATCGGCGAGACACAAGAGTTCTCCGGCCCCGACGACTCGTGGATGTGCGTGCGCTCGGGGGACACGGAGCCGTTCTCATTCGGCGCGCGGCGCGGGCGCGGGCGGGGCGCGGGCGCGGGCGGCGGGGCGGGCGGCGCTCCGGCGGCGCTGCACCGCGTGGCGCTGCGGCTGGACGGCTGGGGGCCCGTCGACCCCGTCTGCGTCGACCGCGTCGGCGTCTTCTTCAGGCATTTAACGCACATCGTGAGTTCCCCTTGTGTAACACACAACATGTCTTTTGATTAAATTACCCATATTTACATTTAACGTGACACCTGACGCCGATAAAACGTAACAGAGGACGTCGCACATAATTGTAATAACGCAACATTAACTTGTTTGGTGGTCGGTGCGAGCAGCAATCGGGAGTGGAGGCGCGCATCGTGCTGCAGGTGTCGCTGGAGGGCTCTGCGCGCAAGCTGGTGACGGTGCGCTCGGCGCTGCAGCTGGTCAACAACCTGCCGCACGCGGTCGACGTGCGCCTCAACTACGCGCACGCGCACGCGCACGCACCCCAGCCCGGTGAGTCACGTATGCTCTTTACGGTTACACTATTTTAATTCTCACCTATGCATGATAAACTTATTAACATTTTTATTTAGTTACTTATCGGCCTAGCTAGATAATTATGTGTAAAATGCTACGTGATTTTTAACCTTTAGTAATCTCACGTTCAAAAATTTCATACAAAATATAATGGTAACAATAAGAAAACCTCTAGTTATATATTTCTATCGTTCTCTGCATGACGACTATATTCCTCCAGAACATTACTTCAAATTGTGACATGACGTTTGACACATTCTATCGGGCGAACCGCCTAATTATGAATTCGAATAGTCAAGACCACTCGTTAAAAAACTCGTCTATGCGAATTTCAAAAATAAGGAAATAGGAAAGGTTTTCGTGATTTTCAAAAATCGAGGACATGAACCGAACAACAAGTTATCGCATTTGAAAATATAGGACGATATTGTAGCGGCGTTGTACTGTTCGTGGTAGTTGTTCGGAAGTGAGTCGAATAACGTAGGGTGGTCTGTGGGTAGAGTGGCGGGCGCCGGGCGCGGCGGCGCGCGCGCGCGCGTGCGTGGCGGCGCTGCGCCGGCCGCGCGGCCCGCCCGCGGCGCTGCAACCGCTATACCCTATATTTTACAACTGCGGTAACTAGCGCCACCCTCCATAATGTTATCCTTCTCTATTTGGCGTAGACCATGTATGTCGCTACGTTTGCTGTTCTATATTCACGGTGTTGTAGTTGCCTTGGTAGCTTGAAGCTTGAATATATTCATAGATGCGGGTAGAATTTGTGTTTCCAGTAGCTAAGTTTGTTTCATGTTGTGTGTGTCTAGCACCATGAGCTCGTACAAAATATATAGAATTTACTAAACTGTGTGATTTATTTTATAAATATGTTAAGTACGTACTTTGGTCGCCGGCCTTTTAATTTTCGTATCTCAAATCATCCTTGGAGCCGGACATCCTTAAAGAACGAGTCTGTAGGTCCCTACTCGTGACTAATTGAAAATTCCAGTAAGGTCATAGGGAACATCCATATAAACGCTCTATTTTTTCCTTCTGTTGGTACCCGGAAGATCCTGATCTTAACCGGATATAGGTAAAGCCAAAGGATCCTGGATATTATGTACAGTAAATGTAAACATTTTACACGAATCGGTGCGATAGCGGCCAGTTTAACTTTAAAAGTCTTCAGTGTAATATAATTATAATTATTATGTCGACAGCACAATGGAGCAGCGGCAGCGGCGGCGCGTCCCGCGGCGCGGTGGTGGCGGCGGGCGAGACGTGGGCGGCGCCGCTGGCTGCGCGCGCGCCCGCGCTGTGGACGCGGCCGCTGCCACGCGCGCCGCCGCCCGCGCCCGCGCCCGCGCTCGCGCCCGCCGCCGTGGACTGGCGCGCCGCCGGGCCCGCGGGCCGCGCGCTGCTGCACTACGAGTGCAGGGCTCCGCACGGACAACTATACAGGTCACATTTTGTTTAAAATAAATATACACTTGACATTATTAATAGGGGGTACTCAGTATTCGATTCTCGTTCCAAATATGTAATTCAAAAGGGTGCTTACAATTTGACATTAATATCCCTTACAAACTGAAAGTGTGGACAAACTGAGCGGACGCGGTTTAAAGTAAATAAAAATCAGCCGAAAACGCGGTGTATCATAAAGACTTCCGGCGTTTTGTATTTTCTTTGAACGCAGTGCTCTGACTTTGCCGCCCCACGTCAATAACCCCGCCCGTACGGCACAGCGCCGCGGCGCAAGTGGCATTAGACAGCTGTGTTTCGGACGTTCGCACACCGTGTCCATACGTTCCGAGCATTTTGAGATAATTTTGATTTCCATTTTTGAAATAATTTCGTATAGAATTTTGACTTTAAATTTTTAATAATTTACCTATGACCATGTTCTTTCATGTCCTCGAGTATGTCAAGGGAAAAAAAAAACACCCAGTATATGAACTTGAAAATATTCAGTGAAAAGTAAAGTACATTATAAGTTCCATCCACCCCGGAACCCTGTCGACTGGTCACTTGTATTTTCCTTAACGATTTACACAGTTAACCATAATACAACCTAAAAGGGGGTTAACCATAAACCAAGAGTAACAAGCAATACACAACCACCCCCGACGATTAAAACTGAAATGTGAACGTACGCCGGATAGGTTCTGCTGCGTGATAGTCCGCGAGCGGTTCCCGCCGGAGCGCGGCGAGCCCATCGCGGGGCACACGCTGACGCTGGTGCCGGCGCTGCGGCTGGAGAACCTGCTGCCGCTAGAGCTGCAGTACCGCGCGGGGCCCGTCGGCGGCGCGCTCGCGCCCGGCGAGACCAGGCCCTTCCATGAGGTCGGTGGATATCTTTCCCTTTTATCACCTACACGATGTGACCAGTTTTTAATAAGAAAAAATTTAGTATCAATAGAGCATGCATTTACATAGACTACATGTTAAATAGTTTGTTTAGTTAATAATTATGATTTTATTGCCTAAATACATTAACAAAGTAGAGTAATTGTAAATAAACGTATTGAAAGGTGAACGTGGAGGAGGGCGTGGAGATAAGCGTGAAGCTGGAGGGGTTCGGGTGGTCGAGCGCGCTGAGCGTGTCGTCGGGCGCGGGCGCAGGCGCGGCGGGTGCGGGCGCGGCGGGCTCGGGCGCGGGCGGCTCCTTCGGCGCGCGGCTCAAGCTGCGCGACCAGCGCTCGCGCCGGCTCTACCTCAACGCGAGAGTCACTATCAAGAAGACCGACGGGGTCAAGGTGATTTTTCAATCCCATAGAGTAATTTGATATTTCGTGTGTTGAAAGTTTTTGCTATTTTTGAGTTAAACTTCTTTATAGACGTACTCTAGAGATATTTTGTACGGAAGTTGCATTATGCGTGATCTGAAACAGACAATTTTTGGATATTTTATTTTATTAAAGGTCTGTTACACAGTACTTTGAATGCGACATGGTTTAATTTTTGTGTCGATACTTTTTGTGTGATGGACGCTAATATGTTATTGCGATGCTAGCTAACCGCCTCGGGCGGAGCTATTGCGTCGCTGGGTAACGTGGCGGGTGCGTGTGCGTGCAGGTGTCGATCTCGGCGGCGTACTGGGTGGTGAACCGCACGGGGCTGCCGCTGGTGTTCCGCGCGGAGGGCGGCGGCGAGGCGGCCGGCCAGGGGCCCGAGCACGAGCAGGCGCGCATGGTGGCGCCGCTGCCCTTCTGCTTCGCGGACACCGACCCGCCCACGCTGGCCGCCCGCCTCGGCACGCAGCTCGCGCCCAACCCAGAGGTAACCAAATGACGATAATTATACATATTCACAGGATTGATTTCTGGTAAATATAGTGTGCGATGAACAACGATGGCCGATATAGAAATAGGTGAATAACGTTATGGCGATGCAGACTGCAGCGGCAGCGGCGAGGACCGGTACTAGAGGAGACCGATACTTTTTTCTACAACAATTACAATTGTTATAACCTGCACAATGATACACAATGGCTCTTGTATTATCATACGCTCCGCCTGATTTTATTATTGTCGGTCACAATATATTTGGCTTTGTTTTCCAATGATAAATATAATGCCCCATCGGAGCGAATACTAGCCACTTGTCCGGCGTCGTGGATCAGTGAAATGTTGTGTGCAGTGGTGCTCGCCGTTCGGGCTGGGGCCGGGCGTGACGGTGAAGAGGCTGGAGGGCGGCGAGCGCACGTTCGCGGTGGGCGTGTCCGTGCGCGCGGGCCGCGGCCGCTACCGCCGCACCAACATCGTGACGCTGGCGCCGCGCTACCAGCTGCACAACAACACCGCGCGCCACCTGCAGTTCGCGCAGAAGTGCACCGCCACCACGCTAGTTAGTATACGCGGCGCAGAATCAATGTACAATTACGTAGGTAATTTAATTATGGCACGCCACGTTTTCGGTTGTTCGCGTGTGCGTGTGTTAATTTGTTAGTAACTATTCACTATATTAAACTCAGTGACAGAATGATCTAATTTTCTATATGTTAAAGATATATTTGAAGACACTTTAATCTATTTAAATAAACTACCAGAACGATCCCGGGGCGATGGCGACGCACGTGTCGGCGGTGGCGGGCTGCTACCTGCCGTGGCACTGGGCGCGCTGGGAGCGCGAGCAGCTGCTGTGCGTGCGCGTGCTGGCGCCCGCGCCCGCAGCCCCCGCGCCCGCCGGCGCCACGCTCGCGCCGCTCACCGCCTGGTCCGGCGGCTTCCGGATCGACAGCGCGAGGAGCCTGCACGTCGCTTGCAGGTGCCCGGCGGCGACGCGAGTCGCCAATTATACCTGACGCGTTACTAACCCAACAGTGCTGTGTCGTTAATACGTGCGACGCTTCCGCAGGGAGAATGGCGGCGGGGGCGGATACGTGGTGCTGCGCGTGGAGGTGGCGCTGGAGGGCGCCACGCTGCTCGTGGTGCTGACGGACGGCGACAGCGCGCCGCCGCCGCTGCGCATCGACAACCATTCGCGTGTCGCCATCATGTTCCACCAGGTTCGTTAGCGTACTTACCTGTTTGCAATCCAACACCTAGAAAAAATGGTAACCTAGAAAAAGTGCATATTTTATTTTTTACAATGTGTAAATTTATTTTCCGCTTTCATAATTTTATTATCCTACCTTCTTTTAATCTTCCTGTATTTGGAGATTCCGAATATTCGCTTGTTACTTACTTAGTACCATTAAATTTTTAAAATCTTTTGGGGCCATTGGACATTGCAGGTAGGATGCAGCGAGGAGTGCGTGGTGGGGGCGGGTGCGCGTGTGCGCTGGGCGCTGCCGGAGCCCGAGGGCGCGGCGGCGCTGGCGCTGCGGGCGCCCGGCGGCCCGCGCCTGGCGCTGCCGCTGGACGCGCCGCCCGGCGCGCACCCGCTGCTCTACCAGAACTTTGTGTACGTCGCCTTCACCGCCTCCGCCGCGCCCACCGCCTCGCACAGGTAAATAATCACCTAAGAATCGGCGAGTGCCCTGGGGGCGTCATGAATCGAAAAGAAATTTAATTACCTATTTAATTAGCAGGGAGAACGGTGCGGGTGGCACGGTGTCGTCTGAGGAAGACAGCGTGCTGGTGCTGGAGGTGCCGCTCGGCTCCACGCGCGTTATACTGGCGCGCAAGCGATACGGCGACAGGTGAATATTTAGTTGCATGGACTCGCCGTCGTCATCGTATGTGCCGCGCTCCACCAAAGTAGCGCATGAAGCGTGCGCGCGGGCGGGGCCTGTTTAAGGCGTGTGTCGGTTGCAGGTCGCAGCTGTGGCGGCGCGGGCCCGGCGACCAGCTGATCCACGAGGGCAGCTCCCCGCCGCAGCCCACCGACGCGACGCTCTCCGACGAGTCCGCGCTCTCCCCGCACGCTATGGTCAGTTATCTTTATATTCATATTTATACTATTTCCATTTCTTTATTTTCTCGATGACAGTTCTGTAGTAGTGTTGTGACCAAATAAGTAATGATATCGATCGCATATATTTATTATATTAAATTCATCAGATCTTGATTAAAATAAATAAACAAAGATTACCTGTCGTTATAATTATTTCGTTTCATTGTCGAGTACCTACCTGTACCTACTTATTTTACATCTTCCAAAATTTTAAAGTAGGTAGTTGGCATTATCAATGAAGAATAAATACGTGTAATATCTTGTAATGAAATATAATATTAGTTAATAAATTTGTATAAAAGTATCCGGCAGTAGTTTAGTTTATAACACTTTGTAAAAAAATATCGGGTCTGTTATCGTGTTACGTTTATCGATATAGCCCATCCCTATCAGTTTCTCCGAATCAGGTATAACCTTGTACGTGTGAAAACGTCATATTTTCATAAAATAATGCATACATAGTGTAAAAAAGACGCTCGTTCAAGTTTTCACAGGAGCTGTCATCGAGAAAATAAAGAAATGGAAATAGTATAATTAAAATTTATAAAAAATTAAATTCCTTTAATTAAAGGGTTGTTATGTAAAATGTATGTTTATGAATTGCGTCTACTCAAAATGAGACGTGTAATAGAATTTGACGTGTCGGCAAACCGTAGAATAATCGATGGCGGGTGCAGGTGCTGGACATCGAGGGCGCGGCGCCGCGGCCGGCGCGCGCGGCCCCGCTGGCGCTGCGGCGCGCGGACCCGCGGCGCGCGTCCACGCAGGCGTGGCGCCTGCTGCCGCCCGGCCGCATGGCCTGCGCGCACGCCAACCTCTGCGTGCAGCCCGACGGCGGGCTCATGGGGCTCGCGCCCGGTAACCTTCAACATTCACATCGTCAACAAACATTCATTTTATAACGAGTTTTCTCATTGCCTTACAATTAATTTTAAATATACATAATAATATTCAAATTATAATCTATTAAAACTGAGAAAATAATATAAATAAATCAGACTAGAGTAATAATTAAGAATGTTATTAAAAAAATATTTGTGTTTTCATAATTGAGTGTCCTCTAAAAAATTGTTTTATGAAGTACCTAGTAACATTTATTTTCGAGCAGGTTGTGAAGCTTGAAAATTTCCAATGTTGTAATAATTCGATAATTTGTCTGACTATTAAACGTTTGATTTGAATGTTTGTCCAGGCAACCGCGTGGTGCTGGGTCTGGCGGGGCGGGGCGCGGGGCGGGCCGCGGCCCGGGGCGGGGCGCGCGGCGTGCCGCCCGAGGAGAGCGTCGCGTGGCACACGCTGCGGCCCGGCTCCGGCCGCCTGGCCGTGGCGCTGTCCGCCGACGGGCCTACGCGCGTCGTCAGCATCCACGACCACAACGACCCCGTGAGACATATTTGTAACTCCACGATTGCCCGAAGAAATTTGTAGAAATTTACTTATACCACACACAAACAATAATTTACATTTTTACACTTTACATTTTTTTCAATAATGTATTCATTTCAGTATCCGCACCTTTTAGTTTACAATTATATCGTGCTCAGAAATATAACTGAATAACCCCATCAGGTATCAATAACGTTTCAATACTGGTATTATTGATTAACATTTGTATGTAACTAACTAATGATAGGAGGCGAGAATGATGAGACTACGACCCGAGGAAGACGAGGAGAGTGACACGGGGGCGGGGGCGGGGAGCGCGCGCGAGTGGGGGCTGCGCGTGTCGCTGGCGGCGCTGTCCGTGTCGCTGGTGGCGCGCGCGCCGCCCGCCGAGCTGGTGTTCGCGCTGTTCGCGGGCGTGCGGCTCGAGGTGGCGCACGCGCCGCGCACCGCGCACTTCACGCTCACCGTCGACAACATGCAGTGGGATAATCAAGTACGTGTGCGGCCATGTTCCTTAACATTCTCACGCCTGATTTACTTTTACCAGATTTTGGAGGCCATAAAACGGCATTTTTGTCCGTATTTCTGGTGAAAGAAAATTGTAGTGTCAAAGAAGTGTGTGAGAAATATGAGCATCAGTTACGGCACAAGAGAAACTTCAATATTAAAAATAGTAATAGGATAGGGGGCTGTGGTACCTTAAGTACCGATATGCGCAACGGATCTGGGGGATTTGAATGCTAATATACAGCGTAGTCTTTATTTAAAGTGCACATAAAAATGAGGGATACTGGGACCGCACTTTAATACATATTACATTTGAAAATGGTCCTTCGAGACACATCACATGGAATAATCCTTATATGATCGTTATTGTGTGTACTCTGGTGTACAGCTGCTGGGCACTCCGAGCCCCGTTCTGCTGTACTGCCTGCCGGAGCGCGGCGGGGGCGGCGGCGCGGGGGGCGGGGCGCTGCCCGCGCTGCACGCGGCGGCCGAGCTGGCGCACGCGCCCGCGCGCCGGTACAACGCGCTTTTCTTCAATCACCTCGTGGTCGCGCTGCGCCCCATTGCCGTGAGGCTCGAGGAGAGGTTATTTACTTCATATTTTCAGCCATTATTATATTATTACTTTATGTTGTAAAACTCCTATTGCGCTAAGGCTTGTTATATATAATATATATGTATATAAATCCTAAAAGTTTATGTAAATGAGTAATTTGTACGGTGGGCGCGGGCGCAGGCTGATCCTGCTGCTGTGGGCGTGGGCGCGCGCGGACCGCGAGGGCGAGGAGCGCGCGCTGGAGGAGGGCGCGGAGGAGGAGCAGGCGCGCCCGCACGCCGACCGCGCCGCGCCGCACACCAGATACTACTTCGCGGTGCTCAAGCTCATCCCCTCGCAGGTACCGCGTCACCGGCTCTTGTCGCTCGCTTACAGACGTTAATTAGACATCGAGTGTCGGGTGCGTGCCAGGCCTCCTCGGACCCGAGGGCCCGCCCGCACGTCGCAGGGGGCCGCTACTGAAAGCAGCAGTAGTTAGATAAATTAGAGTGGTTGCGTGTCCACTTGTTAAGCGATAAAAGGGGACCTGCAATTCGTCCTTCTCTTTATATTGTATTAAATTATTGTGTTAATACAT
The DNA here is from genome assembly GCA_905404295.2 of Ochlodes sylvanus. NCBI lineage: Eukaryota > Metazoa > Arthropoda > Insecta > Lepidoptera > Hesperiidae > Ochlodes > Ochlodes sylvanus. Next base: position 14,849,476 of record FR990126.1, read on the forward strand.
TGGCACGATAGCAGAATTAAATAAATAACGATTTTAATAATTTATTAATGTAACAAGCATTTTTGAAAAGGGTCATAACCAATGCAGACCTTTTTTTGTTTCTTCATTATACATACATGCCCGCGGGAGACACCATGCAAAATAAAATAGCCATATGGTACATCCAGCTTTGTATTTTCCACAGACATGCGACAAGGTCAGATCGGTCGATGTGTAGTAGGCTCCAGTGTGGGCGGGTCGCGCCGCCCCGCGCCGCGCCGCGCGGCCGCACGTAACACGTACCATGTGTAGGACGCTAGTTCTGTACACGCTACTCACTTTTTGGCGAAAACTTACCAAAGCACTGCATTCAGGCTTGTTTAGACTGTTGAATTAACATTATACAGCGATAGATGTGGATGGCCCTACTAACTAGGACGTAGTCAGATATTATGTACACCTATAAGTGTAACCATTGACATAAATACTATAGACATAGGGTCTCCTACTAAAATCGCGAAAATAATGTCCCAGTTTGACATTACAAGAATATAAATGTTTACAAGGTAATTTAAACACTAAATTCATTAAATCACGGTTTTATTTCGATTGCAACAAACACATACGTCAATGGCACCTTATGACACAACGATTACACTACACGCCATAATGACAAGTGCAAAATAATTTAAACAAAAGTAACGGATATATTTATCTCTTTCTGACTACAGTCTGTATAGCGAGAAGACAAAGACAAAGATATTTTTTTGATTCTTTTGAGTGATTCTGAGATTTATTTATTTACGAAATTAATTCGATTTAAAATAAAATAGTGTGTATTCGTAGCAAACCAATACTTTAAAAGATAAAACAATGTTTTAGTTACCGAAAATATGATATACCATCGGCTTTTTTCACTTTACTTGCGTAGTTTTTACACGATTTCAAAATGTGTAGTTGTCAGCACGGTCGAAAAGTGACTAATGCGGCATTGTTGTTCTTCTTGCATTTTGTTGTTGAGTTGGCTCGGACATTTTTTAGCGCGGACCCTACGTCCATATCTAGTAATATCATATGTCAATGAGTGTAACACCTGTAAGTGGCCAGAAGTGTTAAGGTCTGCGCACATTAGACCGACTCAACTACCGACCGACGCCAATGCAGCTAAAAGCCTTGACAAAGCTAAAATTAAATTATGAGCTTTATATCTTCTATAGTAAGTTGAATTTCGTACGTATACTTAAAACACGTGTACTACGGGGGAGTAGGAGGAGAATACTGGCGAGTATACGTTCGAAATTCAACCTTACTTTAAAATATATAAAGTTGTTGTTGAGTGGGGCTAATGTACGCAGACCTTTAACCGATTGTGAGTGCATTACATTACATGAGCGTGTCGGGTGACGCGGCGCCGCGTGCGGCGTGTCCTGGGTAGTTAGTCAACCGCTAGCTAGATGTCTCCCGAGTGTCCGATCTCCGCGTGACTCGCTTCGACGGCTCACCCACCTGTACATGTCAAATTGTTCATCGGATAACTGAAAAAACCCTCGATCATGTCCTACACTAAGCTGGCCACGCTCGAACCACAAACAGGTGTGTGAGCCGAGAATGTCTGTGATATTAGCGAACTTTTACATGTTGTTGTTTTATTGTCGCTCGGAGCCCCAGATTTTTAAAATTTAGTATTATATACAATAAAAAATTATTATCATCCTCGCAATCACTACACAGATATTAACCTAGAACTACTTATATGATCGGAATCATATTTTATACATATATTTTTCAAAATTAAAAGCACCCACTATGTATCTGGGATCAAACAAACCTTTTATTTTTATAACTAGATTAATATATTATACATCCAGTAAGAGTGTCCCTCTCTATACACTCTGTGTGCCGCGGGCAGGTAGTGTATAAAGGCGAGTCCCCAGATCCGGCTGTCGATGTTCACGGCGAGCAAGCTGGAGGGGTCGCTGAGCGCGCTCAAGCGGCGGCTCGGCCTCACGCTCATCCGGTTCGAGGACGCGGCCGTGGAGCTGGAGCCCTTCGTGCGCGCGCACGCCTTCGACACGCCCGCCGCGCTCGCCGCGCTCGCGCTGCACCACTTCAAGGACGTACGTCATTTACTTTTACCACCAGTGTTCAACACCAAGGTCAACCTTCAGTGCTATTGTGTTCTGGGGCGTGACATTACGCATATAACCGGTAGAAAAATTCCAAAGCATTTTAAGGAAAACCTTGCGTCGGATGTCTGACCCGCGCGATGTGGTCTACGACCTATTAAATCTTGAACAAATCAACAGTTAAACTGTCAGGACCGTTTGTCTTCGTTGTTGCGTTCTTTAAAGGTTTTAAGTTGGTGTTGGAAGTGTAACGACCGGCGTGTTCGCTCCAGGAGCTGAAGTGGCAGGCGGCGAAGATCCTGGGCTCGGTAGACTTCCTGGGCAACCCGCTGGGCTTCGTGGCGGACGTGTCGGAGGGGGTGTCCGGCTTGCTGCTGGAGGGCAACGTGTCCGCGCTGCTCAAGAACGTCACGCACGGCATTTCCAACTCGGCAGCCAAAGTCACCGGTACGTGCACGGTGAAGGACAGTTTAAAGTGTTTTTCTTAATATTTGCTTGGGCCGCCATAATAATTCCGGGTGTCATTCGATGCATGCCTTTTATATTGGCTGTGATTTTCCCAGAGGAACGGTGTAATCGGAATGCTCCGGAGGCGGCACGCGGACTAACGCTTATTGAGTAAAATCCCTGTATTCCTCAGGAGATAACACATTTCCATAATTTCCACTCGACAAAATAGATATGAAATACTTGAAAACTACCATTGAGTATAATATTTTTGTGTGATGTCGGTGACAGAGTCGCTGGGCGACGGGCTGGAGCGCGTGGTGGCGGACGAGGCGCACGAGGAGACGCGGCGGCGCATCCGCGCGGCGGCCGCGGGCGCGCACCTCGCCGCCGGCCTGCGCGGCCTGGGGCTCGGCATCCTCGGTGCGTGGCCACTCTACGCTACACTCGTGTGCATTACAAAAAATACCATCAGCCCGGAATACAATATATCCCTCTATTTGTAATTTCTTTAAAATGGCTATCAAAAGATACAAAATACGTCAGAATGATTGTAACAATTAAGTTTCAAACGCTTTTTTAAATAACCTATATTAAGTAACGGTAACCGTAAACAAAGTCAATCGTTTCCCATAGGCGGGATGACGTCGCTGGTGAAGCACAGCTACGAGGGCGCGGCGGCGGAGGGGCTGGGCGGGCTGCTGGCGGGCGTGGGCAAGGGGCTGGTGGGCACGGTGACCAAGCCGGTGATCGGCGTGCTGGACCTGGCGGCGGAGACGGCGGCGGCGCTGCGCGACTCGTCCCGGCGCGCCGGCGCGCTGCCCGAACGCGCGCGCCCGCCGCGCCTGGCCGCCGCCGCCGCCGCGCTGCTGCCGCGCTACTGCGCCGAGCACGCGCAGGGTACGTCTTATCGACGCCCATTATTGTTAACATTAACAGCGCAAAGTTACATCAACTACACTAATATTTTGTAAGAAACGTGAGCGATACAGCGGCGTTTCATTTCCAAACATCTTGGTAATTAAAATATTAATTGGCTGATCGTCATATACAATCAATTGATTGTTGAATTGTCTGTGATAATGTTATTGACAACATAAAATACGTCCTAATAACCGATTGCTACTGTGGCGACGTAACCAACAACGAGCCAGGTGGAAGTGACGTGATGAGGACTAGAGTTAACGATGGGTCGCTGAGCGCGAGAGGATGGATGCGTGAGTTTACGGGCGTACGTGTGCGCAGGGGCGGCGCTGCTGCACGCGCTCAACGGGCACGACTACACGGAGCGGTTCCTGGCGTACCGGCAGGTGCGCGACACGCCGCACGACATCCGCGCGCTGCTCTCCGACACCTACCTGCGCATCTTCACCTGCAAGCACGCCACGCCGCAGATTGTCATGGAGACGCACCTCAGGTACTCCACCAAGAGTGTTTAATAGTTTTCGTTGGCGTCGAGGCTGTACCAATGCCTGTGAAGTACAAGTCTACTTCTCCCCGGAACAGTTTGATCGCCGACATTCAGGGTATCGCCGCCAGGTTGCAACTTATCTTATCGTGTTTCGGTATCTGAGAATGTTGGGAGTTAGCAGGGACAGTTAAAAACATTGTTTCCTGTCAACGCAGGCGCCTGAAATACATCTGCGACAGGGAGAATTATAACTCCATCGATATTGAATGTTGAGGTCAATCAGAGATCTCAAGTCGTCCTGTACTGTATAACGAACGATGTCGCAGCAACCTGGTGTCGTGCACGGCGCTGTGCGTGGACGGCGCGCACCTGGTGGAGCTGGGCGTGCGCGGCGGCGCGGGCGGTGCGGGCGCGGGCGCGGGCGCGGGCGAGGCGCTGCGCCGGCCGCGCGTGCAGTGCGACAGCGCGGCGCTGGCGGCCTGGCTGGCGCGCCACGCGGCGTACGCACGCCAGCTGCACCACGACCAGCGCCACACGCTGCTGCCGCACGCCGACCTGTGACTCGCGCGCTGACGTCACGCTCCATCGCCCCGCCAAAGTATTGTCTGTGTTATCATTTATTAATATAATACAGGTGGTTCCCCCGGAGGATTGCGACCGACCCGAGTGGAAGTTCTGTCAGAGCGGTTCCCTACCGACTACTCGATGTTGGTATCGCTCCCTTCCTGGAATTGATACACCGTTCAAGTGAAAAGCTTACAGCCATGTAAATAATATCTACTAAAGCTACATATTATAGTTATCTTCTGAACATATCTCGTAATGTAATATAATCGCATTAAATATAAGTATTATACCTCTGATTAGTATGTTAAAGAACTCACAATCTACTCACACATACAGCCTCGAGTGCTGTAGCTCAGCCGGCCCCAAGTCAAGTATGTACGTTGTAAATGAAATCCAAGTGTCAAGTGTAATAGTTTAAGTTGTTAGTCCTATTTTTCCTATAACGAGTTCTAAGGTTGTGCGGACTTAATCACTTAATTATTAATAATAAGAAAATATAAATAACTATTCCAATTTAACATGAGATTGACGACGAGTCCTGTAAGTGTAAACCCAGTGATAGCTCCGACACAGCCTAAAAAGACAAACATATAGATATAATTTCTTAAAATTTAGTATTTATTTAATACAATGAGGCAACATTTTAATTCGAATGTGTTCGAATATCGATATATTTTGAGGCTGTTTATATATAACTACACAAGTATTGAATATGAATTATTATAGACTTAATAAAATTGTTCGTTTGTGTGATCTTTAACGCATGTATGAATGTATGTGTTAGCAAGATAGAAGGACGTTCATGTAAATAGTGGTACATGTATGTTGAGAGATTTATTCCATTGTACGGGTGTGTTCGCCCGGACAGTCACAACTGTTACGATCGCAGTGTACAGCATTGAGTGCACGGCGACGGTATTAAGTACACGCGTACTGAATATTGTAGTGTAAGGAGTGTCTTGATTATTGTTTAAGTTCTAGTCGAAGTACTGATTGTGGAACAGTATTGTTCGTATTCCGCACAATGTGAAACTGTCCAGCACGGGGACGCTCTACGTCCACAGTAGACGCATTGCTCAGTTTTCGTTATATTTAAGTTGTACCCAACGTTGAGGGAGAGTTATTTTATAAGAGGGCCGGTCGAACTCTACGAGGAGATAAGCACGCGATCTCGGATCGCGCGTTCGTATCTAGTGTGATAATTTTATTGTCTATTATATAATTTAAATGTATTATATGAATGAAGACGAACCAACTGCAATGGTTTCGTGTATTTTTGTATATGGCGTGCGAGAGAGAAAGCCGCATGGGGAAGGGAGTAGGCTGTGACGGATTTGGTTAATGTGCTCTTATCGGTTGTTCTTCTGTAGATATTTAGTTGCAGTCAGGATTTGAACACTAATTTATTTTTAATGATGGTTAAAGTGAATATTTTATTACTTGCTATAATTGAATGTAAAATGACCATGTCTAGGGAATTTGGACTATAGAACCGATCTACGGATACAGAAGTGTTAAAAATATTACATTATATCCATTGGTCTCAGTACCTGCCGTGTGAGTGTGTAAGTTAACCGTTCTTATTGTTGGGTTTACTTTATTGATTGTCGATGTGATGACGTCAGGTCGTGACGGCGCCGGCGTGGTACGTACTAGTGGGTAGTGAAGCGCGACTGATCATTTTGTTATTCCTCAAATACTTTATTCCAAACTTGTTACTGACTACCGTATACGTTGTTGACTTAATAAGTACCTAATATAATTTAAGCCTTCAGGTTAATAATTTATTGTAGAACAAGCGTTAACAATGTTATGTTTTCTATCGACGATGTGAATTCGTAATTAAGTTGAATAAAAAACTTTTTGACAACATGTGTTTGATTGATTGCCCAGTATCGATATACAATCATGTAGCGACGAGAGCGAGTCATTAAGTATTTTATTGTCGTATAGTAGTACACAGTGGCATGTGGACATGCTATCAAATGCAATTAGGTTGATGTTTTAGCTGGTAAACTTCTGTAGGTTGTGGTCGATATAATTTAACGACATAATATGCACAATTTCAATAATGAATCGTGTCGACTTTTATCGAGTACAAGGTGAGATACTTGATACAACAGTCGATGTCGAATATTGAACAGTACCTAATAAAAAATCGAGTTAAGTAATTGTTAAATTAAAAATTATGAAATTTTAAATTGGGGGACAATTTTTTTTTGGTTTGTACCAAAATAAGGCTCATAATTATAAATTGAATTTAGTTAATGCATTTTTTTTAAATACTACTTACTTTTTGTAAAACAAAGGTTTTGGAGACTTAAAAATAAAATATACGTACCTATTGGTAAAATATTTAAAGTTCATGAAACTACGAGTTCTTCTTTTGAACGAAGTATCTTCGTACGTTTAGGATTGAACTTCACGTACCTACATAATACTACGCTTTGAATTATAGTACCTATTGCAGTAGTTCAGTATGTTTGAAAGGCTGTTAATTTCGAAACGAGCACTGTGATTAATGAAATGTAACATGACAACAAAAACAAGCGAGTGATATCGGAGTGTCGCGCTGGTAGTGAGCTGGGACTTTAACGAGTGAAGGAGTGGAGTCGATACGGCCGGCGCCGACAGCTCACCACTCGACTGAGCGAGCGAGTCAACTCACTAGCTCACTACTCAGAAGGTGAGCGGGAGGCGCCCGGGGCGCACGAGTCGCCGCGCGGTCCACACACCGGTGTACTGACACTTTGGTCTCGGCGGAGGTCAACGATAACAACTTCGACTTTTTTATCACCAGCACCGCGAACGGCGACCCTCCGAGCCTAATGTACGTATCTTGTAACTTTTGTAACTTTACTAAGCTAGAGGTCAGCAACAGTGGCCCCGAGACCCCGGCTGCCTCGTGTCTCGATCACAATGGTTGTTCGGAAGCGTGTCTTGCTGTTTCTCCTATTGGAGTGCTCTTGTCTGGCGAGAATACATTCTGCAGCCTTGAATAATAAAAACGCCAATGCGAGGTGAGTTGACTGTACTACTTATCGTATTAAAATACACAGTTGCTTGTTTTACATCAAAATTATAAAGAGTTTTTTAATCAAAGGTCATGTATTTTGTTACTTAAAAATATACGTTTTCGTCAAATTAAATTTATTAATTTAAGTATTGCAATAAAAATGAAACCTTCAGTTAAGTACCTAGGTAAATTATTGAAGATACTTAGCAAGCTAGCAGAAATCTTCTATCGTAAGAATTCTCGAGTGGTGTTTATTACGCAGGTATCTTCTCTGGTCAATAGGTATGATTTCTTTAATAAATTGAACCTGTCTATAACTCGGAGGGGCTGTATCAGATTATCAGGTATAATGAATCGTTGCATTTCCACCGTCAGCATGGCCAGCGTGGACTACGCGACGGTGCCCATCGTGGAGAAGCCGCTCCACGTGCCGCCGCTGGAGGAGATAGTCGACGGTAATTATACATAAATAAGTTAAGTACTTACAATAATTTTATGTATTATAGGTAGTGTCTTACAGGACCTATTCGTTACGGTCGCGGTCCACTATTCTGACCGTTATGTTTCGGTGTGATTTCAAAGACGTTTCACGTCAACAATGCGGCTATACTACTATTACTACTGCACTGTTAGGTTACAGAAATCTCTGACTGGGACATTCAGAAGTTTCCATTGCTGGCAGCAGCCCAGATCAGTGAGAAGCCTGTCGTCCCGAGCCCCCGGCACAAAAGATGCAGTTCTGCTCGTTAACTAATTAGCTCCTCGTAAAATCTCTTAACTGGGAATGCCTTTATAACATCCTCACCTACCCTTTGAAGGGGCAAAGGGACTTAGTTTATTAACTTAAAAAGCGTGCTTAGTAATCAAATACAGTTCGTCGTCTTGGTCGATTACAATTGACTGGTTTTACTCGTATAACATTAACGATATTACGAGTAAAACCGGGTTATTGGGATAACCTTCTAATTTAGATATCTATATATGTAATTGTAATGTGTGTTTCCAGTGCTGTCTCGGGGCCTGCGCGCCACGTTCGAGAGCGTGGCGGTGAGCGTGGAGGACTGCCCCGACCTCTCGCAGCCGCCCTACAACCTCGTGGCGCCGGGTATCTCACTTACATTTTCGTACGACCAACGTTGTGATAATACCAACAATAGGTTGGACGAGCTCTAAGCTCTAATCGACATCTGTGAGTTCACAAACACAAAAGAAAATAAATATCGTTCACGACAGTGAACCTTCCGGCGGTGACATAAATTTTGTTTGATAGGTGTTTACATACATACTCGTAAATGAATGGTAGTAATTGTCATTGTAATTTTTTGTTATAGTTATAAGATAATGGTTGATTAAAATTCCACCTGATGGTGCGCGTGTCTTGCGTAGTAAATGACATTAGTTTAGTCTTGACTTGAAGACTGTTGGGCTTTTGTTAGCCAAGTTGTGTCGTGGTCAAGTGAACAGGCGTAGGTATAGGAGAACAGAAATTACAACGAAAAGTTATTAATTCAGCCAACACACATCTACATATTATAAATGTACAATAGTTACGTACGTTAATACTACCGCGGCGCGCGTTATCTCGTCTTGTATAACAAGTTGTTAACAGAGTCAATACGGTAGCGATGTTATTGTTGTGATTGAGAGATATGAAGCTATTCAAATATTGTTATCTACAGCTCCAATATGTTTTATGAAATGTACATAATAGAAATACATTTTGTCAATTGCCCAAGTAATGCAAAGAAACGGTTCGAACTAACAATCATTACCTATAAAGCAAAGCGAGGGTGGGGTACCTACCTATCTACTGGTGTTTATTTATGCCTACCGATACCGCGCATCTATAACGTGTATCACTCGCAGATTTTTTTTATAAAATGAATATTTATCTTTAGGTAATTTATAACTCAAATGAGTAACATCAGATAAGAAAGTTGTCCTGTTGTCCTGAAGGTCTGTCGGGGTCGGGGCGGGCGACGCTGGTGGAGCTGGGCGGGCCGCCGTACCTGGTGCCGAGCGTGCGGCGCGACAAGCTGTACGACCTGGCCGCGCTGCTGCGGCACGCGCGCCGCGACCCCGCGCTGCTGCTGGGCGCGGGCGCAGGGCCCTGGCCCTACGCCGGCGTCAATTGCGAGGTAACGCTGCCGCCGGCGGTGGTGCATCGGCCGACCCGTACACCACACAGGCTGATCAGTTTGAACACTTGTTCTTGTATATAGGGGCCATCCTTAAACTACGTCACACGTTCAGGCAGGGAGCGGGAAGATGTCAATAGGGCGTGACATCGTGCGATAGGGTAGGGGAGTGAGGAGTGTCTATAAGCTTCGTGACGTCACATATATTAATGGCGCGTTTAGATGGCGTGGGATAGCCAGCGCCGAGCCATCCGTGGCTGCACGGCGCGCACCTTTGATCAGTGCCAAAAAATGCGACAACGGATGGCTCGTGAAACGATGCGCGCGCCGGGTGTCCAGAGGGCGCGCGGCGCGGGCAGGCCCGCACCGTCCAAACGGCCCAGTAGATTTGAAACATAACATTATGTGTGGCCGCAGGGTATTGTCAACCTGTACGTGCGGGACGGCGCGGTGGAGCAGGGCACGCGCATCGTGACGGTGGAGCCGGTGGGCGCGGCCAAGGGCAGCGCGAGCTACCGGCAGCGCCGCCTGCCGCCCGCCGAGACGCGCTCGGCGCTGCTCGGGAACTACCTGCTGACGGACGGCGAGCCCGGCCCGGTACGACCGCCACCACCATCCAAAGTTACATTTATACCTAGCACACACATGGGATCGCTGAACCAGATACGGCAACGTCTTGAAATCGTTGCTAGATGATTATTTTTATGAAAGTGATATTTTTTCAGGAAAGTAATGTATGATAAAACTTCATTTCGTTTCTAATGATGAATGATGTCTAGCTGTGACATTACATTAGACGCGGTCACCGTAATGGCACCGAGCTGAAGTTCTAATTTGACTTGGGACTTGACTTGTCATCAATTCTGCAGGTAATTAAAGTGGTGGCCGAGAAGCGCATCGGCCCCTCCAACTTCATCACCGCCATCAGGGAGACCTTGAAGGAGCACTACGGGGATAAAGTCGTCGGTGAGATCCTGTTGTTTTGTTTTTATTTAATCTTTTAGGAAGTAACCGAGGGTTGTGCACCCTGATTGACATTAGTGGATACCTGTACAAGAGAGCGGTGTCAACTTTAGACCATACCATCTATACCGACCATAGGAAGACTATAAGGGTCCCCGCACACGGGCCACACGCGACAGCCACAATCGCCGTCACGAGAAGCTTGTAGCGTGTGGCGGCCACCGGCGTCAACCGTGTGCGGCGAAGCCATATAAAATGTATGAAAACTACAAGAAATATGCCAGTGGCGGCGTTTTGCGGTTTGTGGCCGGTGGCCCGTGGCGGGGACATTAAATTATTCAACCCCCCCCCCCCCCCCCGGCGCGCAGGGCTGGGCGGCGCGTTCCTGCTGGCGGCGGGGCGCGCGCGGCTGCACGTGATGCCGCAGTTCGCGGCGGCGCCGCTGTGCTCGGACGCGGCCGTGGACGGCTGGCTGCACTACTTCGAGATGCGCGCGCCCATCACGCACGTGGGCACGCTCGTCACCGGCGACATGGTATACTTTATGTTAATACCCGACCGACGAATAGACGACGCACCTAGTAATAAGGGGTCCCGTCGCCCATCGACAGGACTGACACTAAAGTCACAACTTGTTTGAAAGCTACAAATATAAATTAGAAAGCTCTAGTCTCAGCTGAACCGCTAGTCTAGGCTGAGACGAACCATCCTATTGGTGACTTTTCCTGTAATCTCTGTTTTGACGGCGTCCGGGTCTAACACGTGTACGGTGACCGCTTACCATAACAGTACAGAGATTCGCCAACAAGAGCCGTGTTCCAGGGGCTGGACCTGCGCGTGCAGCACTTCCACGGGTTCAGCTCGCACGGCGACGGCGGCCACTACCACTACGACACGACGCCCGACGACGTGCGCTACGAGGGGTACTTCGTGCCCGCCGCCGCCGTCATGCGCGTCGACGCGCCCGCCGACACGCACGCGTTCGGCCGCGACTGACCCCGCCCCCACCACACTAAATTACTTGTTCCTGGTGCTATTGAATCAAATTAATTTTTATTTGTCATCAAACAAATCATGTTGAGTGATTTGTTCTAAACTAGAGGAAGTTTTCTATAAGCCACCCTCATGGTTGTTGACGGTAGTTCAAAACATTCTAATTTCTGATTAGGTTAAGCGGTAAATTTGTTATTTGTTACTGTTTTTACAAGTGTAATATTTATGAAACATTTTTTCTAATAATTGCATAAAATAACGTAAGAGTAACTAATGAAGTTTTGTAAGTAAATAAAACAAGAAAAAGTATGGTGTATCTGTTTATAATAGTATCGGAGGTCAGGGGAAATTTACATATAACACGTATCGACTACGTAACAAGATGGCGGCGGCTGCGGCCAACGGGGCTGTGGGTACATTGACATAGAGCGACCTGCACAGCGCTCTCTGGTCTCGGTGGACTCTGCCTCGCTTCGACAACACACGCGCTCCCACTCCCACACCCGCTCGGACATCGAATACGGAATAAAAAATTTCTAATGACATACAAAAATACTTACGACTACCCTATGTACAACGACGCCGCGAGGTGGCGGTCGGCCGGAGACGCTGCACGGACTACATAGTTAAACCGACAGACCGACAAAATTTTGGTAAACATATTTGTTTAGTTCAAATTTACAGTAACAAGAAAGATTGAATTTTCAAGCTATAAAAAGGTGTACGTGACGAGATTACATGACAATTATTCATATATAATTACAATTACAAATTCCAATTAAAACATAATGTGAATAGTAACATGACATATTCGATAAGGGACATTCATATTAATATAATTACACAATTATACACGGCTCCCGACTGCCCTAGAACAGCCGAGAGCGCGGCGCCCTCGCGTTCACCGGCGGCCACGACTACACGGACTTAACCTAACAGATCCTGGCAGGAGCCCCACGGGCGGTGGGCGCCGCGCGGCCCGCGGTGTCGCCCGGTCACCAATAGTTCAATATATTTAGTTGCGACACTTGACACGTCGACGGGTGCGCCGCCGCGTGTAGTCGCTAGCAGCGGGCCGCGCGCGCCGGCCGGGTGGGACCGGCTGGAATGCATTTAGCTGTGTTTGAGTCGAGGAACAAATCTCACAACACAACGAAGACACGTTATATTTATCGAATGAGGGAAGCGACCGATGTAAAATTTGGTATCCAAAAATAAACATATGAAGTGCATACGACCTAACGCTAATGAATAAAATAGGTACTATAATACAACACCTCTACTGGACTGCCACCTTAGCTTCTTGTGGTGCTAGATGACCTCAGCTTGAGCACTGTTCTATCGAATTATAACATTACAAAGTATACCTAGCGCACTCCGAGTACAGTACAGTGCGCCACCGCGCGCGCCCCCGCACGCTCCCCGCCGACGAGCTCGGCCGGGTGCAACCAGGCCGCACTCAACATAAATGCACCGTGTGAACAGCCCGCCGCCGGGCCGGGGCTGGCCGGGGCCGGGGCTGGCCGGGGCCGGGGCTGGCCGGGGCCGGGGCTGGCCGGCGGCGGGACGCTGACGGTGTTACACCGGGACATCTTGTTGACCTCTCACCGCCTTTCATTTTGTTTTAATATAGTAAAATTCGATAATCACAATAAAAATTAAAAAATTATATTATATGCAACAATAATAATGATTACATGACAAATATAACGATATTCATAACAAGTGATTTCATATTCGATAAAACGGTTTTAGTTATCTGTTACAAATTAGTAAATTGTTTAGTTTCCGGTGTTTTTTTCTTATTTATTACACATATCTAAAATAAAATCCCCGGTTCAAAATATTGTTATTTTGATGCCTAAAAGACAGTGAAAATGAACGAGAATAATTATGGTACCAATATACAATTGATGCAAGAGAAAAAGATAGCCCAAGTATGAACATTTTCCTTTTAAGAAATAACTGATTGTTTCATGTCATACTACAATCAATGAGAATGAGAACTTTTTTAAACAATCGCAGACCTATGGCATGTGTCCATCATGACTGATCAACCGATCAGTCACAAGGAGCCCTGCGCCCTGCGCCCTGCCGCCAGGGTCACTAAGCTACCGATTAAACTAATGAGTATGACAAATACACTGACATTTATACGTCTACACACTGACATGAGATGACATATTGAAGCAATGCCTGAGTTGCTAATTCTGGGTTACTGTTACAATTTTCTCATACAAATTATATTATTATTATTATATTACTTCGGCTAGTTTACATAATTATTTAGAATATTTTATAAACTTAAATTTTCGTCTCTACCATAAACAAGCATATTTGTCATGTTTTATTCATATCAGTTTTCGTATCGATGGTAATGATAATGTGGCGATGAAAAGCTAACCGGGCGTTCCATTCTGCTCTGCACAAGTTTAACCTAACCGAGACCAGCCACCGGCGCACGTCGGCGGGGCGCGGGGGGCGCGGGGCGCGGGGGGTGTGGGGCGCGGCTAGGAGCGGAAGAAGCGCACGGCGCGCACCACGTACTGGCGGCAGATGGGGCACTCGGCCAGCTGCTTGGAGCACGCGGTGCACGCGGCGATGTGCCCGCACTCCAGCAGCACGCACTCCAGCGGCGCCGCCATGCAGATCTTGCAGCACTCCTCGATCGGCAGGTTGTCGATCTCTGCCCACGAGATTGATAATATCATTAAATAACGACGGCTAGTATAATCTAGTATAATCAGTCACTGACCTATTGTTTTTTTACTTTCTTAATGGATCGGATAATTAAACCCATGTAATACATGATACTGGCGTGGAGCAGATGGCGCCGGGGGTCCGCGTGACTCACCGTCCTTGTACTTGGCGTGGTCCCGCCAGAGCGTGGTGGCGCGCTCCAGCAGGTCGGCGCGCTCCAGGCAGCCGCGGAACTCCACGCGGTTCCTGCTCAGCAGCTCCTTCAGCTGCTTCACGCTGAGCTGCTGCAGCTCGGCCGGCGCGTGCAGCTGCTCCAGCGACACCCGCCCCGCCCGCGGGGAGCCTGCACCGCGCGCCACACGTCAACACCTAGTGTCCGGGCGCTCGGACGCCGCGTCGGTCCACGATCCAGTCGTTGTCGGTTTCCCGACACGACTCAAACGTGCGCCAATCGCTCGCCCGCGCCGTTTATACGATAGGCTCGCGTACGGAGTAGCAGTGATAGAGCTGATGACGAATTTAGAGTACAAACGACAAAACGAATGGGACTAAACAGTTAATTTTAATGAAATTTTAAGTGTTTATTATTATAACGACCGATGATGTTTAACGATAAGAATAATATTATTATTATAGAATTGCAATAAATATCTATAAAGTAAAAAGAGTCATTTAATTAAAACATCGTTTATGTAATATGATTATAAATTATATACTACATATTAGCGAAATATCTGTAAACGCTCTTCCCGAGTCAAGGTTTCAGATCAGCACATTAACAAAATATAATATTTTTATGATTTCACCATGCCAAAAATATGTTCCCAGAATTCGTCACCAGCTCTTGGACTATCGACCGCATCCCCGGACGGGCGGGGCACGAGGCGGTGCGCGCTCGCCCGCGCCGCCCTCACTTACAATTATAAATACCCCAAGGCAATACATTCAGCGGTGTCCACGTCAGGATTACAGACGGACTTCACATTCAATATTTTACGAAAAAAATACGAATCTGCAGATTTGATCCTGACAGTATTATTAATGGAACGTGTGCAGTGGAGGTGGCGGGCTGACCTGGGGGCTGCGCGTCCGGGTCGGGGTCCGGGCCGGCGGCCAGCGGCGGCTCGTCCTGCAGGCTGGCCGTGTCCGTGTCGGTGGCGGAGTCCGGCCGGTGCAGCGCCAGCTCGGACGCCGCGCGCGCCTCCGCCAGCAGCACATCAGAGTCTGACACAACGTTACCACCTTCATACAAATACTGAAGATACAGTGTTACAGTGTAGGTGCTTTATGTGAAGCGATATAGCGAAGTCTGATCGCTAGTAGCAAAAAGTCGTCGTTAGGTAGCAGTCGTTAAGCCATGTCGGAGGTCTTCGGGCGGCATAAAAACTTCCGACACTTGGATGGGCTACTAACCCCCGCACTGGAGACGCGCGGTGGAGTACGCTCTAGACCCGTGCGCTGTCGGGGGCCATTATTGGGTTGAAGCAAATTGAGTCTAAACTTGCAAATTCTATACTTATCAGTGCAAGGTGCCGCCTGCACAACGGCCGGCAGAGTGCACTGTGAGTAAGTGAAGCGACGGGTGTTCGTTAAAATGATAGCCGTGATAGCATGCTGGAGGTGTGGGGCTCACCGTTGGGCAGGGGGTCGGCGGGCCGCGTGACGAACTCCCAGCCGGCGTCGTCCAGGTCCTCCACCTCGAAGCAGTCGGCCGTGTCGACGCGCGCGCTGCTCGCGGAGCTGCTGCCCGACAGCGCGGGCTCCGGCGGCGCCACCATGATGTCCTGCTCGCCGCCTGCCGACCACACCGAGTTCAGCGATTGCACACGTGTAGATAGTTCACTCCATCCTCGTGCAATGGTATATGGCAATGGCAATTTATAGGTAGTAGAGCCTAGAGCCATAAAAAAGGCGCATGACCGACGACTAAAAGTCAACCATGAAAATGTTCAACATCTTTCAGTTGCACCATTGGACCGGATTTGAAGGTTTCGTTGGTGCAACCGATGTCCACGGTGTGGCGGTGACCGCTTAACATTAGGTGGTTTGTCTACTTGTTTGCTGGTTATTAGCAGAAAGGTATGTTTATTAGTAATGTATAAGCTGTCATTCAGGTCTATTCGTATACTGCGTGACTACTCTGTCACCGATCAGGATTAAAGTATGAGGGGATTATGGTTACCTGGCGTGGTGGTGAACCTCCGGTCGGCGTCGCTGGCGGCGGGGCCGGTGGGGCTGGTGCTGCCCGGCGAGTGCGCGTGCGACGAGTTGTAGCAACTGCCTGCAACATAATGAAAAACTTTTAGACCAAATACTGTACCGCTATGTTCCCGCAACCTGTGCGGCCTGCGACCTGACTCGAGATCAACAGAGAAGCATTTCTGATTGGGTGATTATGGACCCGATTCGTCTTTGCACTTGTAATAACTTCAAAATGTAAAGGTCAATATTTTTTTTTGTCTACAGACTAATGGTTAAGAGTAAACTGGTAAAGGTAAGAGTTAGTTGACTCTTGTGTGAACTGTACCAATGATCTCATAAAATTGTTTCAAGTTAAAAAAAATCTTAATTAATGAAACACACAACAGATCCCAAAATACAATAATTATCAATATAAATGTGTTCCTCATATAGCCACTGAATATTTAATACAGGAAGAAAAATGTGTCTGATATGACTTATGTGAAATTGGATACTTCTGATAATCAGTTGCTAGAAATGTCTCAAATCAATGGTTATTGAGAAATTGTTTACTTACTGCAGGATTACGACAACAAGTAACAAAAAGACAGTCATGTTGCTTAAGTAATTAAGTCACTTAAATCAAGAATAATTATAATTACCGATTAAAGGAAAACAATTTCATAATATGAATCAATTTCAACTTCATATTGTTATATATTTTTTATATTTAATTCTTCTATGTTTATGTCACTAAACTTATTCTAAATGGTCGGACCGATTTTGATGGGATGAATTTAGATCCCCAATTGGACCCGGTAAATGACGCCGTTGTCGAGATTTACTAAGAGGTCAACAAATCTGCCAGTTCAGCTAGTATTATATATTATTACACGAAATATTATTCATTTAAAAGTATCTAGAGATGGCGGTCCTACCTCTGGGCGGCGCAGCTGTCGTGGAGTTATTGCGGAGGTCAAAGGCGGAGTTGATGAACTCGTTCAGGTTCGTCGTCAGCCCCTTGAGGGAGCTGAAGGGGCTGGCGCCGGCGCGGGACCCGCGTCGCCTGTACGACGCGCTGTTCACGTGGGTTATACATAAGCTTACTAATTCTTCTTTTTCTGTAATGGAACCATAGAAAACCTTAAACACAAGTACATACCTACCATTATTTATTTTCGTTTATCTTAATAGAACTTTTGCAGATTCATTGGTACCCATGATAAACACAGGAGGCGACAGCACAGACTATAGGCAATAGACTACTAAATTCTCCCGGACTATTTTCAGTAACAGAATCAGATTTTCATAATAAGTTATATAATACCTCCCTAAGTTACAGTTAGAAAGAGTTTACAGAGGGCAATGTATTACACATTCAATATATTAAGTGGCATGAATATAGGGGGGCCAATAATTCTTGTATTAAGCTCCTTGTAAAATGAGATTTGATTTGGTTTGAAAACCTGTAATGGGCTTGAAAAACAGCAATGTTCTGCTGTGATTATCAATATTCAGCAGTATGTTCAACTGATTGTTTCCACACAGAAAGAAACATGCTTATGCATCATGCCGATGAAGGACTCTCAGAGTAATTCCAACAGCATTTCAAACTCACTGGATGTCTCCATTCTCCATGTATCGTAGACAGTGTGGGTATGATCATAATTCTTGCTTGCCACATGGTTTTTCATTTGTTTTTTTTTAATTATCCATACTTACCAATCTTACCATTTTACTTATATCTTTGTCAAAAAATAGACAATCATTTATTGCTAACATATGGGCTTGAATAATACATTGCCTAATAAATAAATTTAAATAGAAGCAGGTTAGGAAAATAGAATAGTACAGTTGTGTTGTACATTGTAGGCACATTACGTTGAACTAAACAGATACTTCAGCTGAAGTATTAAGATAACTTATATTATCTGTTAATTTCACCCTATAATGCACTGAAGATTACAGGGAAATACAGGGCTGATTCATAAACTACTTATGTTGAATAGTTTTTTCCTTCTAAATTCATTATTATTGTTATTTTAAACCCACAAATTCATAATTACCTCAGTACTTAATTGGAGTTTAATGAAATACCTTTTTTTAGAAAATATTATATATACCTAAATACAATCATTTGTATAACTACTAAAGTAGACTTGTATATAAACAATCAGCTTATATCATTTTATAACACCTTCTGTAAGTATTTAAACAATACCAAAATAAACTATGTTCATTACTTTGCTTTTCATTCTGTTGCATTGACAATTTATTCATATGATGCAATAGCCAACTTGTTTAAACTTTGAACTCACAAACAGGGGTGCCTTGTTTACCATCCTGCTTTCACTACTGTTTTTCAAAAACTATGTGCCTATAGAATTTAATTATCATTTGCTTTGGTAAAGGAAAACAATATGAGAAAACCGGCACACCTGAGAGTTCCCCATAATATTCTCAAAGGTTTGTAAATTCCCAAAATCTGCACTTGGCTTATGTGGACTATAGCCTGCATCCAAGTACAACATTAAATATGATGATAATGGTCACTGCAACATTTGTGCACGGCCTCATTATTGCAAGGTCACAGCCATTGTAGGAGTGTACAAAGTAAGTTGAGTGGAGTTAGTTAGAGGGACGTTAGTGCTGGCGATACTTACAAATAAGATGTCATATCGGCTCAGTGGTACGTGTAGCAGTATGTATAAGAGATTCCATATTTTTGTATATCAAGTTGGTGATGAGTGGCAATAAGCAGCTAGGTGGGTCTTTCATGGCTATAATAAGTTCCAAAACGTTAGCCAACACTTTACGTATGTATTTTACAGTAGTACTGACTGTTTATGATACTGTTTACAATATGCAAGTCATGCAAATGCCTGGATTACAATACCGTCAATGTTAAGTGACTAGGTCAAAACAAGTTTCAAGTGGGCTCGATTTTTCTAGAACAAATAGTAAAGATGAATATTACATATTACGAACCGACACAGCCTCTGGTGGACACGTTCTGTCGCTGGAGGAAACACTGAAGATCTCGAACTTTCAAGTGGGTAATGGTCTGACGGTACAGCGGGCGGGTGGACAGCACCCTGCAGGGCGCGCACATCGCTCCGCCGCCGCGGCGCAGGCACCCGCTGCAGTAGTACCTCTCGCACTCCGTGCATGCTCGTTTCCTTTTGAACACGCTAAACTGCACGGCGCAGCTCTCACACGGCATCCTACTCCCGCGTCCCCGTACTATCATCGGACATACCCAAGTGAAACGCACGTCGTTCACCATACACTCCCATCACAATCTCAATGCCGTGCACCACTAGCTCTTGTTATGCGTTCTGCGGTTCTGCTAACTGATCTAAAAACATTTAAGTTTTAAGGAAGTATTTTGAAACGCTAGTCGCTAACTGCCCATAATTGTATTGTTGCTTTTTTGTAGTTTTTCAAGACTATACAATTTCACTTTATTTTATATCTGTCGAGTCGAGTACGTTACGTATGTACGGTTGTAGAGTAGTAGTTGTAGTTGTACTGACTGACAGACTGATACTGACTGTGACTGTAGTGTCTGTAGTGACAATAGTGACTGTCGTCTCTACTGTCAGTGTCAAACAGACGTCAGGCGTCTGAAGTTAGACAGATCAAACTCATTTAACAGTTTAAAACAACGATTAAAGAAAAGAGAGGAGAAGCCCTAATTTGCATATTATATAATTTTTCATTATACAAATATCATGCAAATATGGCCCACAATACCAAAAATATATCTGTCTCATTTTTACACGTCACAATTTGCGTTTGAAGACAAAGTACAATATATGTTGCACGTTTCACTAAACTGGTTACATTTTTAGTAATATCGCCCAAGATCCGCCTTGAAGCACGAGTCAAATAAAAAAATTGCGTTTTTATTCGACTTGACAGCTGTTGGTCTGTCAACTGTCATTTAATTTAAGCGACTAAGGGTTCAAAGCGTTGTTGCAACTTTATTTTTAGATAAAAACTTTAGATTTATGCGTTTAATGTGTTGTTATGAGTTATTAAGGTTAATTTAGCAATACCTAACATGATGAAGTGTTGTATTAAAAGGTGTGTTCACGTTTTTGTGGGCGGAGTCGGCGCCATTTTAGAGATTTTGGCTTTAGATCACGTGACCTTAGGGCATTTCCTCCTAGTTCTTAATTCGTTGGTTTAAAAAGTGTCGTATTGTCATATTGTCAATACGACACTTTTGAAAATGCTGACATTGACATTAGATATTTGCAGATATAATAATTATACACGACAAAGTCTGTACAGATTATATATTTCAAGGATCCATGAAGCATCCTTTGGGTGCATGGGGCTTGCGGCTTTGGGTTTTATGTACCTATAACTAGCTAGCTATGCCCGCGACTTCGTCCGCGTGGAATTTTAATTGTTACGGGAGAATTATTAAATTGTTACGGGGAAATACTCCTTATCGGTTATCTGCCAGTGAAAGTCTCGTCAAAATCGGTCCAGCCGTTTCAGAGATTAGCCGGAACAAACAGACAGACAGGCAGACAAAAATTGTAAAAAATGTTATTTTGGTTTATGTACCGTGTTACATCCATAATTATGCATTTAGTAAAAAGCGGTTAAATGTCAATCATCATTAAATAGGTTTGTTAATAGATGTGCAATTAGGTGATATTCATATACAATCATTTATTTATTTCTTGGACATTTTAAAATTAATATCGAGTTTTATCTGATGTAAATATTACGTATTACCTATTATGCAGAAGGAGTAGGTACGCACTTATTCTAATTAACTAACTTCGCACAATGAAACTGCAAGGACTCGTTCTGCTCCTTTTCTAATTCCTTGGTTAATAACAGCTATTTTGCGTTTATGTCCACAACATGTGTATCGTCTTCCTCGTCGTCTTCTTCAGGGATTGCACAATCTTTTCGCACTTACTACATTCCACTCCAGGCAAAGATTTGTAATGATTTCAGATATCACAATCATTTGGACATTGTGACACAAACGACTCGCTGTCGACTATGTTTGATGGTGGGACTGGTGGAGGATGGTGCGATGGTGACCTCTTCGGCCCCTTCCCATCAGGTGGCTCGTCGGTTCGTTTGACGGCTACTTGCATAACTAAAGATTTGCCTGTTACTTAGGCAGCGTCGTCGGCACCGGGAGTCGAACCCGGGACCCCCTCGCTTTGCAGGCAGGGCCACTACCAACTAGGCTACGGGGTCGTCAAAATAAAATATGGTGTTAATTTTGAGAACCACTAATAACCATCGTGTACTTTATCTACTGCTTCACGAACGCCTTTCATTGGACGCGTCGATGTTTTAGTTTCTGGTTTCGTTTATCCGTTAACATTACTTGACATTTTTGATAACCTTAGGTAGATTAACTTTAGAAAGCTGACGTTTGTAAACTAGCAAATAGAACGTTGCGCACGCGACATCGGTGACACATACATAAATTAGCCAATTAATCAATTTGTTTGATGCTGCAAACTAATTTTAGTTCGCGAATAGTTGAAATTACAAAGTAAGCATACTTATTATTATAATTTGTTGTTATTATATCTTACCTATTGAATGCTAATAGCGATACCGAATGAAATAGAAAATGTCGATGAACCTATTTATTTCAATTATTGAGTTTGCTTCTTTTAAATTCTAGATTAAAGTCAAAGAGATGAAATATGAAAACGGGCCTGTATTATATTTTTATTGTTAGGCTGCTCATTATTTTTTATAACAGAACGAATATTATAGGTACCCACTTACATAAATCTACGATAAGAATAGATAAAGTGGAATACAACAGCACGTTTTGGAATTTAAAATGTGAGAGATTCCCACTCTTTTGAATATTTTTATTTATCTACTGTTTTATTCGTAGATGTTTTGCATAAAATTAATTTATTTCTTATTTATTTATTTACTTATTTATTTATTACAGCCATTAAATTACAATTATGTTCATTGAAAAACAAGGATTGTTGGCCTCACACTAGGATCCCGTGGGTTGTGGATAACCAATTCCTTCCCAAAAATATAACAATAACTTTATTCTTAACAAACAAACAATAACAAAAAAGAATGAATATTAAAAGAAAACAGTTTTTTTACATTAATGATGCATCCATTTGCATAGAAGGTATGTTGGGTGTTTGTGCGTGCGTGCGTACTTGCGTGCGTGCGTGCGTGTGCGTGTGTGTGTAGGAAATGTTATTTTACATAATTTATTCCGGTTCGTTGGCCTCGCTCTATGTATGTATACAATCTTTGACATAATTTTTTTTTATCGGAAATATATTTTAATAAAAATATTTCAATGGTAGTTTTTCACGTAAAAAATATCGCTGAGGACAGGATTCGAACCTGCGCGGGTAGAACCCATTGGATTTCAAGTCCAACTCCTTAACGACTCGGACACCTCAGCTGTACAAACTAACACGGAATTGTGAGCGTGTTCACGCCACATCATTATCTTCAATTAATTTTTTTTCGTCATAATTATCTAAGTTCCACCCATTATCTAACTTTTTTTGTTATGGATTTACCTCCCTTATACCCTCCCTTCCGCTGCCGCCCATGGCAATTGTGACCGACACAGAGCAAGACTCAAATGCGGACTCCGGTAAGGTTAAGAGTAGAATGTGCTACAACATTGGTTGGTCCTGTTATTTGTTGTTAGTAAGAGTCTCGTTCTAATTCCGTCACAGATGTGTTGCTACCCTTGAGGACTGAGGTGGTCGATGATTTATTATTATAGGTGTCAACTCGAGGCTGGGGCTATAATATAATGAATTCCTAGAGTCGTAAACTACAGTTGTACCAATACACCAAAAGTCCGGCGCGGTGAAGGCCGCTCGGTTCCCGGAAGGAGTGATTCACAGCCGCTGTTTCAAGGAACTCTCCATCTGAGCCGATCAGATGTGATCGCGATGTCAAAATTAGGCTTATTTTCCTTATAATGTTGCGAACCTTTTAAACAAATTAATATTTTTAAACAAGTTTAATTATACTACTCATGCATCCATAAAGTACCTATACTGTCATTGTTCCTAAACTAATTAAAAAAGCTTTTATTTAAGTTGCAATGTATGTGTATGTATATGTATGTATATGTATGTATAAGGGTGTATGTATGTATGTATACAATATTTGTATACGCGAAAAGGTTTTGTATCATATAAATTTTGTAATGACGTTATAATTTGATCGTAAAAGTTTATGCGCATAATATTATTTATAGCGCATTTTAATATTATTTATGCGCATAATATTATTTATAGCGCATTTAAATAAAAGCTTGTTTTCAAAAAAGGTTTATTACTTTTAATTTTTGTTATTCACATTGTTTTCTGCACGTTTTAATAAGTATAAAAAGATATTTTGGTCTAGTTGTGTTTCACGCTCTAAGACATATTTTTTTATGTAAAATGCTATTCCTATGATACAGTAAAAAAGTCGCTGAGGACAGGATTCGAACCTGCGCGGGTAGAACCCATTGGATTTCAAGTCCAACTCCTTAACCACTCGGACACCTCAGCTGTGCGAGTGTCTGCGAAATTATTCATTGATATTCACAATGCTCGATTTCAACGCCTTATGTACCTACCATGGTTATTAATATCATATTCATAATTACACAGATGTTAATACAGCCACGCACTTATAGCAGCTGATTCAATATACTTAGGGTTGCGTGCCAATCGAGCGTACCCGTTGCAATTAAACAAACGTTAAGTATCCACGGCGATAAAAGTATAAATCACAAAAAATAAGCTCTACCGATGTTTTAAGATGGATTGATTAAATGGCGAAACTCATCAAAGTTTTTAAACTGTTACAATAAATTATCTCTTAAACTTCGAATGATCTAAACTAGAGATCAGACTATGTATATTCAGAGCTAGTACCTACCATTCAGAACAATTTTACCTACCGGTATTCTTTATGTTATATTAGGATTGAGTACCTAAGTATATGGTAATAGATGATGTTACAGGATGGTTTGTTGCGAATCTTGCTAGTGTACAGTGCAAGTATTGCCGGTACATACCTACACGTACCTAAGCCTTAGATCGTGTACCTACTGAACACGTAAGCGTAAGTGAGTTGAGAACTTAATACTGACAATAGGATAAAGTTTAGGTAAAGTTATAGAAAAAAGTGATAAGCAAAACTTTTTTGTCAATAAAGATGCTTTAAACAATATGGACATTATTTAATATAATCAACCCCGTATTTATAAGTATAAAACAATTGTAGTGTAACACCGACTAGCCATACAAAACTTATAAGCTATATTCACGGGTTCTGACCACAAAACCTATAAAAATAAAATAAATGTGGGGAGGAAATAAATAACAAGCAGTCGTCATGAACACAACAGGCTCGTTTACCCGGTCGCGCGGTGACCGGAGCGAGCGGAGCTACAACATAAAGCTTTCTCTTAATATTTTCCGACTGCTATCCTGCCAAACGAAGTTCGGCGTGAGCTACAATTTTTCTTCCACCCGACCCTCAACATGTTTTCTAATACGGACTCTAATACACGTATTTAAGGTTTCATTCAGGTTAATGGGAGGGCACATCGAGAGAAGTAGGTTAAGTGCAAGTTATTTTTTACAGAACCCAGGGCGTCTGCTCGAAGGCGCTTCAGTCGAGCTGAATGGACGACTGTGAGTGATGTCCGTTAGCTTACCAAGAATCTGGGAATTGATTTACCTCGCAGCAGCGCGGTTACAGGCGTAGCTTATATACTTTGTCATTACCAAAAGCATTGCTGTATATCAAGCTGTAGCGTGATATACAACAACAAGCACACAACGGCTTTCATTATATTATTATGATATGATGTTGAGAAATGAATGTTTTATTAGTGGGAGAGAGTACGGTAGTTAACCGAAGGGTAGCTAGAGTAGCTACGTAACATCGCACTCGCGGATTGCGTCAAAGCAGATTAACTTAATAACGGTAGATTTCAGCCAAGTGACGCCTGATTGCATTAACCATTTATTTTTCGCATAGCATATCGGATTAGAAATTTACTAGTACAAGTAGTACATGGTAAAATATTTCTCAGATCTTGCTAGAAAATTATTTTATTATTCCCCTGTTCATGTTATTTATTATTCATCGAACATTGCCGAAGTATGTATGTTGAAAAACTTGTAACTAATTATAATATTATTGCATGGATTAGCGTTTTATTTTACTGTCAGCAATGACCGGGGGATTACCTGCAGTGCACAGTTGCGTTGGCAAAATCCACCAGATAGCAAAACAGTACAGTCAAACTAATTATATCCGTAACGTTCTTTAAATATAACTATCACTTAACAGCGTGCCTCATTCGTTTTCATTTTTTCTTGTTCATTAATATAATATAATTATAGTGGCTGATGTGAATTCCGCTCTGCGGGCAAAATTCGACCGTAATTAATTTGGTCAACGGGTTACTCCACATTATCACTAATAATTAAAAACATATGTAACTTTAATAACCATCAATTTGTAACAATTATAACATACAAGCGTACTCGTAACTTTCTGCACTTCTTCTTTTCCGGTGCGTGGAGCTACTTATGGGTCCAGACAGATTAATTATTTAACCTATAAAACCAAACTATTTAAGATCATAAATAACCGTTGGGGGCGGTCAGGAGCTGAATATTGGTTAGGAACACTAACAAAGGAAAAAAATATTGTTTACGAAATTTTAAGATTTGGATCTCTTCGCTACTGCAGCGTAAGGCTTCTCGCCCACGTCAGACTTTTTTTAGGACAGATAATCGGGCCGATTTTTCCTCCGACGCTAAATGACCGTATTTCTGAACTTTTTGTAGAAAGTGTGCGTTGCACTATTGCTATCAGTACGTTCTATTTTTCTCCTACAAAAAATCGGTCACCTATTTTATCGGACGTGGTCGAGAAGCCTTATTGTAGGGACACAGATGGCCTCTCGAGCCGCACTAATGTGAATATATCATGGACACTGTGTAGCAATAGCAACATATTATTTTCGAAGCGGAGTGTACCGACTGTAGGCATCTAGCAGGCGATTGACCCGCTCGCGCCGTGTTTTGTCTGTCAGCAATTACTTGCTATTCGATACTC
This sequence comes from Ochlodes sylvanus, assembly GCA_905404295.2. Classification (NCBI taxonomy): domain Eukaryota; kingdom Metazoa; phylum Arthropoda; class Insecta; order Lepidoptera; family Hesperiidae; genus Ochlodes; species Ochlodes sylvanus. Next base: position 14,876,122 of record FR990126.1, read on the forward strand.
GCGGGCACTAAATATTTGCTAGATTGCTGCTTTTCCAGTAGCCTCGATGACGACACTCGTATTGCAGGGCTACCTGGAGGTCACGGGACATGAACTCGTAATCGTCGTTTGTCTGTCGTTGGCTTTTAAACCTCTGCACCTTCCGATCAGGATGTCTCAATGGTCTATGGCCACCGGTGTGATTCCCTAAGGATTTTAGAATTACTTGTGGTAGCCTGCGATTGCAGATGTTAACCTGCAACACAGATATATCTCCTCAGTTTTCAGTAGGTACAGAAAATTCAATGAATGTGAATTTCAAGAGACACTGCAAACAAAACTGATATTTTTCAAGTAGGTCATAGAGAGCAATGGATTAAGTGGCCAAAGGGTAGCTGGGGTTTTATCCAAACATTAATAAAAACAAGTCAAATATAAAGTTTCATAAGACGATCCTTCAAACAAGTTTGACTGCTGGAATATTTCTTGGAGTTTGATTTCTGGCCGGAGGAGGCGCAGGGCGGCGTGGGGCGGCGCAGGGCCGTGCGGGCGGCGGAGGCTGGGTGGATCGATAAGGCAAGGGCTAGAGCTCTTATCAGCTATGTTTATAAATACCGCGAGGGGTACCGCGCGGCTGGAACACTTATGTGACTTAAAGAAAACACTCGCCGTGTTATGAGCGACGTTTATAGAACGGGCCGTACGGCGTTAAACGTGAAAAGAATTCCCTTAACGTAGCGTATTTTTCTTTGAATCAGTATTTTTACACGGATTGTAGGGATAAAAGTGTTTACAACGAAGTATTGTAGCTTATCAACAAGCCAATATGACCAATATGTGATTTTCGAACGAGGATTGTAACTAACTCCCTACCACCGTACAAGATTACCATCAGGATTCAGATGGTACATGGCCCAGCGACCTCCAACAGGATGTTTACCACACCACGAGTACGCGAGATTTTCTTGATCTCGAGATGGATGGAGGCCCTTATACTCCAATTACAATATTATGAATCATTTTAGACACTGTTTTTAGCCGTTCACCCGAGATATTGTTCAACTTGTCAAATTCGTCATAATTTGTATTATTTTTATGTTTTTAAGCAACATCCCCCCTTTCGTTCGCATCGTAGGGCAATGGAATAGTGATAGGCTACGGTTTAGATGTTCAGTAAACACAGCAGGGAAAATGACTGCTTTAGGTATGATGAAATGATGACATATCATCGAGGTCAAACAGTACGTACACGCTAATACACTCATACCCTGCACTAGGGTTCTCTGTATTGCGGTTGGTATAGACAACTAATAACAAATCACTAACTCCCATGACCCGGGAACAAACATTTTTCTGTCACATACATAATTATCTGTCCCGACCGGGAATCGAGCCCGAGACCCTTGGCGTCGCAGGGAGGGCCCCAGCTAGGTTACGGAGCCGTCTCTTTATTACAAAATTTGCAATTTAAATTTTTGTTTTTTGTGATCGTCGGGATACCTACCTGCCTAAGCTTATTTATGTACTTGATTGAGGTTCAAGAAAGACAATTATATACGGAAGAAGTGTCGAATGAATTTTGTTTAATTTTTATAAGTATGTACCCTATTTACATTACAGTTACATATTACTAGTCGCACCGTAGAGATTCGTAGCGTATCCGTAGAGAGTCATCCGTTAATTGATTGGCTACCTGTGTCCCTCAAGCGCGCCGCGGCCCGCAGTCGGTCCAACTTCCGACCGCGCCCGCGTCGCCGCACCTCGCTCTACAAACTGCAAACCGATTAATAATTACATTCAATTACCCTCTCTCACCCGTCATATAAAAAAACAACCCCCGGTCCTGCGATGTATAATATCGTTGTTCTTTGCACTATATAATGACTGTCCAGGATTGTCACATGTCATTAAATAGCTTCAACGTTTAAACTTTCCTGTCAATACAACTTTAAAAGCAGTTTACAATGACGATGGGTCAAACAGTTCGTTTTCCTCTAATTTGTCGAAATTGTTTAAATAATGGTTTAAAGTATCACATGTCTAAGATGGAAATACTAGTTTGTAAGAAAAAAATTCGTTATGTTTTAAAAAGCTTGTGACTAGTAGCGTTAGTTTAATCACACCTCGATGTGAGCCTAAACCCTACTTGCAGCGAAAACGGCCTAGCTCTGGGTCATTAAAGAATTTTATAGTTGAAGTGCGTTTCCATCCGAACGCTCGAGACAGCCGTGCGCGTGCCTCGTGCCCGAGGGAGACGTGCAGTATGCAGTCACCCAGTGACAACGAGGGGGCCCGTGAGTCACGCAGCGGACGTCACCCGCGTGGCGGCGGCCCGTCACAGGCGCGCATCAATCGGATTCCTCCAGCTATTGTTCGTGACCGATGGTGCGTCAACAGTGTGTCATCGAAATGTTTACTGGCAGGACGGTCGTGCTGATCACTACTCGTACATAGTATAAAACAAAGTCGCTCTCCGCCTCTGTCTATCTGTTTTTAAGCTTTCTCTTTTTAGTCACGCAGTGGATTTTGATGCAGTTTTCACTGTTATTTAGACAATTTATTTTCGGAGATTTAAACATACAAAACATTCTAATTTAGTATTTGTATAATAGAGAAAATTCCATATTTTATGATGAAGCCGGGACGGCTTTACATGCCCTCCGAAAGGAAAACATAATAAGGAAACCAGCACACCTGAGAGTTCTCCATTATGTTCTATGTGTAAAGTCTGCCAATCGGCACATGGCCAGCGTGGTGGACTATGGCCTGCATGCACCCCTCACACTGTGGGAGGAGACCCGAGGCCAGCAGTGGGGCACTTATGGGTTGCGATGGTGAAAATTGTGAAATGGTGAAAAATTGTTAAAATTGTTTTAAACAATCCCAGTTTAGGTGATTCCAGTTTAAAGCTCGCAAGTGTATGTCTATATTGCTACATCATTGGATCTAGTAATAAAGTTAGTTACAATAACATGACGCCGAAATAAGTATTTAACTGTATGTAGGTTACGGACCTTAGCACTTTTGGTTCATAAATAATTATGTGGGTTTACTGTGCGGTGACGGACTGACTGAGGATGTCACGATACACTAGGGTTGTCAATAATGCTCATTAACTCGGGTTTGTAACTACATGTCGCTTTTGAACACTTCTTTTATTGTGGAGCTTTTAAATATTCTAGTACCTAAATGCAAGATTTCTTTTTAATTTTAAATACTTTGTTTAATGCCGCTTGTTCGTAAATGTCCGTGTCCCAACCCAACCCAACGCCTTGTTCTTCAAAAAAAAGGAAGAAAGAAGAAATCGACTTGCAATCATGAGTTTAGAGTGGTTCTTGAAGGAGATGGTGGCTTAATAGTAGCTTCACTACCACACAAGAGTCAGTCAGTAGAGTTGAACAGTTGAGCCTGTTACAGCCGAATTGCTTTTTTAAACATATGTATAAGGAAGGATCAGGAAGGAATTTATCATAATTATCTCCAAGGATAGTTATGTACCATTGTATATCCAAGTACGAAACATCCCAAATAGACTACTGACATTTGGAGCTAACCTCAAAAATAAAAATAGAGTTCTACACAAAGTGATCAATCACCATTTCGTAGGGCAGTGTGGAACATTTGTAAATACCAGCAGCTTGAACTCCCGTCAACCAGAAAATAAAGCGAAAAGATCAACCTTCAGTACCAATGTCCCTTAATCAACAACCCTAGCGCGACTGACCTACGTTGACGGGGCTGCGTTGACTCAACTCTACCACGTCGCTGAATTAGCGTGTAACGTTAATCCGATAATATATCATAACATTATACATTTCTAGCTGACAACTGTCTAACAGAACAAATATTTCAATATAACATGTAATGTATACCTCGAAGTAGTTTTAAGGTAATGCCAGTTAAGTCGGCTAGGCAATCTTGCACCTGATCCTATGTAATGCGACACTCAGATTTACCTTAACAGATTCGTTTGGCACGTGTAAAGTATTGCCTAATTTCGGTCATTTCTGTTGTGTGGGAGTTGCCCACCGGCAACAATAACATCGTGAGGACGATAACAATATTTCAGCACGCGCTCGCCGGCGCGGGCGTGACGTAACATGGTGGCGTGTTTCCTTCGTTATGCTGTCTAAGCTAGAAAAAGTAAGTAATTTAATGTAATTGTTCGACCGCATTAATGTTAGCATTTTTAACTGACATGGGTTTATTTGTAAGAAATTTTGTTTGGACAGTTCCTAATAATCATAGAAAAAATATAAGACAAACGAATACCTACTAACCTGTTTTAGGTTAGTAGGTATTAGTTATGATGACAATAATAATTTCATTTTGATAGTGTATGTCCTTTTCTATAGAATGCATTTTACTTTAATTTTTGGTTTTGGTGGCTCCATATACCTAGTCTAAAGACCGTCATCATTGTCGTCTTTTTTATGGAATAAAGGTAGCAAACAGCACCACCCTTCCGCTGCCGCCCATGACAAATGTGACCGTCCTAGAACAAGACTTCAATGGGGTTAAGGATAGTTAGTCCGGTCAGGAGACCGTGTTAGCCTCAATGTTGTACCACTAGGGCGTTGTATCGGTCAAGAAAGAAGAAATATGATATGAATATAATAGTATGATAAATGTATTTTCATATTTTTATGCTATATAAAAATTTTAGCGAAGAGTGTAGGCGAAGTGGAAAACACGCTCGCGCGAGCGGAACGGCCGCCCGCGCGCCCGGCCGTGCGCACGCCGCGGCAACGGCTCCTCAAATATACCAGACTCTTCGCAGGACTCTATACGCGTTGGATACTGTCTAACTTTGCCTTTGAACATGTCTTGTATTGTGATTGTGAAGGACGAGATATGCAACGTATGTCAGGGTATTTCTATTTCATCATCATCATCATCATCATCGTAACTCATAAGCGTCCGGCTGGGCTCGGGTCTCCTCGAGGACATTGTGGAGAACTTTCAGGTGTGCAGGTTTTCTTACGACGTCTTCCTACACCGAAGCAAGTCGTTATTAAATTCTAATAACTACGCACATCATTTTTGTAAATTAGAGGTGCGTACAGGTGGTCGAACCCGGTTCGGGAGTCCAACGTTCAACTACTTGCGTGTGTGTGTCTCTAGTTACTAAGATACATTTGGACAATTTGAAACATGGTCCAATATTGTTTTATGATTATTATTTATTCGTTCAAACTGTGGTCGATTATCAGCAAATAATTTCAGTTTAATATTTGTTTGTATAACAATAATACGTGTAAGTTTGAGAATATGTGTCCTATACAGAAATCTGTTGAGGCGTTATATGCAGGGGCGGGTCATTTCATTAGCGGTCGTTTGATGTGTTGTAAAAATATCATCAGGGAGCTTCGATCGGGGATCACAAAATGTTTCCGCTCAGGCGTATCTATACTTTATATTATAAGCTAAAGAGTTTGTTTGTTAATCTCAGGAACTACTGGTTCGAATTGAAATTTTTTTTTATGTTGGATAGTCCTTTATCGAAGAAGGCTATAGGCTATATAACATCACGCTACGATCAATAGGAGCGGACCGTCAAGGAAAAATGTTGCACAAACGGGAAAATCTTAATATATATAATTCGAGTGTGAGTGTGTATGTCACTGAACTCCTCCTAAACGGCTTGACCGATTTGGTTGAAATTTTTTGTGTGTCTTCAGGTGGATCCGAGAATGGTTTAGATTCACAATTGGACCCGGTAGGTGGCGTTGCTGTCGATATATCACCAAAACATTTTTTAACGACTGGACCGATTTGGATGAAATTTTTTGTGTGTGTTCAAGGGGATCTGGGAATGGTTTAGATTCACAATTGGACCCGATAGGTGGCGTTGCTGTCGATATATCACCAAAACATTTTTTAATCATAATGCGGTACGAAGTACGCTGGGACAACTAGTAAACTAGTAGTATATTTGTAAACGTAAATAACGTGCACAACGCAAACCAACTAGTACGTCAATAAATAAAAGAAAATAATTTGTCGATAGGTATACAATAAAACCTATTATATACCTAAAGTGTGGGGCTAGGTGTGCGTAGCGTCATTTAAGTTTTGATAACCAACCTACTTCTACAATTTCTTAAACCCTAGTAGCTATCAGTCAGTAACAGATAATGTTTTATCAAGTAGAGGGGTAGAGAAAACTTCGATATCATAATTCAGGTGACGTGGGTATAGTTCAAATCGCAAAGTGTTGTAGAGTTCACTCCTACTGATAGTCGATGCTTCACGACGATAGTCGTTGGTGTTCGCCGCCGGACACATACTTTATTTACATAACAAGGAAGTACAAGCCTATATGAAACACATTTTCACAGATATACGGTTAAACTTTGAAAGCATATTATATAGCGATAAGATAGCTGAATCATTGCAACCCCTATCTTTTCCACTGGTGGACTCTTGTCTCGCGATGATTATGATGCAGAGTACAGAACCAACCACAGTCTACCATTCTTGCCCACTGCAGGTTGGCAAACTTCACAAGACCTTTGAGAACATAATGGAGAACTCTCTGGTTGTCCTCACGATGTTTTTTTCACCCAAACAAGTGATAATTAAATAATTATTATTTTCTAATACGCACATCATTTTTGAAAAGTTCTGTTCAGTGAGATATCCATTTGCATTATGATATTTTTATAATATAATTGAGACTTGTCAGTGTCGTGTATACAGGAAAGAATGTCAATATATTTGCTTGGCGCTTGGCGCATGGCGGTCCGGTGTCCACTTTACGTAACTGTCACGTTATATCGCCACAAGCCATCGGTCACGCGGCGCCAATCGGATTGCAATGAGCCTCCTCATTATACAACGATTCGTATCACCACACACCTCAGTAATCGCAGCGGCTGACGGTGACAGGAATTTGTCACGGGTTGCTGCTACCGGTCATTTTTCCATACAAACGTTCTCGACTAATCCCTCGCTGGTTTTTGATCCTAGATCAATAATTTTTTCACACAAGATTAATATCATCATTATCTATGTCGGTATGTTTTGATTTTTTTGATTTTTTTGTTTTCAAAAGTTTTAGGCTACTTCAAACAGCGCTTAAAACGGCCATGCATGGGATATTTGAAATACATTTAACAGAAGAATTTTTTTAGATTTTATTATCGTTGAGCACAATAAATAGTTCTGGTGAACATTTTCTTGTAGTGCCGTCCACTTGGGATAATCGACTCTAATTAATCTATATAATAAGCATTTCCTATAAAAAATTCCTCCGATGATTTACCGAAGTGAACGATAACTTAAGTATAACTTACACTGCAACAACACAACTACAACTAGAGCCGGTAACACTTTCTAGAGGCGACCATCTCAGTCCTTAACGATAGCAACACATCTGTGCCCGAATAAGTACAAGACTCTTACAAATAAAGTAACAATTACTAACTGGACTATTACTAACAACAACTAACAGGACTAACTGTCACTAACAGTCCCTGTCCCAATACTCATACTTAACAAACTAACCAACTTAATCCTAATGTTATGACACCGTCTGTTAACAGAAATACCTAATTTAACCTGCAAAATAAGTCTCAGTCTTAAGGTGTACCAATTGAATTGATGGCAATCCATTACACCGAGCGAGCAATTGCAATTACTTAAGTGTTTTACCCATTTCCATCTGTTACCAATTTCCTGTCTCGGTGAGATGGCCACGAGCTACGACTCCATTTATTAGCTTGCGTATACACTCCATTATTGCTCTTAGCACTTGTGTTTGTTTATTTATTTTATGTACACATTTGGATGGGTTCCATACGCCACATCGAATTCCATTACATCGAAGATCATGACATCGAACACGTTACATCGATAGTTTATTATATCGAACTATCATCACATCGAATGTTTATTACATCGAATGGTCATGACATCGAAAGCTTTTAAAATCGAAAGCTCATTGAATCGAATTTATAACATCGAAGCCTTATCACATCGATAGGTCGTGACATCGACAGCTTCATAACATATAGAACGGACATATATTTTTTTTATATATTAAATGAAAGAAAAAAATCATTTTTACAACATACATATATATATACATACACATACATACATACATACATAATTATTATTTGTTATTGTAAATTGTAAAAAGGTTATAGGCGAAGATTGCTTACATAACTAACAGTCGATCTTTGTTCTATTATATTTGGACATACAACTGTCAAGGCCACGGAACAAGGGTCCCCACAAATTAGGATTTGAATTTAACACTAAACCCCTCTTTTACACCTAAATAATAAAATTGCGTTCTCTGATAAACCCCAAATGTAACTTTTCAATAGACTATTGGATGATCATGGTACACTGCTGGCTAATCTATAACTCCAAGAAAACTAAACCTATGCCTTTACCCCCGAAGAGATTTTTCCTCATCTTCTTTTGTAGAGATATAGAGAGTAAGGTTGCATGTATAAATAAAACTACGATCAAGTTGGAATATGTTTTAGATTCCAATGGAGAGAGAGAATGGATTCCAGAGAGAAGTCATAACAAAACCGGTGACCATCACAACTTTTCGGAATGAAACTGCTACCACCGATTGAACTGCATGCCCAAGATATTTCAAGACATTCAATAAGTAAATTTATTAAACGTATTCATTAATCAGTTATGTATTAGACGTACAAGTATCAGTCTCCGTTATCCGTATCGATTGACGTGTATAGCAGACCAGAGCTGGAATGTGTCACCATGCAGCTTCTCGTGCAACTACGAGTACTCGGCTCGTGTTTCCAATTCATTGGAATCTCGGCTACGGCGCCGGGCGCGGTGACGCACTCACGTGTTGGATTGATTACGATGATGCCCATCGACTGCAATCGTCTTTCTTCCCGAAGTCCATGAAATTCTACATTGACTATTCCTAGATCAGTTGGCAGTGGCTGCTATGTGAGAAATTGTTTTGGACCTCCAGGCTAAACACTGATGTTGTCAGTTGTCAGATCTTAAATATTTCCTTTCAGATCTTGATGTCTTGTATGTTTGAGTGTTTTAATATTATCAGTTGTGTCAGAGGAATTTATTTTATTGTATGAATTAATTATACTTAGATTTATTAGTTTCATTTCATGATATTTAAAATGATTGTTCTCTCTAAAAAGGGGCAGTAGCATCTGTCGCTTAGTCCCGGGTCGCAGAACTGAAACGTATGTTTCACATTGATCACGCCGTAGTCTGTGTGACACTTGTTTAAACATATTTAGTAAATAAATAGGACGAATCTTAAATATAATAAGATGTAGATGTACATAAACTGAAAAAGCAGTTTAAAGAATGTGTTAGTACTTAGGCATGTATTACTAATATTATGTTTATAATTATAAATTATATTAAAAATAGATTAAATTATAACTCAGTCTGTAGCAACCGTACAAGTAGATAAATAGATGTATGTGCCGGTTACACTTTTTTAGAGTCGACCATCTTAGTCCTCAAGAGTAGCAACACATCTGTGACCGAGTTAGAAAGGGATTCTTACTAAAAATACTAACTGGACTATTACTAACAACAACTAACAGGACTAACTATCACCAACAGTCCCTGTCCCAGTCCTAATACTCACTAACAAACTAATGACAATAAGGCTACTTTGGGAGAAGTAAATACGTAATTATAATTTGAACATCCTTATTTATCACAACAGATCCGATTTATTACTTGGTCCATAACGTAGACACTTATAAATTAAGAGTTTTATTTCCGGGTCCTGCCTCCCATGATCCTGCCATCCATGATCACTATTGTAGAACGCTCCACTCGAGAATTTTATTAAGCGTTTGGAGCACTGTTATGAAACCCAGAGATTTCTTTATTTTTACGAATTCGAATCTTGGACGGAACTCGAAATCGTGATATTTTTTTATTTATTACCGCTTTCTGTAAGTATGTATGTAGAAGACACGACAACGAAGTTGAGACGTCGTTGACCGGAGTGATGAGTGGTATCGCAAAATCCGCAGAATGCAGGTCGCAGCCGCGGGGCGGAGGCCGGCGCTTCCGCGGTGCGCGCCGCCGGGCGCCGCCGCTGCCACTCGCGCCGCAGCCCCCGTCGCGACCGGACATGGCGACGCCGCGCTAACGGACTCACGTCTCACGAACACCCGACACGATACCAAAACGCGAAACGCGTCAGTGCTGTGATACTTTCCACACCTGTGACTTACGACAACAACATGCGGTGAGTGCTCATCTTTTTCATAACATTCTAGTGAATTCTACCACTTCCTCCCGTTATTTCCACCGGCGTTTTCCTCCCGAAATTTGCACGGGCCGATTCTTTCGTCAAATCGTAATTCCGAATCGGAAATACGTAGTATTTACCCGCGTTTAGTGATCGATTGTACGCATTGAGCATCGGCGTATCGTTCGCGGAAAAATTATGAAATCTTAAGTAACAAGAGTTAATTTACCAAGGTGGACTAAATAAAATCGAAAGCCGATGTTGCATTAAAGATAAACAATTACTCGTAGACCGTACTCAAGGGAGTGGTGAAGATAATTATCTAGAATTTCTTAAGCGCGTCGAGAAGATATGATAAACTCGTGGGCGGGTCGAGAGGGTTGAAAGAATTTCCAAGACGCTCTCGTAGTGATCTCGGCTCCGCAATTATGTCGAGATGACAGAGCGGTGGGTGAGCCAGGACTCGCAATTACCTGGCTCTCGCTGTGTCGAAGGCTGCATGAGGAATTTTAATTAGTGATGCAATGACCTCTGTGCCGCTTTTTGCATACAGTTGAAAACACAAGCACATCACGAGGTGCCGGTAGTGTGACGACTTCCTCCTTAAATAGTTAAGTCGCAGTTTGGGATTTCCTTAATAGGCCTTAACCAAAGAAGACGAGACGATTAGACGTTAATGTAGCCTAAAGTAGGTATGTTTCAAGGATCCGTGCGAATTGGTCACCCGTTAAGGTTAATTTCATTGCAGAATTGAAGCTCGTAGGTCAAATTAAAATAAAACATGTTTGAAGTTGGTTTGTAAATATTAAAATAACTGGCTTTGTCGACCAGCATTGTTCTGGGAAAGAAAAGAAATGAGACAATACACTACTAGTGAGTGTTATATCTCGTCCGGAGGACGGAGCGAGGACAATGCAGGCGAATCATATGCAACACTTATAGCTCGGGGCAACAGTACAATGAGCTATTTGCAAAACTTTTGCGACAATAGATTAAAGGTTACGGATGAAATATCGCGCGGTGTCGCGCCCCGTGCCCCGGTTGCTCTTGACAGTTTGACGTATTTGGCTAGAGGAGGAGGTTACCGGAGGTTACTGCAGCTTGCTCCGCGAGGACCGCAAGCGTCTTGTCTTGGGCCTTGTTTGAGCCTTGTGCACTTTTATTGTTCTGGCATACAACTGTAAACTGTAATACCTAGGTACATTGTAATGTTTTGCCTTTACCACTGTACTCGTCACCACTTGTCAAAACAGTTGTTTTATTTAAAAGTGTAATTCATGGTATTTTTATTGTTTTTTATTATTGGCAAATAAATAAGTTATTCATTTTCCTATTCATTTACCTAGTTTAAGGAAAAGGTGAATGAATTCATTTTACATTGTGGCGTTTTTGAACTTCTTTTAAATCTATTTATATACCTAATAAATCAGTAGTAATGCACAGCGTCTCAGACGTCAAACTTAAATATTAATTACTTAGATGATAATGTCATAATTATTTATATCAATACCTTAAACTCAAACCGTAGCTTCTGGTAAGAGTTCAAATATTGCAGTCTCTGTATGTTGAGAAAAATCCACGTTTTGAAATTCCTAGACAAGTCTGAATTAGAGACGCTTTGCAGTGTTGTTGTTTAAGAAAGATTCTCGGATGAAGACTGTATACGCATCGGTAGAAAAGCATAAATTGGTAGAACGAATGCTAATCAAGGGATTATTATATTCAATACTAGATTTCAAAGGTTGACTTATTAATGTTAATTTAGATAATACCATTTAACCGTGCTTCATTACACGTTTAGAAAAAAAGACAGAACATGAGTCACCGTTTTATACTTAGTGTTAAGCGATCTTATCGCCGATAGCGATCTCTCGCAGCTCAGCTCCACGATCTTTGGATACAACAGGACTATAAATTGTTAAATTTTGATACAAATATCTTCGATACCTGCTATGAACACCTTCGTCGCTTCGTTTATATCCGTCATAGCATCGTTCGGTAATCTGCGTTGGCCAGATTCTTGCATTAAATCATTGTTTACTGTCATCCTGGTGTCCCAAACGGGGCGATAAGCTAAGTCTTTCTCCAATAATTAAGATATACAACAATATTCATAAATTCCATTATCTATAGCATACATATACAGTCCATTTAGCGTAATAGGATGTATAACCGCGGTTAATAGCCATAGATGCCATGGCGGAGCGCCAGTCGCCAGCCGCCACGGGCCACGGGCCACGAGCATGGGCTGCACCATGTGTAGCTCATGACGGACGGGTCTCGCGCCGCATTGTATGCTAATCGCTGCTGTCGGCCGGCTGCCGGCCCCCGTCTTACAAGTTACCACTCTATTAGAGCTTCGAGCTCGCATATCTGTCACTTAGCAATTCATTTTAGAACAATAATTGGGGGTACGTTCCATATATCCTTCACTTCAAGCAATTTTAACAGGTTCGGTGTACCAAATTTCGGATAGGGACGTTTAAACTAATCGAGAGTTTGGGTTTCAAATCGGGACAGTTTATAAAATTATGTTATCAGGTCTGTAAGGAAATTTAAAATTCCCAACTGATGGCACATTTCTGTTAAAATTGTTAGTAGGTAGGTACCTACTGACTAAGACGGTTTGTAAAAATTGGAACAATGGGGTTCCGATCAACTGCAAATCAGAAAGTGTCAACAGTACTCTGAAATTAGTTATTATTTTATTTAAAAGTAAATCTTGAGACCAAAAATATTTTTTGGAATTATTGTATGTACGGTGTTTCTGTCTGTCGGAGCATCACGGGGAATCAATTTACTCATCATACTGGCAATTATGTAAATATCCCGGCCCATGATCATGGATACTTTTCATCCCGGTAAACAGATAATTTCCCGCGGGTTGAAAGACACAAGTTAATGTTGATTTTCAGCTAATAATGATAGTAATAAATACTCTGATAGTGAGCAAGAACGGGCTACGCAACGCTGACACATTTCGAAAATTCGATTTTTGACCAAAGGCTTTCGCTTGTATTTACCTATCAGAGTATCAGCCTGCATGGCGGTTATGAGATGAGTTGTGAAGATATATTATAAGATTAATAATTGTATGAAAATAGTCTTCGCTCTAAAAACATTGAATGGAACAGATAAAACTAACACCTATTTACCGTAACTACTTATATATTTTTTGCTATTACATCAAATATATCTTAATTAATCAATTAATTAAAATAATTCGAGTGTGTGTGTGTATGTCACTGAACACCTCCTAAACGGCTTGACCGATTTGGTTGAAATTTTTTGTGTGTCTTCAGGTGGATCAGAGAATTATTTAGATTCACAATTGGACCCGGTAGGTGGCGTTGCTGTCGATATATCACCAAAACATTTTTTAACGACTGGACCGATTTGGATGAAATTTTTTGTGTGTGTTCAAGGGGATCTGGGAATGGTTTAGATTCACAATTGGACCCGATAGGTGGCGTTGCTGTCGATATATCACCAAAACATTTTTTAATTATAAAGCGGTACGAAGTACGCCGGGACAACTTGTATTGATATACAAATGAAAAAACGTAAAGTCCGTACGAAGGTGTTGGCTCTACCACCGCGACCGGTCCGTCGGGTTGATTCTGCTGAGAAGTACAGGCAACATACTATGTATAATATGTACTTATTTTACAAGTCTAGGAAGCTTAATTCGTTTAAAAACAACATTAATTGTCTTCGTTATGAATAAACTATAATTTTTATCGGCTTTTGCTCTACAAAGCATTGACTCTACAAAGCGTAACTATCCTGTGCTTCAGATGTGATGTCAATCACACATATAGGTACTCATATTGACGATTCGTGGGGCGCAATGGTTACCATGTAGGAGCCGTTTGAAGGTTCGATTACCAGCGAGGGGGCAATTTCAAGAATCCGAATGTGGGGTTATGGATATGTAGCGTTACTTATGTATTATTCGTACAAATAAGTCATTAAGTTAGCCCCTCGACAGCTGATGAGTAATTGACTTCACAGCTAGTCAGTACATAACCTTTCGAACCATCAGTCAATCAGTCTTTACTTGTTATAAGTTAACATTTATCATCTTCTGTTCATTTGCCTTTTTCTGTAAAAAGTGTGAACGAAGCCGTTCTCCCAGTCAAGACCAAGGTATTTTGCCGTAATCTAATAGGACTTTACAGGACTGTAGTCCTATTTGTAACTATTATAGTCGAGCCCTGGGTCTGTAGCCCAATCTGAGAATATCTATGACTGTTACTACAAGGTAAAGTTTGTTGTGCCTGTACGTTATTTTTTTTATAGCCTGAAGGGCTGACGTAATAGCAGACGAGCCACCTGATGGTAACTGGTCATCGTCGCCTATGGACACGAGCAACACCAGGGGAGCCGCCAGTGCAACGCCGGCCCTGAAGGAGAGCTCTTTTTACACCTTTTATTATACACCTAAGATGCAATATTTTTGCTAAAAAATTGTATGCTTTCGTAAGGTATTGTTTCGCATGTAATATGCGCATGAATCTACCATACACGGCAATTTAACACTGACAGCGATAAGTCTATTATGCAATTAATAGTGTAAGCGCCGGCTGCCGGCTCCGATGCGGGCGCGGGCGTGCGCGTGCGCGTACTTCGCGGCGTGCGCGCTGTTCGTCTTGCGCAACGTAATTGTTTGCGCGCTGCGTGAATTGCGAATCTCTGGTCAGTTCCCGCGCCATGGTCTAGGCGCCGCCCGAAAAAAATACAAATATCTACACAAAAATTAATATTTGTGCGAAACACTGGAATGAGTAAAATCGTTTGAAACGATCTACGAGTATGTATTCGGGAAAACAATCGAAAATTTTGGCTTGATGAAAGAGCCACATTTAAATTTTAACGTTTAAATTAAGCTAATTTTTTGCTTTCTTTTCGTTACTTATAAGTATTACAACTTCTTAACAGTGTTTTTATTGTGAGAATTATAATATTCAACATAATTGGTTAATGTCACATAGAGGGTCTAAGTCGTCGGAGATTTGAATGGAAATCACCTTCAAGGAGCTAAGCAAGAAAGATACTAAACTGATTGAACCGATGAATGTGTACAATATGTGAAATAAGTTAATGAAATTTTAAGAAACTGCAAAAATCATCTATGAACCATAAAGTGGTCCGGTAGGGAACGACCCGAACGACCCATGTTAATTCGTAGGTACATGTAATGTAAAGAATTATTATTATAGTAAAATCCAAAATCACCAAACACAACCAGCTCTTGGTCAACAGTCGCGTGTCGTTCGCCAGCTCGCTACACGAGCCCGCGCATCCCAATCAGCAGCGCCGCCCGCGCCTGGCAACTGTTGCCTTCTACTTTTACTCGTGTCGAGAATACGTACATGGAATGCTTTTGCACTTTACGAAGATTCTATAGGTACTGCATTCAGGAAATTTTCGGAAGTGCCACGTCCTAAGCGCGTGACTGATTCGGCCCAATTTTTTATCTAACAGAAGTCGATAGAAAACCCCCACAAAAAGCCGACAGTCGATAGGTTTAAATAAATGGATACCAGCTTCACGGGCTCCCCGCTGCCCGTGGCCGCTGCCCGTGGCCGCTGCCTGTGGCCGCTGCCGCCGCAGAACGCTTCGCTGTGCAGTTTTTATCGGCGCGGCGGCCCGAAGCTAGTTAATCACTCCGCAGCGATCAGGGTCACGCGCCCGCGTCAACGGTTTATCCCGTTTTTGGAATCTAGACTTGAAATTTAGGCACGGTCACGTATTCGAAAGGCATGTAAAAAGACCGCGTGACGTGTTTATATTGCCGCCACGTAATATTTATGAATATCGCGAATTTACTCTAGTTATTCAGTCTCGTGCAGAAATACCTTACTGCTTTGTGAAGAAGATATCAGACGTGAGTTCATAAAGTATAATTGTAGAATATAGGTAGCAATGTGCCTGAATCCAAATAAGGAATGGGTGCTCAAGGTAACTTGATTCTTACAAAACTGATAGCAAAAATCTATGTAGCGTTTGATTATAATCAAACGTTTCGAGATTTAGGTAGGATTTCTGTAATAAAAAAAAACGTGTTTGTACTTAATAACATATAATATAGGTACGCAAGTAACGTTGCATTACATATTTGGCGTCCTTAATTAAAAAAAATATTAATGAGGAATAACAAAATTAAATACAAATAAGTCGATTGCTTCGTCCAGATTATCAAAGAATATTTATGGATCTAAGAAGTTTGTTTTGTTTGATATCTCATCGAGTTTAATTTATAAAACGCCACTATCAGTCAAAACGCAAGCAGCAATGCCGGCAATATCTACAGAATCTACACAATTCCTTTTTAAGTTATTATTTTTTTAGTAGATATTGAAAAAAAATTAATGTGTTTAAGAAAAAAAAAATTTTTGATTAAAATTTAATTGTTTTATTTTCTCTTAAATAAATAAAAAGATAATTAAGTCTTATATAGACACGCGCAATCACTGTCACATGCTAAAATACATTCTGCTGTTTTTCTAAACGCCCCTAAAGGAGTATAATTTTTAAAATATTGTTTTCTGTACGAACGCTTATAGAATTATAAGAAAGAAAGCTAGCATTGAATCGTCGAAGCGAACCCACTGAAGCATTATATTTGCGACCTGATTCGCAGGCTAAGCCGGCTTTTTGCGCTGCCAGCTGAATGGACGAGTGTTGCTTTAAGAAACCGAGTACCTCAATAGATAGTCTAATATTATGTATTAATTTATACGTAGGTATTAATTCTAACTGAAATGTCAATGTCTGATATTATGTGTTAATCGTAGCATTTGTTTATTTACCTACATATTGTATGTTAATTTTAATTAGATAAACTTAAATAATATACACAAAACCTAAAACTAAAAAGTTAAAAAATAACATAATAACTAAAAAATATTATTAAAAGGAGTCCCTTTAGGCAAGGTTCCGAAGATACTGGCAGCGTTCCCCCTTTGAATAGCTAGGCTAATTCTTTGTCCGAGGTAGCTGCCAGCTCTTCGGTCTCCTGTGATGTCGACTAACCTAGTGTTAATTAGTAGAATTGGTTACCGGGTCACTGTTATTATCCACCTGATGGTAGGTGTTCGCCGTCGCCCAAGGACGTTAGCATCGCCAAACCTAGACGCATTGGTTTTGACCCTAGCGTTGCAGTGACTAGCTAGTGAGCATACCCTACCAATGGTCTTCCTGAGCCAACACGTACGACGTCAAAAGTTGTAGCGCTAATTGGTCGCACATAATTTGAACAAACTATAATGGCTGCCATTCATTACGACGGCCGGTGACGCGGTGAGGTAACGGCACCGGCCCCGACACTCCACAGTGACAGATATTCGCAACTAACCAGTTCGGTTCACCCCGGACCACGTCACTTGAGCGATATATCAATGATTGCGAGACTGATGTGAAGCGGTCTAGTGGTGCACGTTCGGGTGTTGCGATCGTAGCGCGGCAGCGGCAGCGTATAGGAATCGTGATCGATCATGCGGTTTACGCATAGTCCAGTTGGCCTTACTTGTCTTCTTACACCAAAACTCCATTCATGTATCTAATATTATATTTGCTTACTGAGATTAGATAAACCTTGCGTTGTTCCCCAATTCATATAGTTTAGGTTTAGATTTAAATATCTGGCCTAGAATCCTAAAGCAGACCATCGCTAGCCAACTACAGACCAGAACGTATGTTCTTGGATTTCTCCTGTACGCAAATATCCACTTTGATGTCGAAACTTAGTTCCTGTACATTTTAGTCACTGCACTATTTGTTTTTGCATTAGAATTCAAATCCATATTAAAGACTTTACATAAGTATGTAGCTCGTAAGTTGTAGCCATTATACCTTGTATGTACGTTTAAAGATTAGCATTGTGTACAGCGTCAAAAGTTGTAGCGCTAATTGGTCGCACATAATTTGAACAAACTATAATGGCTGCCATTCATTACGACGGCCGGTGACGCGGTGAGGTAACGGCACGTCCTATTGGGAACGGCGCGGGCGCCGGGCGTCGCGGTGGCTGCCGCCGGAGCGCCCGGACTGCGGCCCCGACACTCCACAGTGACAGATATTCGCAACTAACCAGTTCGGTTCACCCCGGACCACGTCACTTGAGCGATATATCAATGATTGCGAGACTGATGTGAAGCGGTCTAGTGGTGCACGTTCGGGTGTTGCGATCGTAGCGCGGCAGCGGCAGCGTATAGGAATCGTGATCGATCATGCGGTTTACGCATAGTCCAGTTGGCCTTACTTGTCTTCTTACACCAAAACTCCATTCATGTATCTAATATTATATTTGCTTACTGAGATTAGATAAACCTTGCGTTGTTCCCCAATTCATATAGTTTAGGTTTAGATTTAAATATCTGGCCTAGAATCCTAAAGCAGACCATCGCTAGCCAACTACAGACCAGAACGTATGTTCTTGGATTTCTCCTGTACGCAAATATCCACTTTGATGTCGAAACTTAGTTCCTGTACATTTTAGTCACTGCACTATTTGTTTTTGCATTAGAATTCAAATCCATATTAAAGACTTTACATAAGTATGTAGCTCGTAAGTTGTAGCCATTATACCTTGTATGTACGTTTAAAGATTAGCATTGTGTACAGCAGTGAGCTGGGAGCCTGTGGGGACAGAAGATACAAGTTGCAATAAAATTCGGCAGAACTATGCAATAACTGTTCCGATCGCAATATGGACGACGTTACTCTAAACACTGAACAAAAACATCGACCAAGCATTGCGTCGCGCCGCGTCCGTGTAATATTGCTCGGATTATTTATTGATTCCGACAAAAACTGCCTTATACAGTCGTCCAAGATGGGCTGGATGTTTCCATCAACATCTAGGCCATTTCTTTGCCACCGACAGATTGGTAGTATTGCTTCTTTTTTTATTAAAACCCGCTACGTTCATGCCCCGCTTTGGTTTTCTGTACTTGGATATTATTGACTGGGGATCGAACTAGAATCCACGCGTTACGTAGCAAATATATACAGATAATCATCTAATTTAATGGGGATACGAGTAGTATGTAAATATGATGTTGGGGATTACAAACCAATTTATTACCTCTACAAGTCGATTAAGGAGGCTTGAAAAACGCTATGTCTTATATGTATGTCCAATTTTAGACTGTCAATACTAATTGCTCTCCAAATAATGAAACATCTCAAGTCTGTAACTAAACAATACATTTTATTTTGTCACGAAGCCTTGGTGACCCTGGGCCCTAGTTTCCTTTAAAAATGATCCCTAGAGTTGTGAAAAGGAAAACCCAATTGTGAGCGAGCTGATCTATTTCTAGCACGCTCTACGGTTGAGCAATAATTCATACGTGAAACTCGTGGAAGCCCAACAGTAACCCTGCTGGCGTCGCTTCCTACAGAAGATATGGTAGCGTTTGTACAGTTTCCGTCTGTAATGCATTGAGCGGTGCGCAATTTACAAAGTTACATATACACTTACGTGCCCTTTGGTTTGCGATGCATATATAATAACCTTTTTTTTACAGTTCAGTAGACACAGGCACACGCATCTTCGTGTGCGAACTGTGTCTGACGGACCGAACTGCGTTTTACTGGTACGCACTGTAATCAGGCGATAAACTTTGTTGTATAAGTATATTACCATTGGTAAACTCTGTAGCAGACGACAGCAAACCCTTAAAGCATAAGTAACGCTAGCCGGATAGGAATGAATGAAAAGGATCTGCACCTCGGTATGATTCTTTTTGCGATATTGCAAAAATGAAGCACGGAAACACCTATAGATGTCAGGCTGACGATGACGGTGAGGCTGGCCCACCTGGCCCAGGCTGGTTAAGACATCAAGTCATCAAGACTATTTTAAACACGGTAGCCTGAATAATTGTTATTTAGTCCTTAAGTTCGTATTAATTCCGTCTTTGTTTAACATCAATTATAAATATTTTATTTTATGTACGTACTAACTAAAACTAACTTCAGATAATTCAATAGCTAATGACGGCAACTTTTTAGATAATATTGTATTTGCAAAATATTTTATTGTTCATTTGTAATTTATCTCAAGAATTATATAAATAGATTAAAGTGAGAGTGACCTTGCTGCCGAGTGGTCGTTCGGTGCGGTGACGTAAAACAATTGGAAAATTAGACACTTTGTCTTGCCAATAACAACCGGTTTAATTTCTATAAACTTTGTTGAATCTATTAGTGATGCAATTAATTTAACTCAGACATGGTAATATGAATAATTTTCGTAGTAGCCCAGATGTAGACTGGCGACAAGGTACGAGTGACGGGTTGAGGAGAGACGCTGGCGGTGCTGTGGTGTGGGGCGAGCCGTCGGAGGCTTTCAGATGAGTCGATAAGGCACGGAGCACGACTGCACATGGCTTGCACATTTAGATTCGTGTCAACATCTGACGGCTTTGTCATCTCACAATTACTCATCCGCGTACACATAATGAAAAATGTTTGTTTGTTGTAATGGAAAAACATCAGTAGAAGGTACTTGTGTTTGTTAATGAATCGTATTTTCCTGTACTTACCTAATATACCGCAATTGTAAATTACAAATCAGTTTATACATCTAAAACGTTAGGTTCGATTGATTGAAATAAAAAATAAATGATTTCCTAATTTTGATATGAGAGGGCGCCACTGTCGAGGCTTCACGTGTGTGTACTGTAGGGCACAGAGCTCAGCCACGACTGAAAGTAGGAATAGCCTCGTTTGTTGACCAACAGGCTTTATCATGTGCATTGAGGATTAACTTAAACTAAGATGTACCTACTTAGGCGTTAGAAATGCAAGTGGATGGTTACTATAGAGCTATAAACATTGTAGCATCCGACCTACCTCCAATACCTGTCCTTTACAAAGATAAACACAAGCATACATTTGCAACCAACGTGAGTAACGGCCGATAGTGTTACACTGTATCGAGTTTCATTTTCCTCATGCATTCTCGATTATTATTGACTGACAATATTTTTATTGGTGAATTAGCGGTTGCACAATGTATGTATGTCCGATCACGGCTCATTGTCGCATTACGTGATAAATATACTATAACGGGAAATAAATTAATCGTGCAACACCTTCAAAAACAATTTATTCAACGACAATAATGACAAGCCTTTTACCCTTGTTTTTATTAATCATCTGTCTCCTCCCGAAGATGTCCTACTCGGAAACTTTTGGAAGACTTTCTCCTCATCATATCTCTTCTCAGCACACATTTAGATTTTTTTATCTGCCGAGTTAGCACCTCCTATGATCACTTGATATGCGAACTGTCAAGAGATATAACCGTGAGGTCTCTCTACGCTATTTGATATAACTCCTGTATTATGTATAATCAATGTATAATACATAAAACTGATGTAACTAACGACCAACGGTTTATTACCAGTTCAAACATATAATTGGTGTTTGGCAAAAACTGCTCGCAAAAACTATTTAAATTACATTGATCTCAACGTAACCGAATGAAGTCATGACCAAATGCAGTCTTTACCAGCTCGCAACACTCCACTACGCAATTCTGAAGATCGACACGAACAATAAAAGATTTGAACTGTGCACTAATATAATAATATTTGTCCTAGTTGTACCGTAATTCAAGTGGGGCGCTGCTGGATAAATTTCACAGCTACCTCCTTGGTCTACGTGCCCTTGCAATCTGCCCCGATTGGTGTACTTCTTCGCCCATAACTGTCCCACTGGTGGGCTCGGGTGTCCTCTCACAATGTGAGGGGTTCAGGTACTCTTCGATGTCCTCACACATGGATGGATTCACACAACTTTGAGAACATTAAAAATAAAGTCGGTTTTTTCAAAGTACAAAGTGCGAGTAACAAATGCAATCCACCCGTTCTTTAGAGAAACATGATCTACAAATGACACGCAACTTGTAACCATTGTTGAAGTTCTTCTTACTGAAACACAAAATAGATTGAAACAGCTTGCTTCACGTCAAAATGAGCAGACATGACGAACCGGAGGCTCTGTTTCACCAACATTTTATTATGCAGGACTTAATTTAAATAATATAAAAGCGTATTAAAAAAGCGGCAACCCTGTACGGGACACGGCGTTCCATTAATGACCCAGCCGTATTCAGTCGATGCTCATTTATAATCTGGATCTGACAAACTCCACACAACTAGAGACTAGTTGAAATTCAAACAAAGTATTCTTCAAACACATTCAGATTCCGCGTGTTATTTTTAATAGTGGATTTGCATATTCGTTGCGTGCAAATGATTACGTGTTTTATGCATGAGCGTGGAGGTTTTTATTTTACATTAACTAGCGATCGGAGTGTCATATTTTGTGGTGTTGCAAATTCTCGGGCCGAGTTGCGTAACTGCGGTTAGACACAAACGTGCTGACTGGACGATATTGTGCCAAATATTATTTCTAACTGTTTTATTTAGTTATTACAATTTGTTATTCACGTTGCATTTGTTTTAAATCATCGTCTTTTTTCAATACGTACAGAAAGTTAGGAACAGTACCTACAGAAATCGATATTCAAATTGTATGATTGTAATTATTAAATTAATTTATTTTGGATAATTCACACTATATCTTTATAATTTATAGCCTATGTGTTATTCTGATGTATAAGCTATATTATTGTAAAGGTTCAGCAAAATCCAAATGGTAGTTTTTGCGTGAAAGAGCCACAAACATTCATACATCCATACAAACTTTCACATTTATAATATTAATAGAATATAGTACGAGTATGTATTTCCAATATATACAAATTTGTAGATCTTTTAATAAAATTAGTTGGGACCATCTCCGAGGGAACCCCAACAAGTGCGTTCAATTCATAGAGCGCACCTCTCCACTTTCCATGCGTACTCGGCGTGCATATCGATGGCACGTTGTTATGCGCGCCCACGTGCCCCGGGACACCCCGCCAGCACCACGCCCGTGCCCCGCCAGTGCCCCGCCGGTGCCCCCTAAGTGGCCCCAGTGCCCCGCTAGTACTCTGCAGCTAGTGCATCGCTTATAAAACGACACCATCTCATTACAAGTACACTAACGTACACATTTATAAATAGCACGGAAACAGCCTTCGTTACGCTACAAAATGAACTAAAAATAATGATTACTGAATCACATTTTTTACCTACAAATGAACACAGAAGTTAAAGCAGAATTAATGATTACTGCAGGCAGACGTTTATGTGAGTGATAGTTAGTTAGTTCTCGGGTCGTGGGCGGGTAGGGTCACCCATGGTACAGGGTATCGTAGTGCTGGGGGTGGATGTGTTAAACAGAATTTTCATTAGGGTCGGATTCGTCGGCACGTTGTAAAATATATGAGAATACTCCTACCATGGAGGCAGCTACTTAGCGGAAAGTAATAATTTGAAGTATCTTGTCCGCCAATGTGCAACGAGCAGCACTGTGCTGCGGATATTGACAGTTCGGTACAGCCGTCGACGGGATTGTGTAACCGTGTCCGACTCTGTGACCGCTACATAACTCACATTAGTTAATCTCTAATACAGTTTAAAGAGAAAGTAATTGCAGCCAGGTTTTTTCAGGTGGTTCCGACGACGTGTCCCGCACGCCCGTCACAGTGGCGACTAGCCGGGTCTGTCATTTGTTCTGGTCTCGATACACTCTGTCTAACATTAACATTTTATTCTATTTCCTGTTGCCACTTACCGAAGTGACTACATATCACCAGGTGGTCGCTCTGTTCGTTTGACAGCTATCTACAAATCGGTAGATGTAGCTATTAGGGTCGATACACATCTGGGGGAAAATGCATGCGTACCGTCGCGTCGCGTCGCCCGTCCGTCCGCCCGTCGCGAACGCATGCCAACTGGATCACAAAGTACCTATTGTCTGATGACAAACTTTCCATAAATTGTCGGAACTTTGACTGGATTTGACCCACAACACCTGCCACGCCTGTTGTCTTAGTCCCCGTTGTTATGGCCGAGTTTTAACATACCCAAGTGGGTGAGATCTTGTGGCTACCTATATTTTAGTTATTAAAGCTGTAAACGATCATACATATATTGTGGTACGTAACCATTCGCTCATAGCCCGGCGGCTTGCGTCGATCTCAAGTGATCGCAAAAGTTAAGCAACAGCGGGCGCGGTCGGTAGTTGGATGGGTGATCGCTAGTGGCAGAATTTCTTGCGCACTTCCGGGCTTCGGGGTGCGCATAAAACCGTCGGTCCCAGTTGTTACCATTTTAAGTTTTAGCTTTCGTTAAGGGCATCTGACATAATATGTAGATGCCACCGGGGGCTAAAAAAATCCGACTCTTGTTTGGCCACTAACTCCTCCACCTATCCGCACTGGAGCATGAGCATGGAGGTGGACTACGCTCTAGGCCTCCTCAGGTATGAGGAGAGACCCGTGGTCAGTAGTGGGCCATTAATGGGTTGCAGCCTATGTAACTATTAAACAGATATAGGAACGCAGTCTGAACGTTGGTCTTCTGAACAGTCGAATCCTGAATGTCATCATTCACACCTGAGAGTTCTCCATAATGTTCTCAAAGTTGTGTGAAGTCTGCTAATTGGTACTTGACCAGCGTGGCGGAATATGGCATGTACGCCTCCAAAGTAATCACTTGAGTATTAATCAATATAGGTACGCATGTCTAGGGTTCCACCATAAAACAGCCCAAAAAGTCCCTGCCTTTTACTAAGAAGGCGCTGTTGTGCCCACTCCCGGCTCGGTCCCGGCGCGGAGCGTTTATTTGACAGATAAATAAACGTCATCATTTCTTGGTCGACCTCATTTATATAACAAATGATCCGAACTCAAACTCATGTCAGGGGGTGTGAGCGCGTATTTATAACATAAAAGACAAAAGCCTTCGGCCTATGACCGCCACGCTATAATTACTATTATAACTACGATATTATTAATACATTATATCGACACAAGGCACAATGAATCCATGTTATGTTGACACTATTCGCATCTGAATAAACACCGTTAATACGCAGAAGGACGAGACAAACAAAACGAATTGACACGTCAAAACTGTGCGAAAATATTAATAACACGGGCCGATAGTTTCGGCGTCTGTTGTACTGTTTATGAGGTAATGGAACGTTTGTTTCTACCTTGGAGTCAAACATAATAATATATAAATGGTCAAACACCTGCGCTGCGAATTAAAACAAACTCGTGATATTTAGGAGGTACACATTGTCGCTACATTACGTTAGGCTGTTGTCGGTCGTATTGCGTCGGTAATTTTATTAATAACATTATAACCTCTTTAACATGTCTTCGTATTCGATACTGCATTGTTTTGGTATCAATGCTCGTTTTATAAAATAATTATTTTACTTAGGTACTTTAAGTTTACATAGTATGTATATTTTAATGACCGTACAATACCTACCACTTATATGACCTAACATCGGATATTCGTTTGTCGGCTATTTAATAAAACTGTTCCAACAATAAATAAATGTCACCAAAAAATAAATTGGTTACAAAGACGAACAAGCTCATACCTAAAGCTTTCACTATTCAAAATTATCAGATCTCATGTAGAGCCAGGCCTCTACGATAATTCTACCAGGCATGATATGCGATACAAACGTTTTATTATTTTATATTATAAACTAATAGTAAGATGCACTGCGTTTCGTTGTTGAGTGGTCAAATCCGGCCATGCACATTCTCAACGCGAGGAGCACTGCACCACATAAGCATTATTATCAACAGTGTATCGACGTGGCAAGCTGCCACGCAAGTCAAAGACTACTAACATGCATGTGTATTCCACCAAGATCTGTCTGGCATACCAGAGCCCGTAATCTCTAAAAAAGATCTCAACGTTTTATTTATTTATATAACGATCAAGCTTCGTCTGTGGCTCCTCGAGCAGCACTGGTTTTCCATGTCTCAGGAGTGCGAAGAACCCTTTACATGCCTCAACAACATAATATTGGCCTACGTACCAACCACGGTTACCATACTTTCAAATTGAAATTAAGAATTCTTTAAAAACTTTGTTGAAAGGATCATCACAACATCACAAGAGAGCAACGGGATATCAAAATTATAAAGGCCAAATGCGCAATTTCACAGTTAACGGGACTTGAACCAGAGGTAACATTGCACAGAGCGACAGAGCTCGCCGGACCGCCCCTGATCTAATGTAGGTATGTATGTAATGTACAGTTCAGGATTAGCAGAGCCGATGTACAGTTGCGACCGCTACCGTGACTCAGCCGCTCCGAGTTATTATGACTCATTATGACATACTTTTACTGCTGCGCCGTTGGCCATCTCTGGGCTTGTCTAATAAAACGAAAGTCATTCTGAGATCGTTATCAACCAAGAGGGTATGGATGACGAGGTCCCATTAAAGTATCCTCGGCGACCCTCGTAACCAACTCGACGGAGTGCTAGTACCCGACAGGTTTTGTCAATTGTAAGTATCGTACGTACTAGATCGAAATATGTAAGTAAGCTCGGATGTAGTCGTTGGCTTGCGGTGAACGCTAGTGGCAATACTTTGTAAAGTAGTCCCGTGGGACAGCCTGGGAGGGTGCAAGTCGTCCGTGTCGATTGTAATCGTTAGATAGCAAATGTCAAACAATTTCGACAGCCTTCTGGTAGACATCAGCGCACTTACAAACTTGTATTTGCCACTAATCCCTTCAACGTTCTGTATTCATGTGCTGAAGTGCTAAAGCAACTTCTATAAATTGCGAGACGAATAATTTGGTCTGTTGCTTAGATTTGAAGTTACTTAGTTGCATATTAAATAAAAACAATACTGTTCAGTCCACATACAAGGTTGTAGCCGCACTAACTACGCTCGCTGATTAAATATTAAACAGTACGATAATTACGATTTACTGTAGGGACTAGTCTGTAGGCAGCTTTACAGATAGGCAGAGCGAAAGATTAAGTTAAAATTATATGATTAGTCATATTTGTGTAATGTAATGTTGATAGCTAAATGGTTCTAACGTGCGGAGAATGTCTAAAGTAGGTAACACTGTAACAATATGTCTCTATGAACATTCCTTTGAGAAAGTTATGGAGACCTCGTTGGTATGCTATTTTCCTCACCACGAGTATCGATTGACGTGCGGTTCTTCCGTTTTGTTCTTAGCTGTACACTTGTGGTGGTGACGGTTGTGACCACTAACTCCAGAGCGCCCTCGTCTATCAGAACCACTCGACCACTCCTTCATGCAATGCATGCTCACGACGAGTCAGAGATATGAAAAATTTACGTTTTCCACATGTACTCGTATTGTATGTTCCTCGTAAGTAAGAGCTGTTTGCGGAGTGATTGAGCCACGTCGGTGAAGGCGTGACCGATCGATCACGGCTACAATGTCGAGCCTAATTGCTAATTATTCAGTATTTCGTTACGATTTCTGACTAGCCAAAGGTTTACGATATCAAATATTTTAACAGGTGATAGGATAAATTAGTTATTAGTATTTCTAAAATACATACGTTAGTCAGATTCGACTCGGGTTTCCACATTATAACGTTATATCCACCGACAAAATTGTATTTTGCATTGCATTTACATAAGCCATACTGCTTTCTGTTATAGAATAGATTGTACACATTTTATTGTGATACGGGCACTCACGATATGTGTTTTGTACCGAGACCACAATTTATGCAACTAAGCCGAAACATCGGAGTACAAAATAATACAATGTTAAAAATAATTGTTCAAAAATTGATAGAATAACTGCAGTCACAACATTCACAAAGCAACAATCAACCAGTGGTATCGAGGTTTGATGCTGCTGCGTGACGAAATATAACATTCAGCCAAATCAAAAACACAAATATATCGATTAGTTACGTACTGGTGTGATGACATCCCCGATAACGATCCCTTTGCTAACCTGACTAACCACCCTTGTCCCGATTTGAGTCTTGTTCTGTGTCGATTACAGTAGTTGTCATGAACATGAGTTTTAATTGAAACATAAGAAGATCCTTCCATACTTTTGTCGAATCCTACCTTCCTTGCATGTAGTGCATCTTGAGGAACAACGGGCGCATTCTTGAATCGTTGAAATTGAATCTTAATCTGAACAAAACTCACGCAACAAATAACAACTGTGACTCGATGTCTGTGATTTCATCAGTGACTGAAGACTATGTAGAATTTGCTCAATATTTCCGTGGCTCCAAGTGGCCAATCGAATTACAAGCTGGGATGTAAGGTCGCGGGTGATGGACGGTGCTGCAAGCGCTGTGACGAGAGTAGTGTTCCGTGACGCCGGCGCCGCGCCATTCGCTGCCACGAGCACACCTGTGGCCTGATGACCCACTTCCTCATTGTATCAAAACTCCATCAGGTAATACAATAATATTGTATGAATATATCCGAAATCGGCCAAGTTATTCTCAGAAACTATCTCCAACGAACAGTGACAGACAACGTTTCATTCAGCTTAATTTACTTTGCTGCAATCCGCAAGCACAAGACGTCAAGTTATCGTAAAATGAGTGAAATTGTAGCCATTAAAATACCACAACTTTCGTTATCTAAACCAAACGATCTCGTAAAATGTCTTAAGTGCAGAATGTTATTACTGTATTCTCCATAATAATATATGACGCCGATGAGATGGGAAAACAACTACGGTAGCAGCTGGTGTAATGGTATGATAATAGGACTCGAGAATGGATCTTAATGTTTTCTTTATGGTATTCAACACGAATATGAGTGTACGTTCTTTTCTTTCTAGTGATCATAATAAAATTATAATTGCTAGGTATGTATGTACGTAGCTTAGTAGTATGCGTACCACGTTCAACAACTGATGAAGTCTAGTGTGGCTAACTTTTATGTTTCCGACTCATCTTCCTCACGACTGTGACGAATCGATCGTACTTGGAACTGCATCTGCGAGGTACGATGTACTTATGAAAATTTGGGTGGACTGCTATGGATATTTAATTTTGACGATCGCTTCCCTGTAATATTGTGAGGGGCACATAAAATATCGACCCAGTTGTTCATCTTCATCATCATCGCGACCCATAGCTGCCCCACTGCTGGGCTCTGGTCTCATCACCATGTGAGGGGTACATGCAATAGTCCGTCACACTGACCGAGTACGAATTGGACTTCATACGCCTTTCAGAAGATTATGAAGAACGTGTGTAGTTTCGTCATGATGGTTTTCTTCATTGAAGCATTGTAATACGACTAATACGCAAATAATGTTTGAAAATCAGAGGGTGCGTGCAGGATTTGTACTCAGGCCTGTTTGTTCGGGAGTCTAACGTCAAAGCACTAGGCTGCCACCGCTCAATGATCCAGTTGTTATTGTGGATCTAATAGTTCACCTTCTTGTCCTACATCGGAGTCCTTAGGGCAGTCTCAAAGTTATGAATACTTTATTAATGTATTCGGCTTTTAGCTATTTGGCAACTTCAATCAAGGTAGCGGAGATAAACAAGATCCTATAATCTTCGTATTAGTTCGTATGCATGTGACGAATATCGGAGAGGTCACAATTTTAGTCGAAATCCATTCTTAATTTCTGTCAGTTAGTATGAAAATTTTAATTTAGAGGTTTCGTTGGTATCCATTACCGATCTATGGCATTTCCCTGGCTGACCACGATGCAGTATCGTGCGGAGTCGGCATCAAGGTGATGGCACTGGTTACCGTCGTCGGGCGGGAGTCGCGGCGGCGGCGGCGGGTGAAAGTGCGCGACTTTCGCGCGTGCTCTCCGCCCGCGCCATTGTTAGCGCGGACCGACCTTGTGCGGCGGCCGGCGGCTGATGGCGGCTGGCGCTTTGTTGCGTCTGGTTTAGGCTTTTGACTCACAACCGAACGACTGAGATGACGAATTATATAGGCCTTTAATGTCAACAATTAATTGAATGATAATACTATACCCATGTAAGTACATTTTATTGTATACTTGTATTGATTATAGTTGTTTTAGGACTATACTATAATAACATACTTATTTATCTCGCGACAGAGCGCAGTATCCCAAGTTCGACCTTTATAATCAGTAAGTAAGTAGGTACGTTTAGAGACTGATGTCCTAGGGGTTCACGTATCGAGCGAACACATCGTCGCGCGTCGACCGTCGGCGTCGGCTAGGTACGGAGCTGTTTAATGATTCCAATAGCATGCAGTGTGCAGGATGCACCAACTTAGTTGTAATGCATTAATGTGCATAGTCCAGCTTACTATTATTTCTTTGAAGATTAGTCACTATAGGTCAATGAAAGTAGGTACCTACCGCTGCGATTCAGTGAATAGGTACCGCATCCTCAGGTATTCCATCTCGAGTCCAATCCAACTGCGCCCCGAACAGGGGAGGTTCGGGGCGCAGTTTCGTAAACAACGGATGAGGCTGTGCCAGGCTCCGTCTGTTGGAGGTCGCCGGCGCCGGCCGCTGTACCACCCAGTTTAATTCTGGCGGTGAAGATCACTCATGCATAGTGGTTGTCTTGTATTACGCCATGATGATTGTCAGTTTAAAATTATACCTTCGTGATAATTGTTAGTTTTTGACCATTGTGAAGACTGCACAGTCACATATCCTTCTGATTACACGTTTGTAGTTTTGTACCGCTTAAACGGATAGTCCACGTGATGTCGCTTATATATAACAGGTTAGCCGTTCACGTTGTAGCTGGAGAACTCAGACAGAGTAGGCTACTGCGCCTTTAGATAGCATCTCTGGAGTTATTTGTCATAAGAAACGATCGCAGCATCAGGGCCGCAGGCAATTAGTATGGTGCGGCTGTCTCCGGCATGTGGGTCACGTCAGCAGGAAGCTCCGTCGACTCGTCCTCTGGTCGGCCGCCTCAATGTCACCGCGCCGTGCCGTGTCGGGTATTGCTCATCTGTTATTTACTCGTAACAGTTGTGGTATTTGTAGTTGTCATAGATTATGTTACATTTAGTTAATGTTAAATCCACCACCACCACTAATGAAGACTGACGAAACCTTTACATCTACAACTATTTCAAACTCAAACTCAAATCATTTATTTCATGTAGGTATGATACATACACTTATGAACGTCAATTTTTTGCATTTACCAGCGTTTCGCCTTTAAGTATTGATTTTTAAATCTTTGAGGAGAAAAGAAACGGCGAAAGAAACTCATCGGCACATCTTTTAAAAAAAAATTATGCTAGATTACAATTTTTATACCTACATACAGATACATACATACTAACATGAGTAGAACTGGTTGCGGATGTCTATATCCAAGCATCTTCATATTTAGAACTAACATGGAAGTATGTCGTCGTATGTCGTATCGTAATGTTGCGGCTTCTGGCTTCCGTACAAACGATCTGAAACTATTTGAGTATTTTATAATACTTAATACCCACGTTTCGGTTTTGTATTTCAGTTTGTGACTACCAACATTAATATTCATTGTCTTCCGACTTCGCTGCAGGTCCGGCGTTGAAAATCTTGTAAATAAATTTGTCCTTTGATGATTCACGGTGTCCGTATATCCGTATAAGGCGCATTTGACTCCGTCCTCTCAAACTGTTTGCTCACTGCGAGTACCGCGACCTCTCCAGACAGGCTGTCATGTAAACGAACAGCCCAATTGAAAGACCTTCGAGGCTAACGTTACATAATTACAGCCGGCGAAGCGCTTTGTTTGAGTTCCTCGTGCAATCATTCATTTGTTTTTGTGATTTCAAGTTTTCTGACATTTTATTGTGACAGGCGGGGTTAATAAGAAAGTAGGAATAGTTTTTTTCTTACACACCCATACTCCCGCAATTGGATTTCTTGAGTCGCAGGTATTTGAGCATGTGCAGCTAATTTGACATCACCAACAGGTACAAAATCTGCCACATCATTGTGTGCCCCGGCTGTGTATCGAACCTGCGACCCTTCGCATGCAGCGGCTAATGTTTGAGTTCTGAGAAGTATGATTGCTAAATGATAGCCAAAATAGTAAAAAATATTATTGACTTCAAAAAATGTAACTTAAATGTTGAACTAATATTATAGGCCTCCAATTGTGGCCTGGAATCATTTAGAAATTATAATAAATAATATTTATGTTATTAATTACAATCAATAAACACAGTAAAAAGAAATTTCAAGGTGATAGTGTTAAAAAAGTAGACTAGTAATACGAACATCAAACGCACGTGACTGTAGGTAATTGTAGTAATAATTACTGTCCCTAATTACTGTCATTTCTTATGTGAGTAGCTGACGGACGACCTGACGGCCACTTGTTTTTAATCACTTTTTTCCATCGATATCAGTTATTATTGATATTCTAAAGGTATCATCGCATCGTGATCGGCTACAAAAGAAGCGGATGTGTACAAAAATATGAAGTAATATTAGATAGACGTGTTTAAATTGTACTCTACGAAGTGTTCCCTTCTTCGTCATTTCGCTGTTGGCAGAGGTCGTGGTCGTCATAGAAGGGCCGTGGCACGCTTAACTACCTACTCCTTTCTGACGGCGGGAATAATAATGTTTATAGTAGTAATCCAATACCAAAAGTCCATGTCTATTGGGTGGGCCTTGCCTAGGTAAATTTCAAACAACTTATACCTAGTTGTTTGAAATTTATCTAATTTTCAACCACAGATATACCGTTTACCACGTACAGTAAATTCTGCCTATTTCTTTTGCAATAGTAATGATACTCACCAAATTATGATTATTTGACGCGTTCGTAAATTATGTGTAAGTGTAATTTTTTATTTAATTGGAAGTGCGCGAAAATTGGATTAAAATATTTTAAGGAATTTAAATATAAAGATAATAAAAACCTCGTTGACAAAACCCAAATCGCTTTGGGTCGAGCGGAGCGTCGGCCGTGTCGTACACCTCGTCGGATCGAAGGTCGTCCGTCGTCGGCGATGCGACGCGATGGGGGCACGGGTTTTCCTCCTTCCGCGGGTTGAGCAGAAATTAATGGTCTCGGCATTT
The DNA here is from genome assembly GCA_905404295.2 of Ochlodes sylvanus. Classification (NCBI taxonomy): domain Eukaryota; kingdom Metazoa; phylum Arthropoda; class Insecta; order Lepidoptera; family Hesperiidae; genus Ochlodes; species Ochlodes sylvanus. The sequence goes on from FR990126.1 coordinate 14,909,294, forward strand.
GTTCAATCAATTTTCCTGTACAGTTGGAAAATATTCCTCGGGCTCACGTTTTGACCACCCCGTAGTCAAACTGTCAATACTATTTTATTGATGATTTTGAAGTATTATCAGCAGATATACCGGTACTTACTTGGTGGCAACTGTTGTTAAGCTGCAGGTATGTCTGTTTGTCACGTGTGATCGCAGGTTATTGGGACCATATCTCACTCACTCAACTCAACTAACTTATTATGTTAGTTATCGGATGACGAAATACATTCCGTTGAAATTAATCCAATAGAACTTATTATCGGGATAAAAACTATCCTAAGTTGTTTTCCGGGTCTCAAATATCTCCATATATCTATCGGTTTAGCAGATTATGCAGAATATCTTGTGAAGTCCGCTGATGTAACCTATCTCCGGCTCCATGCGTTTTTTGCAAATAACATTGACATTCAGTGAATGTCACAATCACTCACCGTTGGAGCCGAGATGAAGCGGCAGCCGCATATATCTGGAGCTCCAGTACAGAGTATCGATTTAATTTGATACTGCTTGATGCCTGCTACTCAGGCAACACAGTTTTAACTTTATTAGCTATTTCCGAACATAATCAGTTTGTGTATCTTCTTATTATTATGTTGCAATAAGTAAAATAAAATTTTAATGATGAACTAACATCGACGACTTTCGTGCTTTTCGAAGTACGGAGCAACTGATACAAGCCAACGCTTTAAATGTTCCATCCTTTACTAAATATGAATAGTGCTTACATATTCTCACTATCTAATCTATTCGTGCATCATCTATTTATTTGCATAGAGTATTTTTATATATATGTATGTATATAATTGTGAGCAAAGCTATTGCCAAGGACGCTTGCAAATACAAAGTGGATAATTTATATTCAGAGATAAAAATAGTTTAATAAAATTAAATAGTTTCATAATATGTCATCTAGACAATGGAATTCAAATAAGCGGTATCAATAGTGATTAGGAGATAAGGGGAGACCGTGAGACGCGCCGTCTCCTTCGCGTGACTCAGCGCCGCGCGCCGCACGCCGCACGCCGCACGCCGCACGCCGCACGCCGGGGCCGCTGCTGGCCGACCGGTTCCCCACTGGAAAATAGTACTCAATGTCAAATCAATGGAATAATCGAATAGTATTTTTTTTATAATTAACTCGTTTGTATTTTTGTAAAGTAGGTATTATCTAATCTTAAAGTTTTAAATTATAGTTATTAGTTTAAATGAAAAAAAATATGTATCATCATCATCATCTTCCTTCCCATTTCCCAAATTTATTTGGGGTCGGAAAAAATAAAAAAATAAAAAATAAAAATGATAAAAAAATATAAATGCTAAATTATTTGCAAGTGTGGATCCAACAATGGTGTCACTCTAGTGTCGGCGTCGCTCATATTTACCAAGAGTAGAAGTATGAAAATTATTAATTAAAATATACCTACCTACATATAATCATAATTAGTAGAAATAAAATATCTACAAAATTTACCATAAGTAGGTACATTAAAAAATTGTTATTTATTATTATATATTATGTTATTTAATTTTTTATAATACATACTTATATTAAACAGTATATAATGTAAGACATTTTTTAAATAGGTTAAATAATGAAACAAATAGCAAATGTGAGTAAATGCAAAAAAGTCGCTGAGGACAGGATTCGAACCTGCGCGGGTAGAACCCATTGGATTTCAAGTCCAACTCCTTAACCACTCGGACACCTCAGCTGTGCGGGTGTCTGCGAAATTATTGACTCTTATCTACAACATTTGTTCAAAGAGTTCAATTAGGATTACGTATTATTCGAGCATCTCGTTTGTGACGTTTTAATTCATATTATTTACTTATCAAGTACAATAGTGTGCAAAATACTCTGCTTCTCAATGGCGTCATTGTTAGTTAAGCAAACACATTTTAAAACTTAATACCTAACACATACATAATATTGTCACATATTTACCTGTGATCTGTGTACTCTTATATCTTTGGAGTGTCACAGCTAATATTTTGTTTTGGTTAAACAAAGTATTCAAATGTTTCATTTATTTTATTGCCATGCGGTCGTGTGTTAGTTTATTTGTTTCGTCGCAATATTTTCGTAATCGGTGTTATCGTGTTTTGTGTCCACTTGTTTGCAGTCAGAATTGTTTTCACTGTTTTTGTATTATTTTCATTCATTAGCCACTTCGGTATTTACACAACGGTGAGAAATAAAATGTGTCGGCTGTCGAGCTGGTAAATATGAATCATAAATAGATTTAGTATGCGCGCAGGCCGGCGGCCGGCGACCTGGATAAAGTTTAGTACCATTATATTGACACCGTTCTATCCTTTTACTAGTCCAAGCGCTGCAGCTCTTACATACATTAATTTTACGAGCAGCCTCAGTTTCACGGCGAGCGCTGCTCTGCGGGGCGACTATAAATTAACATTGTTATTTATCTTTTGTTTATGTTACAAAAAGCTCAATGTCGTTTTATTGTTTGGTTATGGGTTTCCTGATTGTTCCGTTCCGAAATATGAGGCTAAACTTATAATTGTATATCTGGTCGTTATGCGATATTGAATAGCTTCCAGTTCAGTTAAGTGTAAGGAAACGTATGTATGCATACGAGGATCATCTGGGGTAGGTCAATCAGCAGGCGCCAGCTTCGGGCCCGGGTCTAGCTAGCACAAAGGCATCCTGAAAGGCATACCTTCGTGTGTAAATAGTGATTATTCTATAATGTCTATCTGCGGTTAGGTATCTGCGTGTGAATTACTGAAGCGCGGATAATTAAGGTCCGTTATTTTTAATTACGATTGCGTGAATTATGCACGTAGTATTATTATACGCTGAGTGCTTTTAATGTGTGAATAATGTTTATTATAACAGTTTTTTGGCAATATTAACATTTTATGTCCATTGTTTTTGGACTTTTCTTTAATGGGAAAAAATACTAAATGATGCATGACCTACCACACGCAATTGTATAAGATACTCGATTTAATCAAATCTCCACAAAGTCATATTCTACATTAGTTAAATTTTACACATTTTATTCTCTTCGGTATGAAATTTCCTAAATCTTGTTTTAACTCTAGGTCTATATTTTAAAAGGTACTCAGCATTGAAACTTCTACTAGGCGAATAATAACATAATACCTATATTATGTAAGTGTATGAAAAGGAAGAGACTTTGAGTAAAACATCATACTCACAGCTGATTCTGCGGTGAGATCATTACAGAGCCAAGTATTATGTGCAATGTTATCTTCGATAGTTAAATCTACCAGATTAAACTTAAACCATTTACTCGTATTATGGTTAATCTATAAGTGGTACAAATAAATAAAATTTGAGTGTCTGTTTGTAGTATTAAAATAACCGCTTTTTACTTAATGCATATGGATGTACACGGTGCATACCAAAATAACATTTTTCACAATTTTTGTCTGTTTGTTTGAGCTAATCTCTGGAACGGATGGACCGATTAAAACTTTCACTGGCAGATTGCTGATGTCATAAGCCTTATGAACTAAAAAAAATCTAAAATAAAAGTAGCCTAAGTTACTCCTTATGTTATAAGTAGTAACTGAGGCTACTTTTATTATAAGATTTTTACTTTTATTTTAGATTTTGTTTAGTTAATTCCACGCGGACGAATTCGCGGGCACAACTCGTTTTAATATGATAAGACCTTATAATATAGTGACCGTGCATCTTGATTGTGTATGCAATAGATGGCGCTGTAAAGTTATGGTCCCCTATCGTCAAGTAAGTTAGATACTCAAAGCGATATTAATCGTAACTTAATCGATTTTATCAATAAACAATAAGTTGCAAGAATCATTTATAAGGATTTACCTCCTTTTTTACTTATAACTGGAATATTTTTGTAACAACTATTCCTGAAATAATTTTGTACATAGAGAATTAATGATTGACAAATGAAATAGTTATGAAACACGTAATCACTTTATTACGTGTATAATTTATAGCTTTATTAGTAAGTGGCTTGTTTACAATAACCAGTGAGTGTTGAAGCCCGAATGTTTAACGACCCGTGTACGGTAAGCAACTCAGTGAGAATCTGAAAACAATAGTGAGAATGAGGAACTGTAGTGAAACTGTTCATTTTATTATTTAATTACATAACACTAAATATGATACGTGATTTTCAATAACTCATTAGTTCTCATTTTTCTTTTCGAATAATATTTGTCTACTGTAAGCTTCGCAATAAGTCTGTAAATTACAATCAGAGAGCTGTTAGAACCGGTAGTACCTATTAACTTACTTATTAAACGGTCGTATAAAAATATGAGTTCCTGGTGCTACAAAATATGAGTTCCTGGTGCTACAAAATATGAGTTCCTGGTGCTACAAAATATGAGTTCCTGGTGCTACAAAATATGAGTTCCTTGCGCTACAAAACATGAGTTCCTTGCGCTACAAAATATGAGTTCCTTGCGCTACAAAACATGAGTTCCTTGCGCTACAAAATATGAGTTCCTTGCGCTACAAAACATGAGTTCCTTGCGCTACAAAATATGAGTTCTTAGCGCTACAAAATATGAGTTACTCGCGCTACAAAACATGAGTTCCTTGCGCTACAAAATATGAGTTCTTAGCGCTACAAAATATGAGTTACTCGCGCTACAAAATATGAGTTCCTGGCGCTACAAAATATGAGTTACTCGCGCTACAAAATATGAGTTCCTTGCGCTACAAAACATGAGTTCCTTGCGCTACAAAGTACGAGTTCGTTGCGTTACAAAATCTCAAGGTCTCTCAAACATTTTACTAACAACAGGCGTTGCAACATAAAAAAATGTTAAGTTTTTTTGTATTTCATTTCCAGCTTAACTTTGTATGATAAGTTAAGCTGTACTGTAAGAATGTAATCGTACTTCAAATACTTACGCAACATTCACACGAGCGGTCCCGCCGCTGAACGGAACGGAAAAACGGGAAACTTTACAATATATTACGCACGTGAGTTACGATCATTTGTTATACTTACGATTTGCGTGCGCGTTCCACGCATAAATACTTCCAAGTTAGTGCCAGCTCGTAATCTTAAGTTAAATGACCGCACTCACTGATTTTCCGAGTAGCTCGCTGTTTGCTTTTTGACTCTTAGCAAGTTTAGTACCTCCTATGACTATGACATCTATCTAGATTCTTCTAACAATCGTATTGTTTACTTTCCTTGCATGATACTATAGAACCACAAAGAACCTTACTCACCTCATGACTGGTCTAAGGACTGGATAAGACTGGGAGCATCTCCATACATATTTAGACGACTTGGACACCACAGTCTGTACTTTACTGGCCATTATATCAGTATTTTACATTTTTAAGCTAACTGCCAATGAATCCCTGTGAAACACCAAGACTGATGTTGAAAGAGCGCCACGTAAACGATGTTGCAGCATGAAACAATTTTGTTAAAAATGAATTTCATATTTTTTTCCTAAATTTTAAGCCATAAATAATAATGAAAAACAATCTCTAAAACTCGGCTATAGAGTACCTAATAACAATAGGTATCCATTATACCTATTGTAAGTAGCAGTCGTAGTAGTAAAAGTGATTCCGTCTTCCTACGCATCAAGCACGTAAGCTCTGTAATTTAACTAAGAATGGAACGAAACTAAATTCTCAACAAAGCGCGAATAAAAAGAACAATTCTCATTGTTTTTGCTTAATAACATTGTGGAGGTTCGTGTCTAATAACGAAGATAATGCGCGAACTCTTAACAATATATTTTAATAGTATTTGCTATGGTTATTGTTTATTCAGGTGTACTTTAGCGGAAATTTGTGTCGAGAGCATTGTGTGAGCGTGAGCGCCGAGCGGCAGCGGCCGGCCATGCGCCAGCCGAGTGGCGCTCAGAGACGATTCGTTCGATTGATTCGTACGAGTGAAGTGGCGTGAGTGCTGTGAACAGTGCTTTACGGAGATGTTTAATAGTTTTTGTGCGTGACTGTACCTATGTTAGCGCAACGAAAAAGGTAAGATAGCGGCTATATTGTTTTTGAGTTTATTCGACTTTATTTTTTAAAATTATTTCGACTTTATTTTTTAATTATTATTACATTGTATCCATAGAAATGAATCCTTTTCCGCGGGAATATGAGGGATATAATACGAGGAATCGGATGTAATTACTTAGTTGAGAACATTTTACGTGTGCTTTTTGTAGCCAAAAAGCTTTAAAACCGACACCCAATATAAGTAATAAAAATAACGACCTAAACATGAGTCGCTTGATGAAAATGAGTACAATATGTTTTGTCACAAAATGTGATTTGAAAACGTAATTAATACTTTTTCACGCCGCTAAGCGCGAGGTACAATAGAGGTAGGTACATTATAGGTACAGCCTACAATTTGTACCCGTTGTAAAGATATTTCGTTTGCGCGTTCCTCTATTTCGTTCCCGTGACTGTCATAAAGATTGTTCGCTTTTCTAATGATGTATCTTTGTTTTGCGTGTAAATCGGTTCTGAGAGCAGTCGAGTTCGCACATCGCCGCAGTGGGCTCGCAGGGTGCCAGTGGAGCAGTTCTCATAGGTGATCGAGCCCAATAAGAATGCGATGCTGGGCCGGCCTGGAATGCTATTAGCCGGCGCCGGGGCCGCACTATTGCGGCGGGTTACGCGAACTGCAACCAGTTTGACTTGTATCGGGAGAAAAAGATGGCGTCGGGATGAGTCAATCGGGTTCCATTATTTCAGCGGCTGCCAGCGGTTCTCATCTTGAATATCGTCGCGTATTACGGCTGCTCTACGGCTGGGTTCGGGTATTCATGATTAATGTTAAGGGTTATCATTAACTGCGTAAGCATAGTGTAGTATTATAGGTACGCTGGCACAATTCAGTTTGGCATATTTTTGATCATTAATCATCAAACAGGAAACTTTTTATTATCAAATAAGAGAGCTTTTTAATAATTGATGATTGATCATGAAATAGCCTTGTATTTGTAGATACTGTCAATCGTAAGCGATCGACTGAGTCAAAGTTGGGAGCGCTCCGTGGAATGACTGACAGCTGACAAAACTTTAAGAGCACTTTCGTGTTTTTGAAGAAAGAGTAAGTTGTCTACCCTTTTGCAATCGATAGACAGTTTCACCAGTCTGAGGAGTATATGTATAAGTAGGTAATAGAGTAACCTAGGTTTTGGGCTTCCTAGGTTTTGAGAAGCTCAGTGTTTTGTACAAGTCGAGGTGTAATGTAATGAGTCGCTTAAAAATGTATCATTATAAAAGGCACCTTGATTAGCCACAAGTTGAGAGCCGCTGGTGTAGACCAGTAATGATAGCGCGAGGCTTATGTTACTATTACTGGGTATGATGGCGGCGGCATGCGGCGTGCGGCGTGCGGCGTGCGGCTTGCGGCTTGCGGCATCTCGTCTGTTTATTTTTAACCTTGTTTGTAAGCCCGCACCAAGTTCAATTCGCTTTATCCGTGCAAGGGTTGCGGGCACCGGGGCGGGGCTTAGAGGTTTCTCGTGATCTCGTGAATGTGATCGACGTAATCAGATCTTATCTTCTCGCTTTCTAATGACACTAGGGCTTTTATTAATAGTAAATTACGATATGTGTGCGTAAAGTTGCTTATTATTGCAGCGTGTGACGTTAGCATCACAACCCGTTCTAAAATCGACTACTTTAGCAACAGAAAAGCGTGGCCTACCTGCGTGGTGTACCTGGTAGGTTACCCGGTACGGTTAACTTATTAGATAAACTTGAGCTATATACGTAGTGGATATACATTCATAATTGTGCAATATACAGGTCAGGTACACCGTAGCGTGTGTTTAGGCTAGATTTGGACAAATACCTAACATCTGAGTTACCAGCTTGAGGTGGGCATCGTAACCGCTCCGCACAATAAAGTTGGCGCGCCAACCAGCGATTACTCAATGGCATGCCAACGAACTCGCTGGCAAGTATAATACATAGATGTGTAAATACTTAAAATAATATTTTAATAGGAATTCCTTAAATCGTAGAGATACTTAGACGAAATGTCAAGTTGATTATTTAATAAATGGATGGTGTTATGTAAGCGACGTCGTGACCTGTGATGATGCAGGCAATTTATGTTTAAATTTGTCAATTTATAGTATAATTGTGTCACCTATTTGTTTTTTTATTGTCTTTATGTAAGTATTGTTTATTGAGACATTAGGTTGCCCTACGATTAGCTACTGATTTCATAACTATATGTACAGACATATTATAGTTTAGTGTAGTATAATTTTATATGTCTATTTATATTGTTTATGTTTTGGTTTTGTTAAGTGAAATGTCAATTCCTAAAACATAATAAATGATTTGAATTTAAATTGACTTAGAAATAGGCTCGGGCCCGGGCGGTGGTCGCCGGCGCGCGCTCGGGACGTCCCACAATCATTTTAATTGTTACGAGGACGAGACAAGTTGACGTCAACAGTCAACCTCCTGTAATTTTCGTGGTCTTATGAACGTCTGATCAACATCAATATGTGTAGTAAAAACGTAACTAAATTATTTAAACATCGAAGGAACCTCCAATAATTTACCTTACAAACAACTCCTCTCCTTTTTTTTGGAATCTTTTTGCGGGGTTTAACCAAATTGATAGTCTGGTTTAGTCAATATTATTTTAATGTATTTTGTCACTTACTTATCACCCGTGGGATAGTTCTACAAGAGGAAGTATCTTGCGACGTGTTTAATGTTGAAATCAGTCTCCCGAGACGAAGGGATATTCACAGATTAGGCTTAATTAATTGGAATTTTAACTAGATCTCCAAAATAGAGGAATTTTCTATAATGAGGCTTGGCTTGACACAAAAAACGCTTAATACGAAACTAAACTTTATGTCCCAATAGTGGAATACTTTAATTACTTGGTGATTTTTATAAATAATCATAGATTTATCACGTAATGTCTAATGACGTGTCTCTACAGACCGTACCTATGTATGTAGTTCCTAGTGGAGATATTTATGTATCTATATACAATGGTGCTGGTATTCAGATAGCCAAATATTTTCTCATAATAAAACACTTTTTTTAAATATTATGTTTGCTCGGTAGCTATACGTTTGTTGTAATAAATTATACTTCTGATACATTTTTAATTATCCTATGAAGATTTCCTGAAGTCTCCAACTAATTAGGTCCATACTACAGGAAAAAAATGAACGATGCAGTATAATAATTTTATTTAAACACGTAATTAACATCGAATGAGGCACAGTTTGATGTCGTTATTTTCATAACAGTCGATCACAATAGATGAGGTAATGTCGAGATGTAGCTCTAACTCAACCAGGAAAATGAATACTTAATAAATGAATACAATCGTTTTCTTCATCAACAATTTGTTTAAATAATTCATTTGTATTAAAGCTGGTAGTTTCAATGACGAAATATATCATAATAAAGTATACAACGTGATGTTGGTAACAATTTTGCTCAGATGCCATGATAATAATCACCTGACGTATCATTATAATTTATAAATTATAATCCTGAATAATATTCTTCTATGGCTGAGAAATTAAAGGCCATTATCTTATCTTAACATGTTTGTGCTGCCCAACTATGGATTGGCTGACTTCACGCACGTTTAATTATTATTTTCATAACAAGCTTATTGATTGAAGCGAGTGGTTATTAGTTAAAAATAGCGCTAACACATACAGACCTCGCACTAGGAATCTCTGTGTAGCGTGTGGCAAAAACAACACAAAACACTCATGACCCGAGTGCCCGAGAACAAACTTTTATCTGTCACAAAAACACCTTCTGCTGCCACCTTTGCACGCTTAAGCCGCTGAAACGATTAAGAAGAAATTATGAATTGTAATGGAGACAGTTAATATCCCGACAATACATTCATTGGGAATCATTTTTACGGTATTTTGTTGATACCGATTCCCACGCGGACGGAGCCGCGAGCAATAACTAGTTGTATGTAAAAGTAACGTTTAACTCCCAAGCATTACTTCCTGGATTTGCAATGCATCGGCGACACCTCTAAGTGCAGTCCCGCATGGTGACGAGGAACGCCGCCCGCCGCCTGTTGTTAGCGGGCCGACACTAAGCAAGTCGGGTTCCGCAGCAGGCCAACGGAGCACAGTTTGTCATCTCGGTTAATATTTGACTAGAGTGGAACTATCTTGCACTAAAGCTTGAACAAATATTTGTAATCAAATCGTGCGGAACTGCGCGCTTGCGTGTGCACGTTATTGCGTTATGAGTATGACTGATGACGCATCGTGACGTGACGTAGGTGGCTGGAATCATTTAAAGTAATTTGATAGCGAAAATATTTAAATATTTCTCGTAGTAGTGAGAAAAAAATTGAGTGAGAGTTCGTTAATTATGTCTAATCTGTTATGTCCACTGCGAGGGAAACCCTACGAGAATAATTATGATGACCCTCATCCTACGACAGGACAGCATTGGTATTAGATTAATTCACGAGGAAGGTTCTAGTCTATGTAAAATTATTACCCGAAAAACTACGCGAGCCCTCACAAAGCTCAGCTTTTTCCTAGTTAAAGAAGATTAAAAAATTGTATTGAATAGATTATTATGATTATTATCACGCAGCTGGTATACAATTTGGTCAAGAAATTGTCGTCAATACACATGATAGTCGCGGGTGAAATGGGTGTGGAGTGTAGAGTTTGGAGAGCTGCGTGATAAACGATTATTATTTATTGCTCTCCGTGTTAATATTTGTTTACGAGACGGCTGGCGACCGGCGACCGACGACACGGATCTCTGCACAACTAGTTTTGTAAATAATGTGAATAATAGGATGTTTAGTTTTGATTACATATAAATAAATATTGTTTTAATAGGACCTATGATTCACTGATTTGATGTTTGTGCAACATGGTATTATAACTCGTAAATCTTGATTTTAATCAATGGCGGGTGTAAATGAGTTCGTACAAATTTTGCCCAAACAAAACGTAGAAAAGTAAAATAAAGTGTGTAGAAATGATGGCAATTCCACCCTTTAATAGATTAACTATAGAATTTTGTAATCTACGGATTCTGTAAATTTGACTTCTTAGGTCCAAATAAGTAAACAAAATATATGTATACGGAGCAATAAAACAAACATAAATATATAGCTATACGGAGTATCTGTTAATTGTTAACCAAATTAACGTGGTAATGTTAGTAAGACATTGAAATAAAAGCGGAAAAAGTACCTACAACTTTTTCCTTTGTTTGTAACAGAAAGATTTTCTGTTTATCGACCAGCGAATTTTTCAATCAAGTTTAAAATGGACAAAAACATCTCGTCCACGCAGCCGGGCGCGGGCCGGCGCGGGACGGTGGCCCGGTGGGCCGCGCTGTGACGGTGTAAAAACACGGACAGCTTGCGGACAGCAGATAAAAAGCGTAACCGCAATTCCAATCAAATCCCCGAATTGCAAAATCGCAAAAAAATCAATCGGGAGCGCGCGCGTGATGCTCTGCGGTCGGTCACGGTGGCGCCAGAACCGCTAGCTTTGTCCGGATTCATTTTTTAAGGTATTATTGGGTCAACGCTCGGCTTGGACTGTCGGAGCCGTGCCCGCCGAGGAATGCGTGTCGTCCGAACGCCCGTGCCGCTTCCGAAACACTCGAGCGGAGAAACATCCGATTTTTTGCACGAAAACGTTGCACCGTCAGTAAAAAATAAGAGCTTAATAAGCTTCGTGCGAATTGAGATGTTGTCGGTGTATTGAGATGGAGATGAAAGAGTCCGTTCGTTGCACTCGAGGTGAGGTGACTAAATTGGATAGGTAGTACACCGCGCTCTCAGCTTTCAGCTCGCTCAGTTGGTGCAGGCGGCAAAAAAAATGGATTTCGATAGCCGACAAACAGTCAAACTTCGCACGGTCAGGTGATATGCAGTTATCGCTACTAAATGATACTAAATCTTTATAATGGCGTACTCCACAAACCGATTTAAAATCTGCACAAACAAAGTCTGTTTTGTTTTATAATGTAGTAATGCAGAAAAATCGGGTTTCTGTAATACTTATTCTTAGTCTTATGGTATCTTAGGATTTGAAGAGTTAAACCTTTGTTACTGCTGCTTGTATTTGTATCGGTATCTACTCGTATCATAGTGTCGCAGTAGGTATGAGTGAGTTGCACCTTGGTTGGTTCTCCTGTACTGCAGTGCGCCCCGTATGCGCCAGATAACCATTGAGAAGGTTTTAGTAGTTAAAGATCCCACATTGTTCAAAAAATCCCGAGTAACCTTAAATTTCCTCCTCGTAAAAAGGCCTCAAGTAGTGCAACTAGACCCCTGGATCCGTGGTCAGCACTGTCAATTGAATGGCCGTAGCTGGCGAAATCAATTGTCTTTAATTACGGCTGACCTTACGGCCATGTTTTAAATCGTTTAGCGGGCAATTTAATACTGCCGGTTATCAATTGGTTACATCGCAGCTCACATCTACCAAAATAATAAGGTTAACAATAATGTAGCTTTATTGATAAGTCAATTAAATATGACAATTAATGGACAAACATGTACATACCTATACAACTATCTTGGTGATTTAGATCTAACGTAGACGATATTATTATAGTATATAATCATTAGGCATATCAATGGAGAAAACCTAATAAATTATAAGTTAAGTTAATTATAAGTAAGGTAATTCTTTCCGGATAACAAGTTAAAGTATTCAATTTCAGGGAGGTAAATTCCAATACGTTCCATTTACAAGCATTAGGAAAGGAAACTTTTGGCCCATGGAGTCGTAATACCCATATTTTTAGAGATATCAAAATAATATAATTGGTTCTAAAGCTAGCAGCATATAAATATGTAATTATATTCATTGCTAAACAGCGAGGACGCTGCCAGCGTAGGGTCTTATAGATACTACAACGCAGAGGCTCAACTACATTTATGTATTAAATATACATATTCGTATTTTACTTTTACCTTTTTATTTTTATTGTACCTATTTAGAGTGTGAGTTAAATCAATTTGAGATTTTGAGGTCAATTTAAAACAACTGCCTGAAATTAACTCGGTGATCTTATCCAATGTGTGGGACGTGTGTCCCCTCACGAGGGCCGTTGAGTGTCCCTTAACTTTCACACGGAAGGCTGCGCTCGCGGGACAGTGCGGGCCGGCGCGGCGTTGGTCTGTGCATTATCCAATTGAGAACAACGACGATTGGAAGATGACTGCCGGTCGGTGCGGAGTGTGGACACCTTGTCAAAGCTACGCTACTATCGAGCGATATCTTCTCTCAACTAGTATTCTAAGATATACGGCGACCCGTATGGTGCAATGGCTGTCAAGCTGGAATGCCGTTCAAAGGTCCCCGGTTCGGTTCCCAGCGAACGAAAATTTTAATAATGATTTTCAATTGTTGTTTCTGGGGGTGTATTTATTGTCTTTGGAGTGTTGTCTATGTATGTATGTATACGTACCCGACACGAGGATAAAATGATTTCATAGTATAATTTGTGAAGTTCACACTGAGATCTAAATTGTATATCTATGTTGAATTATATTCAGATATAAATAGTAATCGTTATTGCATCATGTTTTATAACAATAGGATATTAATTTGAGGTAGGTTTATGTATGTGGCCATTAGCCAGAAGTGGCAATTATAAACTAAAATTAATTGACTTGCATTGACCCAAGTATTCATTTATTAAATTATTATTTATATAATTTCATTCTTGAATTAAGATAAAAATAAGTAATCTACAATTATTGTTACCTTACATAAAATTGTAATAGTGGTCTTAGTCTTAATAGGTAATTATACGATTATCCTTTATTCATAAATATTATAGGTACCGATTGTATCAAATTTCTCTGCGAAAGTTTTTTGATCGAGCATCTTTGTGATCTATCGCTTATGAGTGGAGCGGAGTCCCAACGCCGAATTATTGTGACATGATTTACTTATTGACATTCATTTCTGTGCAAGTAGAGCGGGGACGGGGACGAGGGGACGGGGCCGGGACGGGGACGGGGACGCTCGACGGGTGTCGCTCTTCATTCATACCCCAATTGACTATCGTATTGGAAAGTGGAGTGAGGCGGTAACTGTCCGTCATTATCAATTGAACTTTCACGGCCGGAATGGGTGATGATGAGATGATTAGATGTCCCGTTGGTCGGTTAGCCGGTCCATTGTGATTTGTGACGCGACCAACGACCATTTCATTCGGTTGTACTCGTATGCTGTGCTCTGAAGTACATAGGTATATTTTTTCTTGTTTTTTACATTGTATTTTTCTTTTTGAATACTAAATCATTAAAATTACTATTGACGTCGATGGTCGGATGAGTCGGATCACGCGGCGATATTGTTACTCGGGTGTGTGAGGCGCCGCGGTGGTGGTCGGGTGGTCCAGCGGTGAGCTACGCAGTCAGATGTTGCGGTCGAAGACTGTTTTTTTCGCATCTTCAAAAAACCGCAAATGCTTCAATATGCTCCGCCTTCCCTCTGTCCACAGCTATAGCGTTTCAGTCTGCTAGTTATTACAATGTTGCATATTTTGCACCATTAGCACCGTTGAAGCGCTGATAGCCCGGCGACTTGCGTCGATCCTATCTTGGATGGGTGACGGCTAGTGGCAAAAAAATCTTGAGAGTTTCCTCAGTGCTTCGGAGCGCACGTAAAGCCGTTGGTCGCGGTTGTTACAAAACTGTATAGTATTAGTGTAAAATTTCCGATACTTGCGCACGAACCCCTCGACCAATCCGTACTGCAGCATTGTGGTGGAGTATGCTCTATACCACCATAATAATTAGGAGAGACCCGTGCTCGTGCTAGTGCTCCATTGCCAAGAATGTGTTCTCACGGCTTGAGAAAAGTTAAGCCACTGCAGACAACTGGATTATGTTTGGTATTTAGATTGAAATGAATCGCGTCATTCGTGTAAACCGCACGAGACAAGGCGTTGTTTTACTCGCGGTAGATATTTACACTGATGTCGTCTTCGATCTAGCTAGTGAATCGTTAACGATTTTTATTGGCATCGCGACTTTGTTTTGAATTATCGATTCGTAAAGGAGAATCCACCGACCTTACGCTTTACCACAGTAACATATTCTGTGAAAAATTCAAGAAATGGAGCCCCGTGACAGACAGACAGCGGAGTCATATTAATAGGGTTTCGTTTGTCCCCTTTTGGGTTCGGAACCGTAAAATTATTTTCATAAGTGTCCTTACACCTATATCAATAGATGATGTTCAATGCATCAGTATACTGACGGCGTATGTCATTGTTCCAGGTCAAAAGGCGACATGGCGTCGTCCTGCTCCATCCTCTGGCTGGCCCTGCTCGCGTGCTGCACGGCGGGTGAGTCCACATCCACATCGACTGATCCGCATTGCTAATGCTCATTTCATAATTATATTCCAAAAACGATTCATTTTGCTTACGGATAGTAGAACTATCTACGAGGCGTAACTTAAAAGTGTATCCTGGTAAGATTACATAATTATAAGGAATGACTTTAACGACTCGTTACTAGTAACTCGAAAACGATCAAGCTACCATGACAACAACAGGCAGTCTGGCATTCGCATGAGGTATAGCTAATTAAGCCAGGCTTTGCACCTTCAGGGACCACGGTATTGGTGCAACTTTTTGCCCTCCTAAGAGCTGGGTACCGGTCTCCGACTAGTATCGATCGTCATTGATCTTACTCACTTATTAGCAGTAGTAATCATAAATAACGCTACACACTCATAGCCCTTCACTAGGATACTATGTCGTGGGTGCCATTGACAATACACATCCAGACCGAGAGTAGAAATTAAAAGTCGTCATTCAAATTTCTACCTCGCTGGGTATCGAAGTAAGGACCCTTCGAGCGGTAGTCCGGCATGGTTATCATTGCGCTATTCGGGTCGTTATCTTCATAAGAATGAATGTGAAGCGCTCATAGCCCGGCGGCTTGCGTAGATGCAAAGTTAAGCAACAGCGGGTGGTCCATACTTAGTTGGATGGGGGACCGCTAGTCTAGTGGCAATAAGCCGTCGGTCCCGGTTGTAACCATTTGGTGCTTCGGATGCCTTCGGGCGCCATAAAAACTTCCGACACTTGGGTTGCCCAATAATCCACACTGGAGCAGCGTGGTGGAGTATGCTCTAGGCCTCCTCCTTAGGTATGAGGAGAGACACGTGCTCAGTAGTGGGCCACAGCGTGTGCCAAGTGGTACTGTGTTAACGTTAACCTGACATCATAACTAAACATTCCGCATTCGCTCATCTAAATCAATAACATTTGTATGCCGCGAGCGTCATAATATCATCCGTATTTTTTATCCTCAATCCTTGGAATTCTTGTGTCGACTTTGAATATCTATTAAATGTGTTTTGGAGTGTCATGTCATGTCAATCGTGGCTTGGCACGGGCGTGCGGCCCGCGGCTGCAGCGTGCGGCTGCGGCCCGCGGCGTGGCTCCGTCGTGGATGATGTGAGTCTACTTATCCAATTCAAGAGTTCAAGGCGAGCTAGTCTCGTCCGGACGTTACGCGGAACTCACCCATATTTTCATGTCTGAGTTACATTCCTCATATACTTGCGTACCTTTGGTGAAACAGAGTCTGGTAACTAAACTATCGTTTTTTATGATCCGCTATATTTATGAATAATAATCAATTAACGCTCACACACTCACACATCCGTACTACGGTTCCCTTTGTTGAATGGTCATTATTTTATCTGATATAAATATTATTATGTGCCATAGTCGGAAATCGAAGCCAGGGCCGATTTCGCGAAACATAACAGGATCACTTCATGTTTCTCTCTTCTCTTCTCCCTTCAGCGTCGTCGTTTGGCATCAGTCCGTTTGTTTTACTTTGGTTTTATAAAAAATGAAAAACGTGTAAATTTCCCTTATAAATTGAATGAAAATAATGTATAGTGGAATAAAAAGAATGAAAACTAATAAATTTTCTTATGTTAGCAGTACCTAATTGGGATAGCCAAGTTAATTACAATTTTAAGGAGAAGATTTCCAAAGCTACTTGAAGACATTAAATTTGGCGAAGCTTTAAGTGCTTAAGTGGTTCCTCGTAGATAACGAGCTATAAAGTTTTTCGCTGACTATACCTCAGTAGAACGCGATGAATTTGTCGCTGACGGGCCGGGCGTCACATTCCGACGGCTGGCGATACCTGAGGTGTATGCAACTGTCTAGTTAGGATTGTGTGTGTTCTTCAACTTCAAATTTTGTTGATAAATAGTTAAGGGCACCGAAATAACTCACTTCTAGGCGTTTTGGACAGACGTACGTACGTACGTAGGTAGACGTAGACTTACGTCATTTTATAGGACTGTTTGGCTTTTTTATCTACATTATTTGGAGACTAATAATAAAAACGTACGTGCTTAGATTATAATATTCCCATTAAGTTTGTGTTGTACAGTATTTTGTATTGGGATTTCTTAAAGCAATTTTTTTGGATTCTGATATTTTATGATTTATAAGTGAGTGATAAAATTTGAAGTGTGATCAGCAATAAATTTTAGTAGGTACCTATATTAAAAGTGTACACGAGGTACCTAACCTATACCTACTCGCTTATCGCTTGTTGAAAATCTAGTAATCCACCAAGTCACTACAATGCGTCCACGTGCTAGCGTGTTACCACATTAGGATGTATCGCAGCCAGCGGAGCGTTAATAAACAAATTAGATTACGTATTATGTACCGCGACGATCGCATTATGTACCAAACGAGCTTATTATGTACCACAATGCATCGCTCAATGAAGATTGTCTCGGTCTTCACGATCATTTTACGGTTATATCGCGTCACACGTTTTTACAAGTAAAGTACGCTCAGTCGCTCACTGTGTAGGTACACTGTACACTAAACATTTGTAACAAGCTAACATCGAATAGGAATCCGAGTAACAATGAATCATCTTTCTTACAAAATAATGTCTCACTAATAGATAATACGAGTATAATATTGTTTACTCATTTGTTTATGACGCAAGGGTGTTGGAAGGACAACAGGCAAAATAAATAATCAAATACTTTATTTTTATAATTTCCAGAAAACTAAAGATTCCTATTTCAGATCATATATCATTTTACTTTTACATAATAGTAGTAATACAATACATGTCATATCTAGATGTACAAAAGATAATAAAGATTATAATAATGATAATAAAAGATGTAAAAGGATGTACCTACATAAGATGCGTAACAAGATGGTAACACCATAAGCTTATCGTAAGAAGATTATACACCAAATGAGGTTGTGTCAGGTTACATTACAAACTACTATGTAGTTGTAGTCGTGTTATGTACAAACTGTACAAGCTAATAATATACACTCCAATAATATACAATAGCACATGACAAGTACCATCACACCTAGTTGAACTTCGTTACATCAGCGATCCGAATTGTTCAACACTTAATTTCATAGTCGCGGGTTATTTGTTGCTCAAACATGTCTGGTTTCCGATAATATCTCAGAGTCGTCTGAAATATTATAAGTGGTGTTCAAATTGTTATATTGTATTAATATTATCGATGTTTAAGGTTTTTCATTGGCTACCTCTATATATAAATAAAAGGCTCTATAATTATGTATTTGCGGCGCTCTAACGTCTACATACGTCACAGCATCCGCCGGACCGCGCATCTCCGGAATGTCTTGCGATTAGGGATCTAATGTCCGGGCAGGGATGTCGATAAATCTATATTATTATTTACAATCACTATTCGCGAATATTAAAATATTAAGTACCTACCTACTGTGATAATGCCTAATTATAAAAATATGTAAACACATGAATCTATAATAATTATAATAATGCAATACATGAGATTCAAATGTTGAATGAGTAAATAAAGTTGATAGTATACACGCCAATAAGACATTTAGGTAACTTTAATCTTTTAATTTAAAACAGTTGCCATTGAATTTTTGTATTTAGGTACTACATGCCCCTTTTTTTAGTAGCACGAAACGATAATTAATTATAGCTTTTCGTGTTAGGTCCAGAACTAATCTCCATCACGACACTACACCCTGTAGAGGGAATAGAGTTTATCTAAGTTAACGCGCTTCACCATCTGAAGGCTACGTCGCCACTTACCATCAGGTGGGACCGTAGCAAAGCGGTAACTTATATTCAGTAAAAAAACAGCTTACGAGGTATCGACAAGAGCCGCGGCATCCCTAGCTCCGTTCGAATATGACGCCGAGTCTGGCTGCGGCGGCGGCGCGCGCGCACCGTGCAGGCGCATTACATCGTATTACAAACCACAATTTACATTCCGATCTCATCTTGCGGAATAACTGAATAAACTCCACTGGGTTTTATTTCACTACATCCCTCTTTATGCCTCGGGTAATCTAGTACAAGTATTGCAAGTTTTATTTCTTATTCTGGAGATGCATAGTTCTTCGGTTTTTTAGACCACTTCTGAGGTTACCGAGCGCTTATAATATGCCAAAGTGACTGTAGTCTTAAATAAAGCAGAAAAAAGACGGTAAAAGGTAGATAGTAGGTACCTACTACTAATACCGGGATACCTCCTAACATAATAAAAGACAGGTTTCACGAAAGAGCGACGGCGCGGCGGGTTTTAATATTTATAAGTAGGTAAATTACTTAATTTATCCCTTGATTTGCGGTATAATAAAATGCCGATTTATTGACCATTAAAGCTGCAATTTGATAATCTTTAATCATATTATCATAGTTGTAAAACGAGTGGAAATATTTTATTAAGCCGAGACTCGATCAATAACGTACATTATAATTCAACAACTGCATTCGCGCGAATTACGGGTTTGTCAAAACATATTGAATAGGCTATAAATTAATGAGCCAGCCTCGACTCTAATGCAGGCGCGGGCGCGGCGGGGCGCGGGGCGCGGGGTGCGGCGGGTTTATTACTTAGCACCTCGCCACATTCAATCACAGCGACTGCCGTCGTTTGTTTACATTATTATCATAATATTATACGTATACGTAATGCACTTTTGTCACTTGGTATAGCTTTATTATAAACAAGTTCTTATTAGCTACTAATTTGGTGTAGGTATGTGTTCTTGTCTTGTGTGTTGTCCGTGGCAGCCACGACACAGGGAATGCTAGGAGTGTGCAGACTAGTGTGCAAATTAGGACATAGTAATTATTATGGTCACATAATTACTATTACCTACTCCTGAAGGCCGAAATGAATAACCAAGTGTCACGCGATGCAATCCAAACTTCGTAAGCATCAACGGTTTATTTTGATTCCCCAATTTAACTAAGAGCTGAATCGCAGCACCATATTGTCGAGAAATACTGTATTTGTGGCACACAAAAGCTTTACCTTTGTGAATAAAAAACCCGTTCTTTTATCGTCCCTCCGCCTTAATTCCACGACCTTCGCAAAATACAGCATAAAATTCACAGATTTACTGACAAACGAGGGCAGAAAAAAGAATTGAAGAGCGAAAACTTTTTCTATTTCTCACGACGGAACACAGTGACACACTGCCGGTACATAATGTCCCGAGCAGGTACAACGAGCCGTACGGTACAAAAAGTCGAGAGGTACATGGGAAGGCCGACTGAATGTTCGTTTTCCATTTTCTTTGACAAGAGCGCTTCAAGATGAATTAGGTAGGAACGGGACAAGGGACAATCTCGCGACCTGCGTCGTTTCAAATGAGAGCTTTTCCGTGCACTCGTCTTTGAACAGAACTATGTCACCTTCGTTATTTCTGAACTGTGCTTCTTAATTTATCAACATGCTCATACGTGCTCCACTCTAGATGGTCTTTTGAAAGAAATATGAGACTTTTCTTTTGGCATCATGGTTTACTTACTTCACTTTTCTCGCCGATGTTGGTCTCGGTGCTGGTAATCAGTTCACTTGAACTGAGCAGCTACTTAATGTGATACATAATTATGTTATTTGAAATAGGCCTTGACTTGCATTCCTTGTGCGTTTGTCACATACACTCGCAGAGAGGAAATGAGTGTACAGCATAGATTAACTAGATGGAACATTCAATAGACATAACATAGGCCACTTTAGCATTTATGTGTGCGTGACAACGCTAATAGTATTATTCACACTAAGAAACTTACATTTTAATTGGTCGGTACTTGTCAACTTCAAATAGTCTATCAAACCGGCTGTTATTAGTTGAAAATGCACCTTAACACTTAATCTTAATTTTTATTTTTCCTTGCCATATTTGGTGTCTTCTTACCTTCATCAATTAAGTACATAATATTTATAAAGTTCGTCTATCCACCGGTAGATGGCAATGGAATTTTATGTAACGCTATTGAACGCTAGATGGCGTGACTGGTATCTATAACAGATTGACCTTACGCATATAGTCTTAAGTTACATTTTTGGTTAACAACTGCTTCAGGCATAGTACCATTATCGGTTTAGGCTTAGTGATGTGTCGGTGTTTTTGCCACATTATCGACAGTTTATTGTTGCATGGTCTAGAACTAGATCTACAATACATTATTATTATGTTGCTTTTTTATATGAAAACGATAGAAACTGGTACTGTATTGTTTACTCGTATAATATTTGTTAATCATAATTATAAAAGGCAGTAATAGCCTAGTGCTATTACTTATATTATTATAATATTATGTTATTTATTATAACATTCAATAGACAGAACATAGGCCACTTTAGCATTGATGTATGTATTCGTGACAACGAGGAATGCCACTGTAGGGACACGTGTTCCCGTTATTTAAAACTAAAATATTTTATTATTATAATTAAAATAAAAGATAAATAATATATTAATTCAATATAATATACATAATAAATAAATAAACTTTAATGAACGTTTTTTGAAAATATATTGTCCGTGGCGGGTTTTGAATCCGCCATCTTACATGTAGTGACATGTCACGTTATTACTACAACAGACGGCCGTGATTACATTTTATGATAATATTGTGATATAATTAATTTATCACACACAGGGGTAATAACATATTAAGGTGCTTTGAATTTGAGAGACATAAATACATAGGTAACTTAAAATATTTATTCAAATCACAGATAATTATAGGTATTAAATCTTAACCACCTTTATTTTGCATTTTCATCCCTTACGCATAACAACTAACCAAAATCTCATTACAATTGGATGAACAGCTTGGAGTGGTGTAGAGGGCAAAATATAATAATTATTTATTCCACACCATGTAGCAGAACTGTATACACATGTTTTTTTTATTGATTTAAGGCAGCAAACGAGCATGCAGCACCACCTTCCGCTGCCGCCCATGACAACTGTGACCGACTTAGAACAAGACTCATAATTATTCATTTGAAAATTATTAACTAGAAATAACATAATAAAATTGTCGATATCGATAAATTTTTACCCCATTCCTTCACGAGTAGCATAGAAAGTTCTGGAAGTAGCACTACTACTTAAAACTTAAAACGAACCTTATTGCCAAGTAACTGAGTAGCTTTTTGGTTATAAAATATTTATTTATTTTATTTATTTCTTTATTTATTTACATGGGTAAATATACAACAAAACAGTGAAATAAAAATAGTTATCTATGAAAAGATATCCCATCTTCGTTTTTATGTGTTTGGGAACAACTTTTACAATGTTTAAATATACAAGACGGCATTTTTAAGTTGTAGTAATGCGTGACGCGTGATTACGCGTGACGTCTAAACAGTACGACGGTCTGAATAGCACTAATGCGAGTTTGTATTCGCTTTTGAATTTGTATTTGCTTTTGTGGCTTCACTTTTTTGTTCTGCACGCTCCATCTGCCTTTTTTTCTATATCGCTGGTGTACAGTATGTACATGAATTCTCTGGTTATCACATTGACCTCGGTTTAGGTTCTAATGTTACAAATAGGTCCTAAAGCAACCGAAATCCCGAAATCATCAGTTTTCAGGTTTTATTTTACGGCTGTTGTTAACTACTAGGAAGGAGGAAAATACTGAGAATAAGTAATTAAAGATTACAATTCATATGTAGTAAGCGGCTCTTGTGGAGCCATATAAGTACCGTTGCGGTGTCGTCAGTCGCTACTGGCTGGGTGGTCGCCAGTCGGTCGGTTACCAGGAAAATTGGTGGCGAATATTAGCTTTCGTGCAGGTAATGTTTTCCTTCATTAGTTTAACGATCCCGACCGGATCACGGCGCCGCTGTCACCGCGGTTTATTAGCGCCGTTTCTCATGGTTGATGGAGTATAAACTATGTATGAAATATAAATAAACAGCTGGCGATTATCGAGTTCTTGTTCACCGACGTTTTACCGTTTGCGGTCGACGCGACGCCTCGGTCGCCGGTCGCCGGTCGCCGGTCGCCGGTCGCCGGTCGCCGGTCGCCGGTCGCCGGTCGCCGGTCGCCGGTCGCCGGTCGGCGCCACGCCGCCACCGGATCACGCGCAGATTATTAGTGTCACCTGAAACTCGGGATTATTTCTACTTCCAATACAAGTGTCACGCTTGTGAAAATCAAAATCTTTGACCACCTGCATTTTTTTAGTCGATACAAGACAAATACTCTTTATTGTTCACCAGTTTTCTGCTAGACAACCTAAATAGGGGAAAGTTACAGAGGACAAAGATCTTTAGGTAGGGTGTAAGATTATTGTTATTAATAACAAATTTGTGACAATATACATACAGAATACACTAATTAATTAAGTAATTATTAAATAGTTATTGTTTATGAGTGATCAATTAATCATACCATGTGGCAAAGGTATGCACCTCAAGCCACATAAGTCTACCTGTATTCTACACATCTACTGTTTAATTACCTACCTCGTCCTACACAGATTGTATCGCCAACCTCATAGATTTATGAGTCCCTTGTTCCCCAGAATACCGCAGTGATCCCAAGCGTATAATCAAAGTTCAATTTACCTTCAATAATTAAAACCGGGTTACAAAAATGTAAGTATGTTTCTGGTACAGATCACACGTAAGTTCATTATTCAAAGAGTGCCAATACTACGAAACACTTTGTCAAAACAATATGACACCGGTGAGCCGGTGACCTACCATCGTTAGGAAAACAATTTCGTCTGACACGATGTTCTACTGATTTTTCAATCCATTACGTTGTTTCATCCATCGGAGTAGAGCAGGTCGGTAGGCGAAGGCGCGATGTATGTCCAGCTTACGGTTGGCATGGCAGGTCGCACCGCCGCGCCGGTGGCGGGGTCCGTTCGCGAGCTGTCACGGCGATCGATAAGGGCGCGCCCTATTGGGCTATTGCACGCGACTGTTCACCTGTTTTCGTACTATTTGGTAATATCCTGCCTCCATTGTCTGCTGTAATGAGGGTCTGTTTTGTAATTTTCCTCGTTTATAATGCCGTCTCGCAAATTAATTGCATCGAGAATGAAGGCAGGATGAGTTCTTGAATTTGGTTCAAGCCCATTTGGTTTTCGCTATTATGCTGCCAATGTTCTATAAGCAGTGTGAATCTTGTGATATACTAAGTATAGTTCAAATTCAAATATCAAATTCAAATTGGTCTTTATTGTGAATATAGGAGTTGGGACAAATTTTAACATTTTGGAACTCAATGTCCTGCCTTTTAAGCGTAGGTACAATAATTTAAAAATAAAAATCTAAAAATTTTCTTGATGTTGAGCGCACTATAACTTAATAAAAGTTCACTCTCCTCTTGAAGACTCCCACAATATTTAAAATGAATTCCACGTTTAATATTTGTAGTTAATTCGTAGTGCACGACTCGATGTATCTGTTAGCGCACTAGCTAGCCGATTCACAGCAACGACAGTAGCTCATTACTCATTGAATTTTTAAATTAAACAAACAATTAATCATTCTTTAATTATGCACGTCGGGCGATCATCATCTTCTATATCATGCGAAACTGAAGATTAATTCAGTTGGTTTTATCAGGAACAGGACTCGCATAATAAATAATTTAAAAGTTTTAAATATTCCAAAAGTTTAATTGATCTAACAAAGTATTTTTGACATGTCCTTAAACTCGATAAAATAATCATTATAGATAGCTATGTCACAGTCAATGACATTTGTAATACATTGCATGCTGTAAACGGCCAATTATGTCTGGATTGCTCATGTAATTTTAATACCTGTATGAACCATATTTGTGCAATAAAAGAATTTAATTTGATTTGATTTGAACATTTTACAAACGACAACAACAATGACTATATAATTATGTAGCGTAGTGTAATGTTCTAGTAATGTAATGTTCTAGTCCATTGTATCTACTGGTACATTGTACTAGATCACACGTAGTCAAATGTACCGCCTCTCAGAACAGTGGCCGAGTTGATTGGAGGCATTGTTCTCCATAATCAAGCGGTGACCATCCGCCGTCCTCCGTCCGGCGCCCGCCGTCCTGTCGGTCGGGCGATACACGACAGGCATTCTATGTATTGTCGTGAATCACCCGAGGAACTACTAAGGGAACATACTCACTACCCGGATACCCGTTAACTGGTTCAGTTACTATGGTCATAATACTCGTTTACATGATCACTCTCTTGTCTGTCCGTTCGTCTGTCAATGTCATGCTATTTTTTTTAAATGACTAGTTCCCTTCTTATCTTATCTTATTCTTATAGCAGCGATGTAGTCGAGATTGGTAAAGCGCATTAACTTCGAAGCCTAGTTTAATGGATGAATAATTAAGGATTAATACTGTATCCCTCTAAATAGCTTCCCAATTACCGCATTGTACGTAAACATATAAAACTTAGAATAGGTAGTAAGTTGTCATTAGTATAAAGATATGTAGATGCTATCACGGACTTTTTTGTAGGCCTTTTTATGATGTACATTTCCGTAGTGCATTAATTTAATATATCTCATACTAAACCGTATGAGTACCAGCGCTGGCAATGTAAGCGCTCGAAAATAATTTTTTGACGGCTTCCTCACAAAATATAGAATTTTTCTCTATTATACAAATACTTAATTAGAATGTTTTGTATGTATAAACCTTCGGGAATAAATTGTCTAAATAACAGTGAAAACTGCATCAAAATCCTTTGAGTTGTTAAAAAGAAGAAAGCTTAGAAACAGACAGACCGAGGCGGAGAGCTTTGTTTTATACTATGCAGTAATATTACCGACCAAAGCGCATAGTGTGAAAACATGTTTAGTTTGCCGTGTCTACTTCATTAGCCGAGCCCCGAGGTTCATTAAGGCGGGTTCTAATTAAAATATATTGCTCCATACATCTTCCTAGTCAGTATCCGTGTTTGAGCGCCGCCTGAATACTGAATACGGAAGCATGCTCGTCACAAAGCAGATATTTTTGTTGTAGTATTGGCAAGTGGTTAGTGGTTACTATCATCGATCACATATTTTATTGGGGAAATAGATTAGAGGTAAAGTTGCGTGTCAATCACCGTTTAATTAGTAAACGCTTCTCTCCACTTAAAAGCTTTTTTGCAAATTAAAAAAGCTTGACCTTCTATCAATGGTATTCATGCCGTGGGCTTGACATAACTTTTTTAATTATTTGACATAAAATAAACCCTAAATGTTAAGTGAAGCTTACCACTATTTATTAGTGAAAACTTTTTTGAAATTAGCCAGTACAAAACATCAGATAAACAGACAGGGTCGTTCATCGTTGTTGTGTCGATCAGTACGATCACCCTGTATGTAATGACGCCGACGAACACAAAAAAATGAAGGTTAATAAGCATTAACAAGAAAATTTTGTACAAAGTCAAATCACTTGCGTGAATTTGGGTAAATTGAAACATATTGTTCGGGTCACGGGACACGCTCACTTCGGAAAAGATTTATTATGCATCAGCTGCATACTAAATTCTCATTGTCTTCAATCAAATCAATTGGTTTTATCGATTCCTCTGTCTGTGAAAGTCATTAACGACAGTTGAATTGTGATTGCGAAGGTACCTCTCGAGTTTATTTCTGTGTCACTCAACCTTCCGGCTTCTCTACCCGAGTGTACCCGCGCCAGCTGACGTGTCAAGGGGTGCTACATCGCAGGCCGAGTAAAAATATACTTTTCGCAGCATACAACTTGCTAATCCTGGGAATGCTATTATAATCGGTTACCTTAGCAAATACGCGAAATTACAAGTCAATCCTAGACGTTTGAAGTTAACCATTCTCGTGGGAACTTCGGAATAAAAAATATATAAAAATACTTCCCTATCAAAATACTATCTTGTTTAAAAATTCAAGTAAATTCTTTTGCCACCAGAAACGTACCAAAGGAAGTTAAATTTTTATTATTATTCGTGTATTTGTTGCGTCAATGAATGACGCGCTGCTCTTGACTCGGGCGAGGTTAACGCTGCGAGCACGTCGCAATGTTTTAACTTTATGTTACACATTTCATTGAATAATACATTATGCTACATCGAAACAGTATACATTTTAAAGCCTACATTAATTTGGCTACAAGACATTAGCCACTAATTAGTGGATACGATGTTGTTACAATTGTTATCTAAAGACGAGACTCAGGAGCGTTTGTTTTGTGATTTCTGAACTGCACTTTATCGCTCATGGAATGCCAGTAGCAGTTACTCTTTCAACGGCTATTGACTATTCTTCATTCTGTTATATAATATAATTCAATTATTTTATATCATTCTGCACGCATCTGCACGCACCCAGTGGCGCAAGGGTTAACACGCCGGATCGCCGTTCCGAGGGTCCTGGGTTCGATTCCCAGCGAGGCGGAAATTTGAATGATGAGTTTAAATTTCTGTTCTTGGTCTGGGTGTGTAGCGTTATTTATTATTTATTTATTTATCTGCCTTTCATACACTCTCAAAAAAAACCTTGTGTTCACTGTTAGTAATTAAGTGAGTTGTTATTGAAATACATACCTACTTAGATACATTAAATGATATGATATTGCAATATAGAAAAGATAATATAGAAGAATATAGATATTGCAGTAATTAATTAGGTAGTAATATCTTCATGAAAACTTTATCAACCTGTACCTCTTATCTCGCGGAAAACACATTAATTTCGGGTGAGTCGGGTGCTCGGCGGCGGTCGCTTTGCTGGCAGGTAGTCAATCTTACTGCGGCGCGAATTACTTGGAGTAATCTGAGGTCAAATGAATTACACGTTGGATCTGCAGGAATTATATCCTAGTTACTGATTATTATAATGCTGATGGTAATAACACTGTTACATCGCGGACAAAAAGTGGCGTCCTCTTTCATTTTAAAGTCAAACACGAGATCAGTCCAATTAAAAATATCCCCAAAATATGAAAGTATTTCTATAGACTAACTATATATAACCCACAATTCAATATATCGTACTATAGTATATTGGTTGGTATTTGTTGGTTCAATACCATATCTTCAAAAAATACTGGACTGCTATTATATGTTTAACTATTATAAATTTAACCAGTACAATGCTATATCGTTACAGAGTAAAATGAGCAATATGAGTAATGTGAGCAATGAGCTTTCAAAGAATTTTTGGGATCCTACGAAAATTATACCCGAGGAGTAAAAATTACATAAAAAGCGCGTGCGCTTATGTATACAATTACTGCCTGACGTCTGCGTCTTTTTCGAGGGTACCTAATAGGGTATTATGTTTCCCGATGCGAAGCAAGGGCGGGTTTACTAGTCTATAACAACGGTTCATTTCCCGTACGCCGTCACGTCGCGTCGGAGCAGAGCGCCGCGCCGCCCGCCCATTGCCGAGGGCGAGGCCGACACGCGACACCGCCACGCTCCGGGAAGCACTGCGACCACAGGAGCCTCGCCACCTATCGCCACCGCAGACCTGCAGGTCACGCCCCATCGCTCCGCGGGCTACCCGATCACAGTGCTGGAGACTCTTCGCTGTAGCACTACGGCCACGTACATAAAGACCAGTGGGTTATTTTAACACTCGACGAGTCAGTGCCGATGTTTGATTGTATGCGTCCGTGGAACGGACACGAACACACAGTATCGTCACGTGGTATCGTCTTCAGCCCTCGAACGAAAATCTTTGTGTGCGTTATTTGCGCGAACTAAACGTATTATATTGGCCTGCGAATGACTGTTGAACGGCCTCACTTTAAATATATCAGAGGGCCATAACAATAGCATTAAGAAAACTTTACGCGACCCTTCCCTTTGGTGTAGTTAGTTCTGCTTGCGGTGCTACAGACGTACGACTAAAACAAACCACCATCTTACCTCGCATTATGCCTCAGTAGATATAATGTCAACAAACACAAGTTCAGTTATATAGTCACACTCACAGTTTGCTTCTCGCCGGCGTCTGCAACCTGAAACAAAGGGTTTAATATAAGGCAAGGGATTTCAAAGCATTAAGATCTAACAAATCCCGGACCCTTGTACTGGGAGGCATGTAGTAAGAAATTACAAATGGCCCCTCGCATTGACTCCATTCCGTCCCCTCTGAAGTATTTACAGAAAATACCGTGTTCTACCCTCGCTCATAGACCATTCCATTAAGTACTGCGCTGTCCTCTTACGGAACATTTTGTACGGCCCGCGTTATTAAGCATTTCTTATAAATGGCGCAATCTTCAAAGTGAAATGAAGCTTAACAAATCGAAAGGGGTGGAGGTAGGGCTCGTTTTAGAGATTAGTTAAGGGCCATATTTTATAACGACTTTAATATATTAAAAACATATCGTTTTATCATAATAAACATTAATGTTTCATGTCAATAGCCGACAAAAGTGTAGTCGTGTAGTGATGGTCAGTGGTCTCCGCGGCCCATGGAGAAACCGAAGGCATCACGAATGTATTGCCTGCAAAATAGTACAAAAGTAATTTAAATAATAATCATACGAGGATGCTCCCACATAATCTAAGGAAAAGAATAGCATAAACAAATGTATTTTGGACCGTACTAATATGTTGGTATGTTAAGATGTTAAGGATGAATAGGGTCTTAGTGAGTTAGTGCGCTTTACAACCTAATACTGCATCGCCACTCACTATCAGATAGCATTGCACGTGTAAGGTTCTGCCAATAAATTCGATAGTATTGCCAACAATGTTATATACAGTTAGTTCAACACTTTTAAGATATTTCCGTAAATCCGAGCCATTTGGCGTAGCGCCCGCAGTGCCGCGGCCGTCCGGGGAAGTCCCAGGGGAGATCCTCAATAAATTACCGATACTTTTTCCTTTACCTCAGTCTATCTCAAATTAAGCGATATTTTCTCCTTGATGTCTCTGTCTGAGGTATTACCGGGATGATTAAAACAGTTAAGGTGGGAGCTGATTAAAAAAGGCCACTTTTCAATCACTATCTATCCCAAAATAACTAATTAGACTACATAAAGTTAAACGTAACAATTAAAAATATTTGTAGACCTAAGTAATAGGTTGATCGTTGTTTCCACATCCAATACATTTTATTCGTACCTATTTATCTTTTTTAACGGTTCCTTGGATGGTTGGTTTGCAAAATTGTTATAGTTGCTGGAATGAGGTTGCTGCTAGTAATTCATTGTAAATTGTTATAACAATTTAACTTTAAACACTGCAAATTCTCTAACAAGTGTGATTGCTCAGTGTCGAGATCTCACGAGAGATGTTTAACTGGAATAGTTATCGATGTTGAAGTAAGCGAGTTTTGGTATTAACAAACCGTGTTTATTGTTTTCAGGTCCCCTGGGCCCGCTGCCCAACGTAACCAGCGTCGACTTGGGATTGAAAGAAGGTAACTATGGCTATGGCTTCAAACCATTAATGCGCCACTATTGAACATAGGCCTCTTCTCAAAACTGAGGTGGCCTAGAGCACTCAACCACGCTGCTCCAGTACGGATTTGTGGACAGGTTAGAGGCCAAATTAAGGGTCAAAAATTTTAATGCCTAATAAAAACAAAATTTAGCTGCCGTATAAATGACTGCCCCAGTCGAAAATCAAACCTAATACTCTTTGCCTGACAAGCGATCATAGCTTATTGGGCTACAAAATACCCAGTAACGGTCGTTACCCTTCACTGGTTATTTCATTGCTATGTTGCTGGAGTATTGCTAGTGTTACTAGCGTTACTAGCAGTACTCCAGCAGCACGAAGCTAAGGTTGCCGGCGCAAAGTTTTAAACAATTTGCTTGGTGTTTCCAGGCAGCTGCGCCCTGGGAGACGTGGTGTACATGCCGGGGGACGAGTTCCCCGGCGCCAGCCCTTGCGAGCGCTGCAGCTGCGCCGACGGCAGCGTGCAGTGCGCCCGGCAACGCTGCGAGCCGCGCCCCGGCTGCAAGGCGGTGCACCGCCCCGAACACTGTTGCCCAACCTACCAGTGTGGTCAGTACGACACGTTAACTTTGGCATGCTATCAACACCTTTATTAAATGCTGCGGCTTGAGACCAACGGGTTCAGGGCTTAAGGTACTTTCTTTTTTCTTCTCCCTTCTTCCTTGGCTGACAACGCAACGAAGAAGCACTCGTTGTTACTGATGTTCATAGGCGATGCTGACCGTATACCTGCAGGTGGTCCGTGAGCTCGCTGATCTGCTGTTTCCTAAAAAAACGGGTTGCACACCATTTTATTTTGACAATGCATCTTAAAACATTATGCCTTACTAGGATATAATATGTATACGTTTTTTAAGACCTACATTCAGCATTGTGGATCCCTAAAATTATTGGTATTAACTAGCAATTCATTATTTTCAATGACTACCTATCTTTCTCCGTAGTCTCGTCATATTGTTACCGCACCGCAGCACGTCTTCGTGACGTAATTTCCATAATATCCGGCTTACTCCAAGCGGTGCCAATTGCTATTGATTATTCGCTACGGCTTGCCTTCCTGACGTCACTCACTAATTGCTCAGATACAGCTGTAAAACGTCAGCTAAAAAATATATTAATCACATTGATATAAAAAAATCATATACATCAATGATTAATCAACTGGATTTTTCAAGCCAGTATCGGTTCTGTCGATATTAAATTAAGTGATTGTGGCTCCAGAAATAGTAATTGATAGTATTTTTTCAAAGTTTCATATAATGTTTCCATTTTAGTGATAAAATGCTTTACGGCCAATGTTTTGATAGAGAGAGGACGGGTTATCGTTCGCGCCTTTTTATGGAGATCTCTTGATTTATGCTTATTTGCATGGCTATAAATTCAGCGCATAATTCCTAAAGTTGGGTGTCAAGGTCTCATCTACATACGTCTTGTATTTGTGCAGATTTCTCGTTTCATTTCCTCACTTCAATCCCCGTAGCTTTCATATCTCGTGTTTCATTTACATTTACGCACGGGTATAGTACTAATCCAGTGCTGCTTTTTATGTAAATCTAAGGGAGGCGTTATTTGACAGCGGAAATTAAATCTTTCGCCCATTTTTTATAAGGTTTAGTTTACCAGGGTGAAGAAATTCCACCTTCTATCCCGAACACAGAATATTTATATCAATACCTATCGCATTTTAATTTCAGAATGCGAACAAGAAGGTCGTGTGTACGACAACGGGGAGAAGCTTGTGGATCCTCAGGATCCCTGCAAGGTGTGCTACTGCCAGGGCGGGGAGGTGGTCTGCCGCCGCATAGCCTGCTTCGTGCGGGACGATTGCAAGCCCCGACTCGTTCCTGGGAGGTGCTGTCCGGAATACGACAATTGCCCTCTTAGAGGTAAGAGAAATTAGGAAATTGGCAATACAGTTGATCTTAAATAAATTAATGATAGAATCAAATGCTTTTATTAAGGTACAAGCCTTCACCCGCGGCTTCGCCCGCCAAAAATCCTTAAATAAATAAAAGTTGATAAAACCAGAGAACTTTCATACTAACTTTGCACCCCCGTTTTACCCCCTTAGGGGGTGAATTTTCTTAGTGCTCCTCTACGTTATATAGGAAACCCCTGTGCAAAATTTCAAGTTAGAAACTTGAAATTCTTATAGTTTAGGCCCTGCGTTGATATGTCAGTCAGTCAGTCAGTCAGCTTCTCCTTTTATATGTATAATTATGTAGATAGATAGATAGCAGTAGTCAGATAGCTAGGTATGTATTTTACATTTCCACAAAATGAAAGACATGTATGTAGTTGTAGAAAGTCAAATGATATACATATAAAAAGAAGCTTAATAAGTTGTCCATAACTTTCAACACTAGGGGCTAAAGCTAACTTCTCTGGTAAAGCTAACTTCTAGTCAAAGACCTTATTGCTACTGTTTATTGAAAATTTTAAAAAGTTCAAGTTATTATTGTTTATACATTGACTACTTTTTTTAAATTAAGTTCATAACTTTCAACACTTTAGGTAAAGCTAACTTCTATTCAAAGACCTTAAATTGCTACTGTTTATTGGACAATAAAAAAATATTATTGATTACTTATACATTGATTACTTTTTTAAATTAAATTAATGATATAATATTTCTATTTCAGGAGTAACAACTCTTCCGGGCCTGTCACCAAAGATCCCCAGTTCCTCAGTAGTCGAAACTATTGACAGTAGCGCGTTGCCGTCACCTCCAAATGAAAACATTAAGCAAGAGATCACAATAAAAGAAATAACACCCGTCTCAGAAATCCCAGTCATCACTGATGTGAAGATAAAGGAAATTCTGCCTTCACCTGCAATGGATGTTGACGAATATTCATCCTCAAAGTCTCCTCTTATAACACGAGAAGCAACATCGGAGAAGAGTATTAACGAATCAAATGTCAAAACTGAAGCTCCACTTGTTATTGAACCTTCAATTTCGACATCAGCGTCATCTGATTTACCATTGTCATCAAGTAACGATCCAGCTGAAATAAAGAGCTCGAACGATCCTTCTAAGATCAGTCTTTCTACTCAAGATTCCATTAGTAGCGAAATTTATCCACCGATACTTACAAGCATTGCCACTATGGGTGCTGGATCGATTATACCTGATGTTATCCCCGTACTATTAACTACAAAAGCCCCTGTTATTGAAGAAGAAGATTTGTCAGTTATTGAACATAATCCTCTTTTTCCACCGATTCCTGATGATTTGACCGTTTCAAGGAACCATGAAGATGAAATAGTTCAACAAGACCTTAATTTGGATTCTGATCATGGGCTGGATGTTCATGAAATAGTAAGTGTATCTAGCTCAACAATCCCGGCGCCAACAGAAGCACCCTCTGTTATAGAATTATTAACAACTACATCTAATTCCGTATTTTCTTCTCAAGATAATAATATATCCTCAGATGTAAGTGCATCCAAAGAAATTTTACCGACTACGGAATCATCGAATGAGGCAACTTCAAGAGAAAATTCGATGCTTAACTTAAGGTCGGCAATACCAACAGAGATTCTTAGCGTTCCTTCGTTAGAAGCCGAGAGTGTAACTGAAGAAGCAGAAGAATCTACTGGAATGCCTGTGACTGATGTCACTGAGTCATCTGACTCTTCGCCAGAAATTATAATTGAACCTGAGACTGTGAATATACGTGAAGAAAATCTCAATATACCATTTTTAAATGTTGAAAAAGATTTTATTGGTTCGACTGAAATTGATATTCCCTATTCAGATTCAACCTATAAGCCTGAAGATGTCGATGATGTTACCAGTTTTCATGAATCTCAAGAACCAACTACTAATTCTATATCCAAATCTAATGTAGGCACGGAAATAACTTCCCAAACTGAACTAAGCTCTATTCCAATTGAAACAAGTGACCAAAATCCTCATGAAGCCTCTGAAAAACTAGCTAAAGACAAGAATTCCACTTCAACTTTAGACCCCGCATTATTGGTTGCTAGTACGACAACAAAATTATTACCTGTGACTTCAGAAGAAATCTTGGTCTCCAAGGTAGTTCAATCAGATAATAACGATCAGTCCTTTGACAATGGAGAGACTACAGAATTTATACTTACATCTTTTGGTTCATCTGAAAGTGCAACAGAACCAGTAGAGTTAATTAAAATATCATTAGATAAAGAAAAGAGCTCGGCAATAATTGAGCCATCCAAGGGAAGAAATAATAATGTGCTTACTGATCTTATTAACTTAGTTGGTGACGTTGCATCAATTAGTGATCATACTGAAATCTCAGAAATAGAACACCCCACAACTGGTCGTACGACTATTTCCGATTCCGAAGAATTACTTCCAGTAAGTTCTGGTTATAAGAGTAAGAATAATAATCGCAATCAGAATTCTATTACGGAGATACCATTAAAAAACAAAGCTCCCGTAGGTAATAAGCAAAAAGTGGTAGAAATTGAAGATGATGATACCGACAATATAACAGACTCCCCGCCACCGCATGATAAGGTAGAGCCAACTACACGACGACCAATTATTGATAATGTGTCAGATGATATGCCTGTAAATAGGACAGAAAATGTCGGTAAGAAAGATATTGAAATCATTACTCAATCATATGTACCAACGCTTAACAGAAGACCGACTAAAGTCGTTATGAAGAAAAGCAACGAAAAACCTGTAACTGAGGATGTTGCGGCCGAAGGGGCTTTGAAGATTTCTACAGAAAACAACATCAACCTCATCAGCGAAACTACAGTAGCTCCGGTGTTTGCCGTTTCCTCTTCTGAAGTAGAGGAGACGACAGTAGAGGACGCCGACGACAAAACAACACCGGCTCAGTGAAAGCCGTTTAAGAACCGTCGTCGACGGAACCTCAGCTTATCAGCATTTTGTAGCGAATAAGTTTCGTTCTTGAAACTATAAGTTAATGTAGAGACTATTAGGATATAGTATAACCCAATGTGAGACATTGCATCCTCGATTGGGATTCCCGGACGCGATAAAACTCCGCCAGGGAAATATTATTAACTGCAAAGTAAGTAGACGCCAGTTGACTGGTTGAATTTATTAATTGTATTAGCTGGACAAATTATTTATAGATATTTTAGATTAGCGGAACGCTGGAGACGGTAAGGGTGCAGCAGCTCCGAGGGCGATGTCAATTGATAAAAGCGAATCAACGATAGCTTTTCGTGTTAGATGATAAGTTATTTATTTTAGTGAGAAACGTGAGTAGTAAGATTGATAATTAAGCAACCAAGCTAGTCAACATGTGACACTAGGCGGGCCTCCGCCTCGCACCTCGACGCCACGTTGCCATCACGCTACTATCCACGTATTTATCGAGATCATGACAAGATTATCATCATCATCATCCCGCATACATTTGTTCCTTTCAAATAAAGAACCAACTTAATCGACTCGAATACAGAAGTTCCGTTCGTGGGCGGAATTACAAAATTTGGTACAAAGAGATTTGATATTATGAATATTGAAACTTATGAAATAAATGTAAGATGTAGTTGATAAATGTAAAGTGATTGCACTTAGTCTTCGATCTTGCACAAGCCGCGGTAAAGTACGCTTTGAAGAGATAGCCCGACGCGCACTGAGGATTTTCTCAATTGTTATTATATTCTATCGAAGGATCTATATATTATCGTAAGGGATCTTGAACTTGCCAAATTACTGTATGTTATGATTTTCTTAGTCCTCAGTGGGCGTTGCTTTTGATGTCTATTTGATATATAGATAGGTATTCGTACAGTTTCCGTGCACACGACCTGTGTCTCCCAGTCTCCGTTCGCGGGTCGTCCGCGCTGTCGCACTAAGTCGAGTTTGAACCCTGCTCCTTGCTCCGGAAGACCTTATCTTTTCCCGAGCAATAAGCGCATGTGCTCACTGTATTATTTAATGACTTGTTTTTTTACAAATAAAACAAATTTAGACTGAAAATTATGTTTATCATTTCTGAACCCCTCATGATACACAGGAAAAGTCATGTATACAGTAGTATACTACACGACATACATATTTTGAATCAACTATTATTGTAATCCTGAAACTTGGGCGTACCGTATAAGTAATTCAGCTTTGGGTGTAAGAAGCTCCATCCGCCGCGAGGCCAAGCTAACTTCCCCTGCGCGTGGTGCCTGCCGCGTGTGCCACACTGCTGAGTAACGGAGGAGGTTATCTCAACAAGTTCCTGGAGGTCGCTGAACCCACACACACTATAACCTTGGCGGTACTCATGCACGTTGGTAAGAATTTTTCCCGCCGAGCTAGCTGACACCCACCAAAAATATCGTGAAATGTTTTTACCCGTTTCGATCGCAGTCTCGGAGAACCAGTGGTAATGTTGCCATTTATTGGTGTAGCCCACAAGCCACGATGATAAGTGGTTATCAGCGCTTACGCCTGATGTCCTTAATATCAAACTAATGTCCGTAATATAAAGGCATCGGCGATGCTTTTCTGGCCAAGTATAACATAACGGGAAAGAAGGGAATATCTGGTATCTCCGGTTCCAATTTCGAGTTTCGAATTACGAGCGCAGAGCGGGTAACTAGTAGTACTCATTAGTTACTTAAGAGGGGGTATAAAGCAAAATTGGCAATCGTAGATTGAATTTTTACAGTAGTAGATCAAGTTTCTAGAAGCTGAAGAAAAACATAGTTATACTTCATCATATTATTGAGTGAATGCAAGAAGCAAAAACATAAAAAAATTAAATTTTCTCGATAGAAAAAAATCACAAAGTTAGGTCTAATTTTCAACTAAAATCAATTTATTTTCAATATGGTGCATGTTTTTGAGTCAATATTTTAATATATTATGCTAATTAGTATCACGGAGGGATTTGTAGATCGATTTCTAAATCAAATCTATAATTTACGAATTATTTAAATAAAATACATTTATTTTTATAGCTCTAGGATTTTGACATGCTCTGTTCCATTTATCAGTACCGTTGCTCCATTGCGACGGGCGGGTGAAATTTGATTTTTTCCTAGCTTTATACCCCCTCTTAATAAAATAATCAATATCAATACTATACAACTCTTGCGTTACTGAGTGTGTCAGTCACTCAGTAATGCAAGAGACAACGCACAGCCGAAACTACTAACGAAACGAAACAACCTGAAATTTGGCATGTATGTTCCTTGGGGAGTGTAGGGGAGCACTAAGAGAGGATTTTTGGAAATTCGCCCTCCAAAGGAATAAAAAGGGGATACGCTAAAACTTTTTATTTCTTCAATGGATTTACTTGAAACTTTGTATATTTATGTAGGTTCCTCAAGTGACGCAAGTGAGCATTATGAAAGGATTTTTGGAAATTGGCGGGTGAAGCCGCGGGGGAAAGCTAGTAATGTACGCAATCTAGGTAATGCCGCCTTTTGTTCTTATAATTTTTTATGGTACAAAAAAGTCTAAATAAATAAATAACCCGTACGCGAAGCTCTACCTCCAAGTAGGGCTGGCCTCGGCCGGCTCAGACGACACCTTGGATTGTCGACATGGGAATGGGTGAAAAGCCACTTTCTCCTGCCAGGTTGGAATAAAAAAGTGTATACAATGTAAACCACATAATATGCATACGGTCAGAATCCCTAGGTCTCCGGCTACTGAGCTAACAGTTAACTGAGCTTGCACAAGCGGCGAACCGTTACGGCACTGCGCCCGCTTGACCTCTCTTTACCTTTGATCTCTACTCTCGCCAGGCATCAACAATTAGGATTACCATCATATATTATTTGAATCTGAAGCCAAAGATGTCTGTTCAACTAAAAAACAATGTTCTGGCGAAAAAAAATGAACAAATATTTTAGACTAGTACCCATATCTAGTTATTGATGTTATATAAAATATTATTTAGTGATCTCTACTTGTCATTTAGTACTTAATATAATATTTAATAATAATAATTAGCTCACAATGTGAGCATTTTAATTTATGCACCTCAATCGAATAGGTAAACAAATTTAAGAGGTGATAAATGTCTCCTTGTAGGTCATCTTTTTAAGATATTACATAACGAATGCGTGAGTTAAACTAAGAAAATGCATACATTTTATTAAACTGAAATAGGGCATGCTCCAACTTCATCTAGAAGTTGTAGCAAGTTAACTTACGTACAGATCACATTAGTAGACTTAGGTAGTACCTACTTATAGAAATTAATTTCGACTCACTCGAAAGCTTTGCTTAGGTTTATGTAGCTAATTGTGTAATATACCTACTAACAAAATGTACGAAAGTGAGTTTAGTACCCACAACGCGCGCAGCTTGAATTAGGGAAGTGTGTTGTTTAAAATAGAATGTCCTTTCACCCACCAGGTACAGCATTCTTAAGATGCAAAAAGTTAAAACTTGGAGCTAAGGCCTTTCCCCTGCTGCGGATCTGTTCAATATTTAAACTTAAATGGCAGAAAAAGCATCCGGTCAGATCAGCATCAAGTGATTGTATTCTTGCGGGTCATGTTTAACAGGCACCCAGTGCGGAGTGCGGACTGTTACGTACCGAGCATCAGTAGGTACATTATGTGTAATGATACTAAGCGAGATCGAGATTTACGTGCGAGATGTGCACGTCAATGTCAAAAATAAGTAGTAGAGGTGCATTCTCGAATAGTCATGAACACAACACAACGTCTATGAATTGGTATTTACAAAATTGAAAAAAATATCAACATCTACATAATTCTCTTACAAAAGCTTACATAAGGCGGTAGAATAAAAAAAATACTTGCATAACCAATGATACCTATACGTATAAATAATTCAAAGTTATTTTATTCATATGGTGTCCTGAGCCATTTTTAAGTATTTTGAAAGTTAGTCAAAATCAAAATGTCTAACACATTTTGATCTATTACCTATATGACGTTTTTGCAGTGTATAAAAAGTCAGCACTATTAAGTAATAAGTTATAAATAATAATTTTGTTGAATCCCACAACGGTACGTGTTCACATACTGGTCAGCGGCAGCGGGAGCACGGTTGCGTGCAGTAGCTCAGCTAGTGGGACGCGGCCGCAGCTGCCTTTTGCCTTTCTAAGAGCATCGTTCCGCTCCCCGTGCCGCCGCGCCGCTTCCGCGACACGATCTCATGACGCGATAATGGCGGCCGTATTCGGTTACAAGATGAAACAATTACCAGTGTGGTAACAGCTTATAGGTCACGTGGAGTCATCCGCCGCGGAACACTTGCGTGCCTTTGTGCAGATGTTGGTCAGACAAAGTTACTATAAGGACTACTTACGGGCATACTCAACCACGCTGCTCCAGGGCGGAAAGGTGGAGGGTTTAATGAAATTCTGAATAGTAAAGGGCAAATTTAACGTAGAGCCTTTGTATTGCTGGTATTTTTTTAAAATAATAGCCGACTAACGGGCAGTCGGACTGAGCGCCAATTTGTGATCATTGTCGATTATGCACATAATTAATACGTTGTTTAGAAACGCTGCGGGCCATCGAGAAGGAGGCGGTAAATCAATTAGCTTCTTAATCAGCTGTCCGCACATTACAGCTTTGATCGAAGCTAGTTAAAACATTTCACGGCTGACTTTTGGAAAGCTAGCAGGCAGTTTAACCAGCCACTTTGCATTAATACCGTCGGGAAATATCTTCTTCTCATTCGTTTCGCTTTTGACAAAGTGGTAATTGTCGTCATGAAGTCGCATTCTTGGCAGATGTAATTCCCCTCACTATCTCTCGCCATTGCTCTGTTGGTCGTCATTTTGGTACACTCATGCAATGGCCGCCCAGAGCAAACTTGATTTGGTCTTGGATTTATATTGATTTGGTCGGTCCATCGCATGGGTGATCTACCGCATGGCCTGGAACCCTCCGCTCTACCTTGCATTGCACCACCAGACGTTGAATGGAGTCATTGCCTCTCCTAGAGAAGTGGCTGAAAAAATTTAAGATGCGAGATTGTACTATTTGTACTTGTGTTGACACCTATCTTCAAACTGCTTTTCCTCTAATTACTTCTATCACAGAATATCAAGTACGAAATATACAGACGCGCTCACTGAACATAGAGCGATCACAGCACTTCGCTAATACCTTTAGGTGAACGTGGGCAAATATTTGACCATCCCATGTACTTGTAGCGCCATAAACAAAATACAACGGCGCTAGGCGACTTGGTTAACCGGTCTCGCATCGCGCATCGTGGCTGCTCACTGATCTGGCCATAAGCCAGTAAGCCACATCGGTTCACTTATACACCACCCGTGGCCATCGCTCCTTTTTAATCATAAATTTAATAGGCACATTGACATCCGGTATTAATTATTATTATTCATATTTACTTTATATCGGTAACAAAGTGATATCGCTTTGGAGAGAATCAATGGTCATCGCAGTAAAGGATCTCACTTTTCGAAGTCGTGACCTTACTTGAGATGTTAATTTTATGTCAATTGTGAAGAAACTTTGCAACAACTTTGAAGGTGTTGCAAGCAAAACAACATTTGTAATTTGACGTTCACTAACTTTTTGGAAGTCTGTAAAGTCGCCTGTAGAGTCAGATAACATTATAGCCAAGAAATAAAAATACATAAGAATGTAATATTATACTAAGTAAGTATTTCGTAGGTCGCGATCACTAACTTAGACAAACAGTGCTTCAACAGGACGATGTCCTTTTTATTAAACCGCATTTCGGGAATAAATTAACGGTAAAGTTAACGTTAACATGTTTAAGGACTGCGCACATTACACCAACTCGACGTCAACTCCACTCCGACTCCACTCCGTTTCAACTCCGACGTTCTGTTCCGCGATCAACGCTTCATCGACGTCAACTCGACTCCGTCTCCACTCCGTTTCAACTCCGACGTTCCGTTCTAGGTACATTACGTCATTGTGTCGGTCGACGCGTGGACTACTCGTCTACGGTGAGTCGTCAACGCAACGTCGACGCGTTGGTCTCGAAACGGAACGGCTATGGGTGTAGGGCGGGGAGGGGCCGTACAGGGCTTTTAAGTATAAGTTCGAAATTCAACCTTACCTTCAAAGATATAAGGCTCATAATTGAATGTTAGCTTTGTCAAGGTTTTAGTCGCGTTTTCGTCTGTCGGTTGTGGAGTCGTTGTACTGTGCGCAGTCCTTTATACTACTAAATGTCGTTTCTATAAGTATAATAGATACAGTTATGTTTAAAGAAACAAAATGAAAATTTACATAAAAATTGATATGACCGTGGATCGAATAACGAAATTTAATGTAATATTACGACACTTTAGAATTCAATCGTAATTTAATAAAAAAAACGAAGTCATTTTGTATTCCGGAGCTATATTGTCCTAAATCCATTTTTAATATACACTATGTACGAGTATATTATTGGTATTAAAAATACACCACCCGCTGAGTATTTCAAACCCATTGAAAGATAATATTGCAAAGTTACAGGTGAATCAAAGCATAGCAATAAGTTCACATAAAAAAGGTTAGTTATAATAAAACGATATAGTTTTGTAATAGGTACCAAATTACACATAATATATGTCGTGAGACTGAGACTCGTGCTTTCATATCCTCTACCAGGTATGGAGATCTCTGACATGTTAATAAAACAGCGTCGAACGTCGGACGCGGTGAAATTTAGACATTAGCACATAAAAGGTTTCATTTGTCCTAACAGAAGCAGGTAATCTACATTTGAGGCTCAAAGTGTACTAGGAAAGCATTGTCGTCGGTTCAAGGAGGAAGTAACTGAGACGAGCTGCAGTAATATGTGTATACGAGTATTTCAACAACACACTGTCGTTTTCGTGATCGAATTCGATATTCGATATCTAGCAAATTATTGATGGGCGTTGCATAGAGATCGCACCAGTCACGCTTCTAACTAAATCGATTGTACCATAGTGAAATATAATTTATTGTAATGTTTATGATGCATCAAAAGCCTTTCGACTAAGACGATATCGTCAACCATTATTCCTTTTCACAAACTGGCATTCGTATTTAATTTTTCGATCGTCTTAGCCACTAATCTATCAACTTGTCGAAACTGATGAAGGCGAGTTTATACTTAAGTAGCTGGTTTCTTTTGAAGTTCTAATGGTTGGAAGTTGCGCGCCGTTGTAACACAAAATTAAGACACTATTTCAACATTTACTTTACTACTCACTTTTGACAGAAAATTACATAAGAGAAATTTTTTAACCATTTTGCTTGTTGTCATTTTTGTCAAGAGGCCAAATTAATTTAATGAATTTGAAGTTTTGTCGTTTTTCGAGACTAAGGCGTGAGGAGATTCATCCAAAGAATATCATAAGTTTATTCTCGTGTTTGTAAAAAAGTCTTGAATCTTTGTTGTTCAAACTTTCGAACAAACAACCGAGTTTAAGAACAGAGATAAGATGGAGTTTCGAACACCTCGAAGTCTACTCTCGACGATATCATGTAATGTAAGTCACGTCTGCTTAAATTTTAAATTTTTAGTAGTTGGTTGCAAAGCTCAGAATATCCGCAGGATGGATAAACATTGCTTCATCAGCGACTGCAATTTGCGTCGAGGCGCATTGACATGACCTTTTAAGGCGATAATTGGGAGACTGACTTGGGTCATTAGAACATCTTTCCTTGGAATAGTCAGTAGGTATTACCATGATGATAGGAAATATGACACTTATGAGACTGGACGCGATAGAATGTATTAAAAATAAAGAATTATAAAAAAATGACTAAATTCAATTTTAACTAAATAAAGTCTATCGAAACGCAAAGATTGGAAACAAAGAAAAACAATTCACAAGAAACGTTAAGAGCATAGAAACAAAATAGATCATGAGATTAACCTACTACTAACTACTACTACTAACCTAAGGTCAACAAAATGAACAATTAATTCCTCACTAATCCTATGCAATTAATCTTTACAGCACGCTTATTCCCGACATACCTACAATTTAATAGAAGGTTCTAGCGCTAGAATTGCTATCCTCGGTAGACTCGGCTTAGCCCTGAGAAAGTTGACCCCACTTCTTTCCTG
Source organism: Ochlodes sylvanus (assembly GCA_905404295.2). Taxonomy (NCBI): domain Eukaryota; kingdom Metazoa; phylum Arthropoda; class Insecta; order Lepidoptera; family Hesperiidae; genus Ochlodes; species Ochlodes sylvanus. The sequence continues at coordinate 14,953,076 of FR990126.1, forward strand.
GTAGGCAATGGGTCAGTGCTAAGAACCTAGAACTTCGACGGGCACAGATAAATCTTTTGAACAGGTTGCACGGCTGCTTGAAGCTTGGTGCTCTTGAAAGAAAACAAGTCACATCACACTGATGATCGAATCAGAAAAAGATTCAGGGTTAATCAAACATCAATCAAATGACAGGGAATGCTACAGCAGAAATTGTTTTAAACCCTAGAAAGGAGAAGGGTTTAGCTGGGGAGCTATCGACTATGGTGGAATTGTACAATATCAAGAAGAGAAGTATAATTATTTAATTAAAGACTTCAATGAATGTCGAGGCGGATTGACTCGGCCTTTTAGGGTCATTGCCGTTAAATTATGTATTTAGGGGACCGCCTCTGGCTCGTACGGCCCGCGTAGGTAATATCGCGGTGGACCTAATCCTGTAGTGTGGTGGCCATTACATTAGCGGGAATACCCATGTTTTACTTCTAATTGTCAATTATTGTAAGACTCCTGCGGTACTGAAACATTATTCAAGCCTCCTAATTTATATGGAGAGATGTGTGCCCTGTAGTGGACTATTAAAGGGTTGAATCCATGATTCAGGCCCCAAGAAGTCGTAAAGCAAATAACGTGGTCGGTATTATTATGTCGTCTAACTAGAATAACAGTTTAACATTACAGAAAGTATGACTGTATGACATAAGCTGTGTCTAGACATGCATTATTGCATATTGAAATATATTCGTATCACACGATTGATCCTTTGATACGAATCAGACTAAACAATTACTTAACACGTTGAACGGCCGAGACCGCGGCCGGTGCAAACACTTTATTTTGAGTGCGTCGAGGACCATGTGTTTTAGAAGAGATGACGTTGATGAGATTCAGAACAACTTTGAGAAAGTTACATGTGATACTTTGGATTTCCTACATTATGTTTTAAGCATAATCGTGACGTCATTGAATCAGTAAATACAATGAACTAGTGACCTACAGAGAATGCATTACACTCACTTCCAAATACACAAAGCTTGTTCCATCAAACGTGTTATATTGGATGTTCTGGGCCGTTCTGGACATTCCGCCATATATTTTGAACTAAGTTTTGCTTTGAAATACAATGGATCTAGATTCTAGAAGATTAGAAATCAGATGAGAGCTGGCCACCTAATTCATAAGTACCATGTGATCTATTTCTAGCAGAGCGACAGAAATATTTAAAGCTCGTATCGATTGGTTGCAAGAATTTCTTAACGTCGGTGAACTGCGTCTCCAATTCCTACTTTAATATCCATAACAAATTCTAACACATTCGAAATGATATGATTTAAATCACCCACGACAGCTGACCAGATTAACAAACTAAAGCTACCAAACTTAATCTCTTAATAAAGTAAAAATATGATGGGGTGATCAATTTTCGTAGCCCGAGCGTCAGGAGTGTTGCGCAGGCGCTAGTGAAAGTGAGGCTCCGAGCGGGGCGGAGGGGTGGCTATATGAGCCGGGTGCGTGCGCGCGCGCCGTACTCTTTCGCGGCCTAACAGGTGAGCGACAAGTGATAAGTGCTGTGGTTAAGTGCTGGTTAGCGTCACTTTCCCGAACCTGATACACGTCTCGTAGGCTTTATGTAACTTATTTTTATATAAATTATTATTATGCTTCGAGAATAATCTTGGTCTTAGTTATTAGTATCTTATTGAAAAGAAAGAGTTGAAATATTTTGTGCAAACATTTTTTTGTTTTTCAAGAATAAATCACAGAAGATTTCAATTCTTTAGCTTGGATGATTTTTTAAATTTAAAAATATGTATTTGTGCAGTTAAATATTTTTTGAAGAGCTTGATCAACGTTAATAAAGTAATATTAGATTTTAATCGACGAGCAAGTTTAATAATCTACTGATTTTCCACCAAGTGTAAATTGTGAGCGGTTTATCAGTATTTTTTCCCCGCAGTGGTGAAGTATCCTTCAATCATGAAGACCTTCTTCGTGTGTTTGCTGGTGGTAGCGGCGGTGGCGGCCGCCCCGCAGCGCGAAGGCGCCGCCTTCAGCAATGAGGCTATCAAGCAGGCCCAGAGCACCCACCTCATCCCGAAAGGCGCCGTTATCCAGAAGGTAACGTTTTATTTATCACCTTAGTAAGTCGATATGTAAGTCTGTGCTTTGTAAGTCAATATTTCTAGTGTTATAGTTTCTGACGGATATCTACGCAAATTCGAGGATGGTGTGGTTAGTAAGTGATTATTTAGAAATGCCCATTAGTTATCATGATTGACTAAATTGGTAGCTGAAGTTTGAATAAAATACATTCAAATTTCAATTGTTGTATATAAAGTTGCCTTTCCTTTAGTAGGTACCAATAGAAAGCACCAGTAAAATTAAAAGCTAGGATTTTTCCTAATATTCAGTTTTTATAATAATATAAATGGGCATTTACACTAACAAATCTTTAAGCAGGTACTTTCGTTTTTAACTGACTTCAAAAAAGGAGGAGGTTTTCAATTCGACGGTATTTTGTATGTTTGTTAGCTCAGAACTGTCGACTGGGTGAACCGATTTTGATGATTCTCTTTTTTATTTGAAAGCTGGTGCTTCCCGTGTGGTCCCTATCAATTTGGTCTGACAATGATATCCATGAGAAAGCCATATAAGTCTTAAATTTGAAGTATTTTAAAGTCGTTTTTTTTACTTGTAAGATTATGTAACAGTAAATATCTCAAAATTAGTCAGTGTCGAAATCGCAGTAGAACTTTTTCTTTTAGGTACTCATGAATAAAGTTTTATAATATTTATAAACACCTCATTTCGCTGGGAGAAGTCTATACCTCAGTAACCAAGTTTTTTTCAAGAGAATTCTGTAAATTGACAGATATACATATTTTGTTTATGAACCGATTGAAATAAAACAAACAATAAATTCAATGTTACCCGAAGCTTACAATACATTACTGAACAACGAATTCAAATCGTGGAAGCTATTTAAGTTGTATGTATATTTATTTGCAACAACCGTGTAAGATATAACACAAGACGGTAACATACGCTTAGACAAGCAGACAAAAATTGTAAAAACATTGTTATGAGATCTATTGCGTTAATAATTTTTTTTCTCATATACCTTCATACATAACCAGACTATAATTAACAATCATGCCAATGAATACTATGGTTATATCAAATCAATTGTCATGGTCGAAATTGCGGCATGTTAGTTATTAATAAAAACTTTGAACTATTGAAATTTGTTATGGATTGGTAATAATTGACAAAGAATTAAACTAATATGAGGGTCAATGATTTTTTGTCTTAAAGTGATGTAATAACCTACTTGTACTAGGAGAGTAAGAGTTTTTTTTTTATTCTCCAATATTACAAAATAAAGAGCTTTAAAGCTAGTCTAATGGCGCGTTACAAAACAAAACGCTCGCCTTGTTCCGCTGAGATTGTTACTTAATACGAAACATAAAGTTTTGAAATAAACACTCGCGGAGCCAAGTTGAAAGTGTATTCGCTTTCAAAAGATGCGTTAACTAAACAAATTATAGTCTGTATTGGAACATAGCTGGCTCGCCTTGACTTACTTATCAATATTATGTCTTCTTTTTGTTTATGACCAACCAAATATTTTTTATAAAGAATTTTAATGAATTTACTTAACATTAAATATTTTTAAAACCCCATGTATACCTTTTAACTTGCAATATTAATATCAAATCATTTTAATTTTAATCATTATCGCAACCTACTATAGACGTCCCACTGCAGGGCTCCAATCTCCTCTCACGATGTTATCTTTTACCGAAGCAAGTGATAATTAATTTTTAATGCTGACATACTTCATAAATTAGACATGCGTGCAGGATTTTAACCCAGGCCCTCATGCGGGAGACCAAAGGTCAACCACTAAGCTATCACTGCTTTTACACTACTAATATATTCCTTTATTTTTCTATAGATTATATGATAAACATTATACCTATGTTCTTAAGTTTAATTTAATTAAACCTAATATTCGATCAACAGGTGCAAGAGGGTGTGGAGCTGGCGGCGTACGAGTCGATCCCCGGCAACCAGAGGATCAACCTCTTCGAGATCCTCGGAGACCAGATCCCGTCGGAGGTCATCAACAACCTGCAGTCCCAGATCGACAATGTGGGCCATCACTAGCTCTATTAGGAACAACAGGATATTAGTTAGGGATCAGTAACATTTAAGGATTCAGTAACGTTTAATTGCCTGAACGCCGAAGACGCCACCTGTCTGGAGATATTTCAGATAACTACGTACACAGAGAAGAAAACAATTGATTACACCAAAGAATTAATTATAAAAATGAAGAAATTTTAAATTGGTTCCAAAGACAAGCGACAAAATATCTCTGACGTAAAAATACAACTTGATAATGGTGCCGGTATGATTTCCCAAGAAACAACTGAAGACTACAAATTTATAACAATGAATATTATTAGCGATAAACATCAGCTAAATAAAGCAATTAGATAAGTTACTGATCCGCGGGCGGTGCCTGTCGCCCTCTGTTAAGTAATGTTTAATTTATTGGTGTCGCAAGTACAAGGCAGTGAATGTGATATTATAACATCTCTTTTATACGTTTGTACATAAATTGTATTAAAATAATAAAATGGTCGATGCGTCCAACACACTGGTTTTGTTTTATATAATCGCAGGTAGCAGGCAGTGCTCGTCAACCTTTTCTTTTGTTACGCTCTATAAGTCTATAACGAAGCAAATGAAATTTCGAAAAATATTCTAAAGCTGCAGTGTCTGACAATTTTGACTCCTTTGTCAATTTTTTTTAAATAGTATTTTTGGGGTATTCAATTTTAGAATATTGAGATAGTAAATGTGGAGTCCATTCATTTAAGGAACTGTAGATATTAATGGTCCTCAACGAAGTGTGGACCTAATTGAAAAAGGACGTTAAAGGCTAATTACAATCTTAAAACACATGACATGATATAATTATGTAGATACTTAGAGCAAAAAGTAAATAAATTCAGGTAAAAGTTGTTGACACTGTACCCATATCATAGCTTTACTTACATAGATCTATGTCACACATATAGTCGACCCCGCAGCCCAGTGATCTTGTTTCCGAAGGAGGTCTTCCGAATCTTATGGCCTAGGATAATTATGTCTTTGTCGCACTCAACTCAGGGGCTAAAAATTATGTGTATTCCTACGTCTACATAGTTCAATATTATTATCGTTGCTTTTGAAAGGATTTTTGAGTAGTATGATATCATCTGGAATATTTCTTCCATATTTTTTTACTTAGCCATAGTTTGAGAACAACAAGTTCCGACAAGCAGGTGATACAGTCGCGCGGTTATGCAATTGTAATCAGAACTGCATTTGCATACATACGAATATCTGATCTCAGACAGCGCTGAATATTTATGAGCGCTTTCAAAGCTCAAGAGAAAAGAGAAGTTGGTTAAGCGTGAACCTCGCCCGAGAGCGACCAATAATAAATATTAAAGAGTTATGTAACCATTTGGTATGTACTGGTTGACTACTATTTTTAAAGACAAAAGTTTCAAAGGGGTATAAGGTACCTACCAATACCTTCAAATAATTTAAAATCCTTTGATTGTAAGGAGCTTAATTGCAAGATTTCATATGATTTGTGTGTATTACTATATATTTATTTATAACATAAACCACGTTTGTTGCATTACGAGATCTATAAATCTCTTGCAGGACTTTTGTATTGTGCGTTGACTATAATCGTGTTGTTTCACTCCTTGCGGGAGCCTCTAACGTGTGAAGTTCTTTAAGTATGTGTAAGACAAATATACATATTTGCTTCCTACTTAAAGATGAATTCAAGGAACAAAAATAGAGATGGGTTAGGTGCCTAACGCACAGTAGTACCGACATGTATAGTACAGTAGTATGTGTATACATGTCGACACTCGTGGAATCGTACGCCTCGTACGAGGCTGGGCGGCGCGGGCGCTGCGTGACTCGATTTAGTGTTGTTGACTGTCCTATGCCCTAGTCCTCAAGGGGGGCAACACATCTGTGACCGAATTAAAATAAGACTTACTACGATAACTAACATTGCGGCGGAAGCGGGCGGTAGCGGAAGGGTGGTGCTGTATGCTCATGTGCTACCTTAATTCCATAAAAAACAATGATAAAAAATATTTAGACTACCATCCACAACCAACTGAGGTAAGAAATTTACCACCAAGCATGAATCATCATCATCATCATCATCATCATCACAACCCATAACTGTCCCACTGCTGGGCACGGGTCTCCTCTCACAGTGCGAGGGGTATAGGCCATAGTCCACCACGCTGGCCAAGTGCGGATTGGTGGACTTCACACACCTTTGAGAACATTATGGAGAACTCTCAGGTGTGCAGGTTTCCTCACGATGTTTTCCTTCACCGAAGCAAGTGATAATTAAATTTTAATACGCACATAATTTTTGAAAAGTAGTGGTGCGTGCGGGGTTTGAACCCGGACCCTCCTGTTCGGCAGTCCAACGTTCAACCACACGGCTATCACTGCTTTTAGCATGAATACCGTGGGTAATATATTGAGTGGCACAAACCACAGCCAACTCCAACCACACCACAATCATGATAGTAGGTGGATATGTAGTCTAGAGTGAAGGTCTAATAGTGGAGTAAAGTGTTCATATGAATATCATAAAGAATCAATAACAGCTTCACATCCTAAACATAGAATGATATTGGAAGTATAATTATATTGCGTATTGCTCACGTCAACCGGTCAAAAGATCAAGATTCTTTTTCAATATTCGATTCTACAAAAAACATTGGTGTGTGTACATATGTAGGTATAGGTTAAGTGTGAGTCGGGAATATGTGGTTGCTCAACAATCAAGACGTTTTAGTAAAATATTAAAAAAGTGTAAATGAAAAAATAAATCTAAATATGTGTATACATATATTTGCAGACAGCTCATTAGATTCTCATTAAGCTAATAGATTTGTCTGTAAAAGTAAAGCTAGCCACTAATTTGTCTCCGGAGAAACATGAAAAGCTTCAAACATTGACTCGTTTGTAAGAAATACTTAGAAATAATTAAAATATATGTCAAATATCCACTGAACTGTATTATTCTGGAAGAAGTAACAAGCCAACCACATAAGGATGACCTGTATCACGGGTGTCATTTAGAATACACAAACCCAGAGTCCCAGACCGTGAACAGAAATTAAAACTCATATTTTTTCGTTTTGCTAGCAATCGAGCACAAGTCCCACGGCGGCAGTCCGGTATGGTAATCATTGCGCCATAACAGTTCAACATTAATCTGATTAGTGACCATCGATTAGTGAGATCACTGCAGCAAGAACTTAATGTAATCCGACCAGCAGTCAGACCAACTCAGTGCGGTGAACCATCAGAAGCATCACAAGGAACCACGTCTTGTGTAACGATGCACCTACCTCATATTTTGTCAATACAAGTGCTTAATGGTAATCGGTATGTTCTTAAACTCTTTGGAAGCGATGCCAAAACATACTTATTTTAAGTGATTTTAGGTACCTATAATATTTTATTACAATACTTACTTACAATAATTACAACCTAATCTATATAAATAAATAAAATTGGAGTGTAAGTTTGTAATATTAAAATAACCTCTTTTTACTAAATGCACAATTATGGATATAAACAAAATTTTAAAAGTTTGCCGAGATCTATTTTTAAAGATGTGCCGAGGAGTTTTCTTTCACCGTTTATTTTTCTCTTCTAAGATTTAAAATTTAAAGGCACCTTAGCGAAACGACGGTAAATACAAAAAACGCCGTGTAATAGAAACAGTAACATGCCGATCTGCCGCCGCTTCGATTACAAAAAATTAAAATGACGTGATTTAAGATTTTAGGCTCGTGACGAGCGCGACGTGTGCTCCGCGGCGTGCGTTACAGTTGCGTAACGTGGCGCCGCTCGAATAGTAATCAATTGATAGCCGAAAGGAGAAAGTCACTTTAGACATTTGGCACATCTGCCAAGTGTCAAGTGACTGCACCTTAAGGAAATATTTGTAGACATTGTATCACTTTCATATTTCGAGCGGCTCCGATTAAAGTGGCAAACGTAAGTTGCTCTAAATCTAAATAGTACCGAAGTACAACACATTTCTCTTTCAGTCCTCTTCCTTATTTGTTCCCCAGCCAGGCAACGGTGATCTCAAAACACCAAATTATGGCTTATATGGCATATGGTTGGTGTCCGCGGGCGTTGAAAACCACTAACCATTCGGTGACTCGTCCGCTCGTGTTTGGGTATAAACAGCACGGTTTCCGATTTAATAAGACCCTCCTGACATATAATTGTTTTGTACCGTAACATATCGTGTCTCGGTACTCTACCACAAACTGCCTCATGATGCTGATTCCCATGATAATGATGGTCACATTCATCCATGGAGTCAATTTGTGATACAAATGTAACGGGCCGTTGTCTCCACGCCTAATCCTGCATAACTTAAATCTCTTCATAAATAAGAAATATAAGAATCTCTTACTCCCTATCGTCCTGGTGTCAGACAATTGTTGGTTACGAGGAACAACACGACATAACGGACCTTGACAACGGCAATACATTTCCGATCGGCATCGAACAAGATGCTCTGACTCTGTACAATGCTCGAAGTTTCTTTGAGATTAATATCTTCCTTGTGGTTTCAGGTGGAATGGATGTATACATTGTAGATACTTATTACTTATGTAGATACGTTGGTGGATCTACTTTTGTGTACTTTGAACCATTCACATCAACAAAGAACAGTGACGTGTTACTCTCAGAAAGATACCGCCTCATTAGTAGGTAGGTAATGGTCGTGGCTCTCATACATCTCTCATTAAAATGTAAAAGTATCATAATTGTATAATAAGCACACAGCACCCTCTCCGCACTTCCGAGAGTTCCGAGCCGCGATTGGCTCCCGATAAAATTATACTAATAATACAACGAGTTTTTATTTCAAAGTCATCGCGAGCATTCCTTAATTATATCGTTACACAATCCACGCTGACCATACGACACGAAGGCCGTTACATCACTACAGTCATATTTAGTAGATTTGCAATACAATCCAAATTACTGGCACAGAATAAATAAGTAGTATCATCACTAACGACTCGAGAGTAATATGTCGTATGATAATAAAGTATGTATGTCGTATCGTACCATATAAATTTAATCGTTACGACCACGGAATACAGGTTACGACACTTACGACTTTGACGGCTTTGACCAACTCTCGTTTTCGAGTGGCGCCATCTTTTGAAATATAATGAAATTACATCGCATAAGCTCTAGGCTCTAGGACACGATGCGACATGGCAATCCATTTCGCGCCTGTTCAAATTCTAGATGGCAGCACCTCTTCTTCCTAACTAGTTTTGTCTAACAATGCCAACTACATAATTGGAAACTTAAAAGAAATTGGTTATTGTCGACTGCGACGGCTGCATGGGAAATTATCCATCATCATCATTTAATTTAGACGGGTAACTGAGCTTTTAGATAATCAGCCAAAGCCCTAATTAAATTAAAACGTTACAACAAACCTGTTCCGAGTTTTATGATCGAAGGTGAAACACAACAACATGAGAATATAAATTTACAAGATATACATAATTATATAATTATATTATAGGTATATCTGTTTAAATATTAACTGTTCCGACCACCTTTATGTTGACAGAATAACAGTTCTATTCTATTTAATTAACGATCAACAGTTCTGTTAGCCTACATGAATCGTACAAATATTTACCATCCAAGTTTTTGTATTGTTTTGCTTTAAGTATCTGCTTAATCATTACTTTGTATGTGTGAAGGCAAATCAATGAATATATTTTATTTTTATTAGTTTGTCCATATTGCCCATTGTTGTTAAGCCCCAGGTAGACGACGCGATACCTTTCGCGCGGCGGCCGATGGACTGTCGACGATGATGGATGGGTCGATGGACTGTCTTCTAGTCCAGTCATCTCACATATTAAGGGTTTACGGTCATAGTCCACCGCGGTACAAGCGTGGATAGTCAGACTTTACGTGTCTACGAGATGACTACGGCAAACTTTCAAGTTTCCTCACGATTTTTTCCTACACCTTCATCTTTAACAATATAACTTTGAAAATAAAAAATGCGTACAGGATCGTCCAGTCCACTAGCTACTGCACCAACTACTGCATCATGACTGCCTACGATGTTGTTACTACATTACCTGCTCATCATTTTTAAATGAGCAGTGTACCTATAACACATTTGAGTTTGATTTTGTAAGTGAGGGGAGCGAGGTTTCATCTAGGTTAGATTGTAGTAGGTTAGATTTAAGCCAATCTACCCTGCTCGTTGTGCCCCCACTGAACTCTCTGTTAGAGGACCCTTGGCTCTGTACCACCCAGGTTAATTCCGATGGTATTTGCGTAGTGCTAGAGTATTTTATTCAAGTGAATATTACCACCCTTATTCTAAATTCGACAATTTGTAAAAAAAAAATGGTTGTCTGTAAAGTCGGTTTACTGACGATAGTTGAACGTGACAACGTCTTAAGAAAATAATTTCCTTTGAATGAGTAGGCAAGCACATTAAAAGAACACTTTTTCAATACAAGTTAAGTCATTTATTAAAAATGAATGCTGGATACTTATACATCCTACATCGTGATTCAGAATTATAGCGCCCCACTACTCAACGCCATCTAGTGTACTGCGAGTGAACTACCAGCTCAGCCAGCTTTCCTCCATCGATAAATGGACCCAATCGAACTTAATGAATAATTGTTCACTGCACAATACATAGATGGCGCTGGTATAATAATTCACCAACGGTAACGACGGTAACGCATGAGTCATGTTTTTCATGCGTGCCACCGAATTATAAGACGTTGTCACGTCAATTAAGCTAGGCCGTAAATCATAAACATTGTAACTCTGTTACAATTTTCGTACAAAACTTTATAAAGTTCATTAAACAGTTTTACGCCTACTTGTGCGGTATTCTACTTCATATCCGTCTGGAGATTTAGGTAGCTCGATGGAGTGTCGGCGGGGCTGCGCGGGCGCACACGTCGGCCGCGATAATTGTCGGGCAGTTAGAACTGTCAGGAACGCAAATCGCGCGTCCAGCGGAAAAAAATATTGTAGGACGACTGCACATTATCGCTAACAGCTATCACAGAGTAACGAAATGAATTAGAAAATGAAATAAATAACTTTAAATAAAAAATAATAAATTAATGAAGACAAACATCAGCTGGAAATGGGTAAAGTTTTTCCTACATATTTATAACAAGGGTTATATTTGTCCCATTGAAGATTTTAGTTCTGTTTAATGTGTCCCAGTTGAATTTTAAAATATAAAATAATATAATAATCTAATGTTTTATTTACATAATATTTTACATGTTTGCGGAGATTCAAATTCAAAATTCCAGAGAACATAACGTTAAGAAGTTAAATGGAAAGTTTATGTCGACAAATTGTGGTCCCTGAAAAGAGAAATGATGCGACTTGCAAACTTAGTTTGGAACACACCACATGTCTTTTGAGATCATTCCGCCTAATTAATCTGTGAAAAAATCATGTTTTTTTATCAACATTTTAGCCCGATGGATGAAGTCACTCTCGTCTTGCATCTAGATAATGCAAATTTCCATTTTCGTAATGGGTTTTACTATGTACAGTGTACACGTTCTTCTAATCTGTAACATACCATTTTCGTGAAGGTAGCTACATGATTTTACTTATACCAAATATTTATGACACCCTATGGGTATAAATGCATGTTTTAAATAATGTTATTCGGACTCCTCGACTTTCTGGGTAGGTGTACCTACATCCGTTGGACAATGTAGGTGGACCAGCTATCGCCGGCTTCTCACAGTTTGTCCGACGTACACTTTTATGATACTGACTAGTTGAAGTCTAATATAATATAATAAATACGATTTAATTGCGCCTGAACTTTACACACCTCGACGCCATTTTTTCATTCATGTTATATGCCATCCACATTACCGTTAAACCTTATCTTGACTTTTCATGAATCATTATCTAAAAAAGTTTTAGCATATAAAAAAAGATGAGATTTAGCCAGTTGCTCGACTGCTGCTCGCCTGCGCACATGAGCAACATTACAAAGTAACCGTGGAGAGTGTGCAGCGGCCGGCAGCGGTCGGTACTCGGCAGGGGCCGCAGCGACACCGGGTGGCGCGCGGCGGAGTCTCTAACGTGTACTCTCATTCCGTCGGTACGTGAGACTCGATTAAACAATGCTTTTTGTGCTAATTAGGGCCCGCCATTAAGGCAGGACACACACGCCGCGAAGGCCCGTTAGATTCCGAGACGCAACGCATCCGCTCCCCCGTACCAACCATAATAAAACAGTCTATGAGCACGTTTGTGTGAAGCAAAGTATCGTTGTTTTTAGTGGACGACATAAACTTATCTCCACCGCGAGTTCGCGACACTCCGCAAAGACTGAAGCTTGGCCCGCGTCGCGCCGGCTTCATTCGTGCTTTGCCTATTGCGTATCTTCCTGCCCCATTGGTCCTGTACTGTAACTGTCTTCCTTCACTGACGCTCTCTTTGAAGGGGACATGGTGTGAGGGATCTGCGGGTCTCAAGGGTCTCCTTCTTATCCGGGTCTAAACTCTCCGTGGGAGGGGGAGGCCCAGCTGTTTGTCAGGTCCTTTCGTCATCCGTAAAACACGCTGTTTAGTCGCAGTGAGACACCCCCCTGGTGTTCGGGGGTTCGCTGACTCTAAGAGCTCCCGCGGAAGCGGGTACCCTTTGGGAGGTTGAGCGGAGCTCATGTTCTGCGACTGTCGGTACTTGCTGCCCAACTGTTGTTTAATGAATGCCCCTCTTTGACATTCTAACTGTAATGAAAACATGAGATTTGCTCAAGGATCAACTAGTCCCTTAATGCTGAAACACAGTCACAATTATTTCGATACTGCGCAAGTTTATGGATGACTATGACTACCATGGCTAGTTTATGGTGATCGAGTTTCTACCATCACAGCTAATGAGTAGAGGTAAAGTAGGGCTTAATTTCGTATCGCAACAAAAACATACCAACAAATGAGTATGCTCAGTGAGGAGACCGAGTCTTGGAATTATTCACGCAAATCTCGCAGGCAAAGCCGAGCGCAGCTGTCAGTTTATCATTAAAATTAAGTGGCAAAAAGCTGAGCACATTTTATTACGGAGTTTGCTAACAATTTAGTGTCGTTGAGGATATCTCGTCGCATGCTTCTGATGATGAAAAATGGATGCCACTCGGAGGCCTCGCGGTGCATGTTAGGGCTGCCAATGAACATAGGAGTATACCTATTGTCCTACGTTCCTTAATATGGATAGTTACATTATCTGGTTGTATCAATACTACTTAAATGTGCAAGGCGTGAGTTAAGTCAAGGTTTAAGACTTTGGACCAGCATAGTGAAGTACGACATGAAACCGTTGTGAGACATGAAACCTATGTGCTCAAGTTTTGTAAGGTGATATGAACCGAATCAGCCTTTAGCCTAAACCTTAATCTTTTAATTTTTTTTGGTAAGAATTATTACATTTATTTTTGGGCACTTTCTAAGGCGCTGATTTTGAGTGAGTACATCCCGTGACTCACGGACGACAGTGAACGTGCGAAGCCTTGTTTAGGTTTATCCTCGTAAAAAGAAAAATAATAAAATCATAATTGCCTTATCATTGCACATACATATAACTTGTATGTCGTTGTAACTTATCCCATGATTAAAATATTAACAAAGTCGCAAGTATAGTCGTAACTCCGTGGGCAGCCCCTGAGTGGCCCCCGTTAGCGGTATCTTCACTGTGTAATTCTATAAACTAATAAACTTACTTAGCTCGCTCAAAGGCAATAAGTTTTAATGGATAGTGACACTCACAATTAAGGTGTGATTACGTGATTGTTACAATAATTACTTTAGAAAGTAATATAATGGTTATGTTTTCTGAGAAAATAATTGTCAATGTAAGAAATACTTATGTTTTTAATGTTATTTTTTAAACAACATCCATAATATCATGAAGGTATTTTTCTAACTAAAACTTAATTTATGTGCTCTCTCTCTTACTTTTTTATAAAAATATAATTGATAAACTTAAATGCAATTGCTAATATTGTAAATATGGCTCGTCACGTGAGCAGGAAGTTAAAATTGATAAGGTTCAAAATCACCGTCAACCAAAACCGAGGCCCCAATGTAGGTTAGGTTGATACCTTCCAACATCAATAAGGAGATACATTATACTCTGTTACGTTCAATCGGAGATAACTATGATCTATGAAGATCTATGAACTCTTTTTAAGTTTGGTTTCAACATATGTATTACCTACTACTTAGTTATATTTTAAATATTCAGTAAAACAGCTCATACGTGACACCCTTATTGCGGTACACAACACTGCACTGCGTAATAATTAATTATTTTGAACGAATGCATAATAATTAACTTTTCAAAGATAGATCATCGAAAAAAGAAACATTAATCGACAAAAAATATGGCGACAGCATACGACAGAAGGCCTTTAGTGGAAGCGTAACAAACTTTTCGTATCAAAATAACAGGAGCTCCAATTTTTTAAAATTAAATTACAGAGATGGAAGGGCGGAAGCTTAGCTTAGGCGCTACCTAACTAGCTGAATGTGAGCCGGCGCGGGGTGCGACATACATTGCAGGCGATGTGTTTTTGTGGCGAGCAGAGAGCGGTAAGCGAGGAGCGGAGGGCGGATCACTTTAATTGCAGCTTCCGCACAATTACGCGAGATCGTCACTGCTGGCCGCTGGCGCTGGCGGCTGGCCCCAGCCCTGGCCCGAGCCCGAGGACTCTCCGAGTTCAGTATCGTGCCGAATGTCATGGAGGCCGCACGCGCCCTGTCGCCCGCGCTCCTGGTCGCGCTACTCGTCTGCGCGTGCGCAGCAGGTCTGTCCACGCAAATCCGCCGGTCGACGACCCCAGTGATATATGCGAAGGATACCACCTCGGAGAGCCCGCTTTTTGTTACCTCTCCGGTCGGACGCGATTTCGACGGTCCTTCCTGCCGGGCGGCCTTGGAGGCCCTCCGCGATCCAGGTTCGATTCCTGCTCCGCGGAGGAAACGTGTTTTGCAGCCGTTGGGTGACTTATACGCGCCGTTCTTCTTAATCTTATACGAGCCGTTCGCTATATATTTTGGTTTTGTTACATTTTTATTGTTGCGTCGTCGGTATGTATTTACATTATTACGGACGCGTAATAAGCAAGTTCTATATGATGTTTTTGGTTTGTTTAGTTCTCTGGAAACGATCTGATATTTCATGCGCTTTGCTGATGATGATTATTTATTAATATGTAATAATTTAAAGCTTATGCTTACGGTATACATTTCAATAATATTCCTCAATTAGGCTGTGCCCCTTGAATATAGTGTTAAAATCAGTTTTCTGCTCTCCAATTTCCTGTCCAAAACCGTGGCGGAAGTTACCATATAAATTAATTATCGTGGTGTATCTATCTACTCGTATGTGAACTGTATCGAGAGGTTAACTAAGAGGTATCGGTCATGTAAAGTTCATTATCATAACCTGAGTCATTTAAATTGAATGTAACAGAATACGTAATCATAATGAGCCACTCAACTTTTTTGTGTCAAACTTATAAATATAAAAGTATATTAATTTTATCTGGGCAATGCACTATGTGACAATCAGGGCAAGTAAAATCTATACATATAATTAAACTGTAACTGGTTAATGCATATATAGGACACATTTAAGAAAACATGTATGTATGGTCTTCGTAGGGCCAATAGAAGCCAAATGTATGTTTGTTTGTCTCGCATCACGCGAAACAACTGAATGAAATTTAATGCGGTTTTTGTAGTTGTATGCTGGAGTCTAACTTAAAAATTGGTGTTTCATCTTAATACACCGCTTAGAACCTGAAGTTTAAATGACTAGCAAATTTTTCAAGCGCGTTAGTTTTTATTTTGCGATAACTCCTAAGAAGTTCATTTAAATTATATGGTGTAAAGGTTTATCATAATGTACCTTAATTGCTTAAGTTGACTAACGTAATTATTAAGTTCTTAAGCAAAATTACCGTAGGTATCTGTCTAAATAGCTTTCCAATTACCCCATTATAGTAAGCTATCCTTAAAAGATAGACATAATTATTCCAACGCGGACTTTTTTGAACATCTATAAAAGAAGAATATCCTACCCAACTACCCATACATTGTTCTGTTATAACTCAGTGGAATTAGGCAACGTTTTCGCTGAAAGCTCCCAGACGGCCTAGGTTTTTCCGACAATCTTAACGTTTATCGTCATATTTCAACCAATTTATAGAAAACTTTAATAAATTATATGTACCTATACCTTAACCTGCCTCATAGTTCCCTCTGTCTATTGATGAAACTGCGTGAAAATCTGTTCAGTAAGTTTTTGAGTTTATCGCGAACATACAGACAGACAGACTCGGCGAGGTCTTTCTATTATAATATGTTAAGATATATTGCAGGACAACGTCTGCCGGATGCACTTGCACATCGCATAGCTACCAACCACAATCATTCAGTCCTGTACTAGCAAGGTACCAATAGAAATCTTACATATAAAATTCTCGTGTCACAATGTTAGTTACCATACTCCTCCGAAACAGCTCGACCGATTCTCATGAAATGTTGTGTGCATATCGAGTAGGTCTGAGAATCGGCCAACATCTATTTTTCATACCCCTAAGTGTTAAGGGTGGCTCGCCCTAAAAAACATTTTTTCATTTTTTGGACAAATTTTTTGTTGGTTATTTTTTTATTATGTGGCATAAAAAAATACACATAATCTTAAATTTTCACTTCCCTACCCCCACTCATCCAGTTTAAATCGCGCTTTTTGTATCTACATATATGGCGGAACAACGTTCGCGGGGTCAGCTAGTATTAATATAATCGCATCGAATGTAACAGGCGTAAGTAGCGGCGCGAATGTTTCTTAAACAAGAGTTCAACGCGCGCCGCATGCCGCTCGCCGCAAGCCGAGCGCCGAGTACCGCGCACATTATTGACAATCTGATGAGCATAATGCGTAACTGATACCGGGCGGCGGCGCAAGGAGCTGGTTTGTTTATTTCGGTCTCACGGTGCGGCCTCTTGACGACTTCTGTACCATATTTGTTTTTATATTAATTTGTGACCGTGCTGACCCCAGTCGTAAAGTGGATGCTGTCATTCACGAACCTCTGTACAAACTTCTATGTAGTAGACCCCCCTGAGTAGACTTAAGTGTCATCTTATTAAATTTTTGCTTGAAATTGAAGCATTGGAGGAAGGCTATGCATCTTATACCGACTCGTTATCGGTTAATTTGGTGTCACTGATCTTTACGAACGTATCACAATCAAAACAGATCGATCCATTTGACGTCGCAGCCATAGAATCAATCATCACATTGAACAGGGTCACACATTTCTAACTCAGCACTAACTTGGCTCACAAATTATGCAAGGCGGGTCCGAACTCGACACCTCAATGTCATTCATGCGAGCTGAGTCACGGGCCCACGGGCTAGCTGTGCCGCGGACTACTTACCATGGTCACTTGCTCATTACCATAACAAGAGGTGTACTGAATGGACTTAATTTGCCTTTTACCTTACTCAATTATTAGACGTGAATGAGTTATGTATCGAAGCGCTCGGGTCCTTGCGGATTGAGGAGTTTTGCAATTGGCGAATTTGGGCTGGCATTTGTGATTGGCGGTTGCAAAATGTTTAGGTCCAATGTTTAGGTTCCGGTCTCGCTCGTCCTGCCTCGATATAGGAATCCATATTATTTTAGGACACATAAATTATAGATTTACCATAAATATTATCGGTAATGAAATCATAAAATTATGTAAAGCTTTGTATCTATAAAATACATTTTATGATCTTAGTATGCGTCCACCCGCGGCTATAATGTATGCAAATGTATTGGTCCGCTATTCTTGTCTGACTATTGACATGAGGCCAATATTGTCACACAAACTTCAACGTAATGTTGTCGAGATACACGTGTATAAGCTCGCCGGTGGTTTGCGGGCGGCGTGGAGTGGGGTGTTCGTGAATGAACTCCAGTACAAATGTTTGTCCGTGCCAAGTTGCAACCGGAATATTTAATATGTTCAGGTAACAACATTGATATCTGATAGTTTACTGCACTATTCCAGCAAGATACTTTGGCCACAATCTAGGGACGTAGATTGCCACTTCTTTGATGTTTCCATAATTAGATTTATCTCTCGAGCTCTCTCAGAGACCCAATCAAGAAAGGGGTTCCTCGCTTTCGTCCAGTGTGGTAACAGTTCAGCATAATGTAACGGGTGTCGGATGTTTATGAAAAATCGTTGGATGTAATTTTATTTTATTTTAGGTAACAGGTTGTGCAGCTGGGGGTTCAATTTGCCAGCGACTCGCGACGATAAGTTATTTTTACGGCGGCACCCGCATGCTCCGACGCAGTTAGTGAAATTATATCGACGGTTAAAAGGCGAATTGATTCAAGCGCCATCCTGGGCGATATTGAGTTATATACATCATTGGAATCGGCGAATTTTTCCGCTTCGATTGAGCCAGGTTTGAGGTTAATCTGAGCACTTTTTTGGCGCTTGGCTCCATGACCAATTTGGGTATCATTTTTGCTTACGTGGTATCAAGTGTAGCGAATTTGGTTGTTTTTTTCAAAGCATGTATATAGACCCACGAAAAAAAAGGGTTTTTCTTACTATTTGTAATTTAAGCCATTTATCCTCGGATGGAATGAAATGGTATCGGCATTTGAATTATTTTTACTTGATCTTAAATAATTAAACAAAGGATGTTAATTCCTTTTTGCTTGAACCATATTTATTAGTGTATGTAACTTAAATCATTTTGCCTTGAACATTCAAACATTATCTCTGTCGCTTGAAACAATCTTACCTGAACTAGTATGTTGAAGAATATCACTTGTGCTAATTTTCCTTGACCAGTTTTAAGTCAAATCATTTAGAATTGCGAGTAGTGCCAATATTCGAAGGCTGATTATTACAAATATTACCAACGTTTAAATATACTTAAATTTAAGTAAATGAATAATTAAAACAAAAGTTTTAATTATTTTAATTATTAATAATAATCTTGCGATTAAAACATTTTTTTTTAAATCTTATTACATCACTGTGTAATTTGAGACATTACCCCTTGAACAGTTTACAACTAGGTGAGCGGTTTAAATCATTTATCCATGAACAGTTTACAACTAGGCGAGTGATTTAAATCATTTATCCATGAACAGTTTACAACTAGTTGAGTGATTTAAATCATTTATCCATGATCTGTTAAAGAAGTCATTGTACACTTGAATTATTTTGCTTTGAACAGATAAATAGTAATCGTGTACTAAGATTCCTTTTGCCCTGATCAGAGAATTGTGCAAAATGGCTCAAGTTACATCTAACTCCGTTAAAAAACACCTTTTATTTGTTATATATATACAAAAAATTAGCACAAAATATGCCGCTTTATGATTGGGGAGACTCGTCAATTTTTATTGTATACTTTAAGAATAGTGATTTTTTTTCTCAAAAAATAAACTTTAAAACGCTCTCCTGTAAAGTTCTCAAAATGGCGCTTGAATCAAGTCGCCTTTTAACCGTCGATATTATTATGTTGCGTTGTCATGTAAAAATATACGGGTATAATAGATTCAAATGCATGAAAGACCATTCAGGTTGTCGAGATAGACAAAATACTAGCAAGGACTTCCATGTTATGTACTATTACTGTAGTACATAACCGAATACATCGAAAATCGAAAATAGATTAATAAACCTATAATAAATTATTATTATTGGCCAACAATTTCTGCTCTCACTGTCTACCACCGGGTAGTACAATGTACATACATGGTTCACCTTGGCTCCTCTTTTCAGGGTGTATCCTAAAATACACCGATCGCCTTCAGCCCCTGGGAGTAGAAGCTTTCTACTTAACTTTGGATGGTCTTATCTATTTGAGAACGTCATACCCCAGTTGAAGAGATCAAGGCAGTCCAAAACCCCTCGTAAGTGCCGTCTAGTTCACACCGGTGCAATTTGGTGGAAAGGTACATTGTTCATGCGGCGCCCAGCTCCCAATTAGAGCGAGACAATGGTCGAATGTGACGGTTCTCACTCGCGGGGTCATCGGTTCGTCTCCCGGGCGAGGCTCGCGGCTCGCGGCGGAAGTCGTCCGTTCCCATGCCGCGAGCCATTGTTCTCACCCTGGACCATAATTACAAATACAATAATTACAAGCCAGGTTTCTCAGAACATTTCGATGACGTTACGGAGAAACCAATTTAATAGTTGCATAAGTAAATAATTTTTATGAAACTAATAATACAGCAAAAAGTTACTAATGATGGACTGTAAGTAATATCATTAAATAACTTTATAGCAAGTAAACAAGATTTTTTGGAGTTGTTCCAGAAAATCTTGTGAACTACCATCGAAGCATTATTAATTTAATTTAGGATGTTAACTGCTTTATCTTTCAAGCTGGTTTCGCTTCGGGAAACATGTCCCTCATAGTACGACCGTTCGGAAATTGTTATTCGTGATACTTAAAACCACCTGACATAACTTTTTTATTTATCAACCGATTGAACTAAAACAAACAATAATTGTTAAGTGAAGCCTACCACAATATATAGGTGAAAACCGCACTAAAATCAGTTAAGCCGTATGATCGATAAGCCGGTACACACAGAGAAACATACAGACAAAAATTCTAAAAAGTATTGTTTTGGGATCTATTGCGATAACAAAACTCACAATAAAAGTTTTTCTCCTATGTCTGCCGTGTACAGACAGCGACCAGTTACAGATTTATTATGTGTAAAGATTATGCAATACTCATCCAAAACCTCAACTAAAGAGTAACCTACAAGTGCCTAGTACAATTCTAATGTAAATTCTGATTGTTCTCGTATGATAAGTAGTTGCCACTTTTCTGCTCACTAAAGTACAAGGCAATGACACCAAGTTCCTTCTGTTGGACGTCCAGTTAGTGGACTGCATCAGTGCTCTGCATCATTCAACTTATTTCCGAAGACACTTGTGCCTAATGGTAAGGCCCTTGCATGCAGTACTCGCCAGTCCATCGTTATATCCGGCAACGAGTCGTTGGCATTAAAGGGAGACATGGCCTTCTTCTTAGTGAGCAATGTGACTCAGGCGTCACTTGATCGTCGATATCGACAAAGAACAACACTGATGCATCTGATCACACAAACAATACTTATAAATAATTAAAAAATAAACTATTGCAGATCGTTCCTATCGATAGGAAACATTGTTGCGTCGGAACTCATTCATCGTTCATCGATAACGCAGGTGATCACAACGTTGATTGCTTAGTCATTTGATGCGACAAGCTCATCAGATCGGCTGTCCGACAACATTTGTATCGACCGATAGAGACGCGACGGCGCGGCGGTTTGTAGGAACTTACAATTGTATCTTTATGTATGTGTACATAAACAGTTCTCAGTGGATCGATGGACTGACCGAGGTCAACTGTCCGAGATGGTATTTCCCATCGCATATAATGGAACATGTTCTATTATTATAATACGGACTGTACCCGCGATTTTTTCTCGTTGATGTCGGATATTATCTCTAATAACATTTTTTAAATTGTAATCACCTCTGGTAGAGTAGGTCCATTTTAATTAAATGGAGATTATAAGTTACCTCTAGATACGGATATTTTCAATCCCTTGAATTTAATTCAGTAATTTCCGTTTGATACCATATAGACAAAAAAATCCAAAAACTAACAAACATTCCATTAGGGGTCAGTTATTCTCAGTGTCCCAATTATTTTTTGTAAAAATGCATTGCACAGACATGCGGAACTATTATATTTATAGATAACGGGATATTAAACTATGGTCGTCTATTTATTACTCTGTTTCTTAGGATACAGTTCATTAAATCATAAAACTCTAGAAGTTATATGATTATCATTTTTATTATCCGAGTGTGTGCATTTGTACCAAAAATAGTAATGTAATGTAAAATAACATAATGAAATATGGTGACAAACAAAATTCTTGGTAATTTGTGTGAGCGAGCTGCGGCGGGAAAGTGCGGAACATACGAAAGTGTTGAATCTGTTAAACTCAAGTGAACTTCCGCGTTTTAAATTAATACACTAACTTACTTTTACACGAAACCATTATCGTTAATGATAATGTATACTTTTAATAATAACCATTTGAATAAAAGCAGTGATAGCCGTGTGGTTGAACGTTGGACTGCCGAACTGGGGGGCCCGGGTTGAAACCCCAGCACGAACTTCTAATTTTCAAAAATTAACTATGTGCGTATTAGAATTTAATTATCACTTGATTCGGTGAAGGAAAACAGCGTAAGGAAACCTGCACACTTGCGAGTTCTCCATAATGTTCTCAAAGGTGTGTGAAGTCCGCCAATCGGCACTTGGCCAGCGTGTTGGACTGTGGGCTATAGCCCTCACATTGTGATAGGAGACCTGTGCTCAGCAGTGGGACAGTTATGCGTTGTGATGAATGAATGAAAACCATTTGAAAAACACGTGCGCATAACCTTGTTCAATTATATGTGATTCGAATTACTTTGAAGTCTGAAATTAAAAATCCTCTTTATTCCCTGTCCAAATGTAAACCAACACGAGACTTCTGTTATCAAACTTCTGTAACAAAAGTGCATTTTATCAAACAAGCAATACAAAATTGTTCCTTGAATCGCTCTTATGTATTTCTGGAACTGATCTTCGCTGGGTGGTCCTGACCGCTCGTGACGGCATGCGACCCAGCCGCGTCGCGAACCTACTGTAGGTTATATGTCTACGATTACTGACTTGGAATTTATTTTTCCAGGAAAATTGAGGTTAAGTGTTATTAGTTTATATAAATATAAAGCTTAACGTATACTAATAAAGTTATTAGTATTTTTTCGGCTCATGTTGAAGTAGAGCCCCAAATCGTAGAGGATAAAGTTATTCCCTCCCTGTTCAACCGCCAAATCCAAATATTCAATGCACCCTTATTATACATTAGGCCTAAGGAAACCTAACTTAAGACGGAGAGTGTTTGTGGTGTTCACCAATATTCAGGTATTATCCCAATGTTACGATTAAAATAAGAATAAAGAATGTAACAGTTACAGGATCACTTTGTGTATTTTAGTTCCTAAAAGGAGCATAATCAAATCGAGCGCTTCAAACAATGTGTAGCAGGGGTTAATGTCAAATATTATTTCAAAAAAAATCTAGTAATTTTTTAACACTACAGTATAAGTGTATTGCATCAGTGCACGCGTACTTATTCGCTAGATGTGTAAAAGGCATGCCGTAAGTCTGTGAAGTGCAATGGTCAGTGGGCAGCGGCGCAGGGATCTCACCGGTACACTCGATACTGTTGGGGCCGTGGGCGGGCCGCTCCCACGATGCCTGCAACGCCTTTCATAATCTAGATTTAGGCTCAGAGTATTCACTCTCAAATCACTCGTTTTGCGAGTCGTGACGCCGCTGACAGGCCAGCAGAGCACGCCATACGTCTCGATGTCGGTGTAATGGCCTTAAGACAAGATGGAGATTATAGCTGCTTATTATGTTTTCTTACACATACTTCAAATTTATTAATACAAGTATGAAATAAAAAGAGATGGGGGTGATTGTCATTTATCCGAACTCGGAATTTCTACATGTAAGTCGAGTACTACTTACCTGTAGTGTCCGAGAACACTCCACTTCACTACATAGCACTGGATAATTTACTCACTGAACCACCAGTATACAGTATACAGGGGCACTCCGCTGCCTACGTAAATTATTATAAAACTAATATATAATTATATTTCACCCATATAATTATATTTATTTTATTTATTTATTTATTTATTATTTATGTACACACAAGAAATTAAAAAAGAAAAACAACACACAGGATACAATGTACAAAGGTACTGCTTATCTCTAATGAAATTTCTTCCAGCAGACCTGCGACTGGAGAGGCGACAGAAAGGTAGATAGCGTGCACATAGTTACATACATACTAATACACAAATATAATGAATATAATACAAAAGCAATAATATATAAAACGATATAAATATGTATATATTACATATAATATATAATACATATAATTACGTATATATTTAATATATAAAATTACGTACGAACAAAGAGAGAAAGCAATAGTAGATAATAGGAATAAGTATTATTAAACTAAGCCAAGGACAAATAATGTTCACGGACTTTTTTCTTATACCAATGAATTAATAAAAATAATGTAAAAAATTTATTTAAAAAAGAAATCCCAACGGCTTGCGAAGATCTCTTTACCGGTATATTACAACGGCATTATCACTGGGCGTCAAGACACTAAGTAATGTACGGGTAGGGTTCTAAGATGATAAAAAACTATTTTTATTTACAGAACTATACATAGACGACGCAGAAATTTCCGCTTTGAGAAGTCGTGGGTCAAGAGCTATTGGTGAGTTAGTATTAACATTATCATTTTCTACAATGGTACGGTCGGTATGGAACCATGGTAATGGACCTTAATTTTATTCTGCTACAAATACATATTATGTATACTTATATTCACCAACCAGCCAGTCAGGTTTGCCATTCCATCCATTTAGACAAAAATATCTATCGAAAATTTCAGGTACCCTCGAACTTCCAGCTGGTTGTATGTACGAGGGTCGATGGTTTGGAGACGGAGCGAACGTTAGGACGCGAGAAGCATGCCTCCTGTGCGTCTGTTCAGGAGGAGCTCTGACGTGCCGGCGGCGGGCCTGCGCCCCCCTGCCCGAGCCCCCGCCGCGCTGCCACGTCCTGCATCGGAGAGGTGAATGCTGTCCGGAACTGCATTGTCCAGGTTGAATACAGAAACAAATCAAATCTTACTTATTGAGCTGTGTCTCCCTCAATCCGCACTGAAACAACGTCGTGACGTTTGCTGTAGTTTTGCGATTACATACTATATTAACTGACTGCTCCAAAGTATAATTTGTTACTCTTAGGGACTTCACTAAAATTTGCGCGGCTGCACCGAACTGGTATCCACTCCGAACCTCCGGCGTGGGCTAAGGATCCGGTGCAAGCACCCGCCCCATGTCATGAAAGGAATGTAAAAAAAATCCGCGACTTTAATGTTATTCTGATTTTTAATTACTACCAGAACGCGTTGTGTTTATTTATTAGTTATTTTGCTCAATGATGTTTTTCGTTAATTCACGTACATAATCGCTGTTGTTAATATTATTTGGATGGGTTTTTATCACCTTCAATTATTTTTAATACCGCTGACAAAATATTTTAACGTTACAGATAGAATTACCTTATTAGAACACGGAGCATCAGCAAGATTCGAAGACGACGACTACTCGGTCATCGCGACTCCCGCATCGATCAGGCATGGTATGCCGTTTCAGATATGGACTTTTATGAGACATATTACGTTAACAAATGTGTAATATTGAAGTATTTCCAGCGTGCGTGGAAGGAGGAACGGTGTACGCGGCGGGATCGGCTATGAGCTCTAACGTGGCCTGCGAGCAGTGCTTCTGTCTGGGGGGCGCGAGGAGGTGTGTCCGACCGCGGTGTCTCCCACCTCCCCCTGGATGCAAAGCGCGTCCTGCGCCCGGTGCTTGCTGCCCGCAGAGGTACTACTGTGCTCATGTCAGTACACATGCACCAGACTACCAAAATCCTCACGGTAAGTTCAGTTTTGTGTTGGATAGCTCCATTATGGTCCGGAGAATTGACCTATATGTCGTTGTATAAGCAACGAACTAATTAAATTGCACAGAAAGTATACTTTAAGCTGTCAATGGCTTGTGTAAACAATGCGTAAAATGTGTATCTATGGAATTGATGATCATCGGTACATGTGAATAGCATGACGTTGTGAAGTATTTAAGTTCTTTTTGTACCCAATTTGAAACCCAAATAAAATCTGGTTAACCATTTATTTATTATATTTAATCTTTACTAAACCTCAAAATATTGGTACAATTGGCGGACTTAATGCTAAGTACTTAGCAATCATCGTCATAACTTCACAAGCCATGTTCAAGTAATGGTCTCTGGTCCCCTGTTAAGGTTCACTACGCTGACCAAGTGGTAGACTTTAGTAGACTAGAGTCTAGAGACTAATGTACAGAACTTTCGAATGATAATGTTTCCACGCTGATTTTCTTAACAGATGCAGGACGATTAATACATAAATACCGTTGAAAAATTAGGTTGGAAAATCAGGATAAAAAATCAATATCTGATATTAAACATTTCAGATTGCGAAGGTCCTGATGGAAGAAAAGTTGCAGAAGGAGAGCGAGTATTGAGTGATCCTGAGTCAAAGTGTACCCAATGTTTCTGCTTACGTGGATCAGTACGCTGTCAGCATCTGTCTTGTGCTCCGCCACTCCTGAATTGTACACCTTTAGTGCAGGAGGGTCAATGCTGCCCACATCAATATCAATGTGACCATTCGAAAAATGGTAATTATGCTATAATTATCATAATGCTCTATGACTATTACCAATAACTTTAAAATTAAATTACTTCGATTTATGGGGCTTTTTTAACAGGAACTGAACATGCAGATCATTTTGAAGCTTTATGGCAAAATAGACTAGTATCTATGAAAAACGAAGACCGTTCTTTCCATACTTCCAAGTCCACTAAACGTGACACAACTGTCAAAGTATCAAACAATATCATCGATCAAACGACAGTGACTGTGCCGACCACAAAAAACACTGTAACAATTAACAAAGTTAAAAGAAAAACTGATGATATTCCACCTATGAGCTCTTCTTCTAAAAAAACAATAACCGAAGAAATTTCTACTAATCCAACTACTACAAAGATAACTGATAGTACCATAAAATTATCTACAGCAGAAGGAATGACCTACTCGCCACTTGTTCAGGAAACATCAGGAAAAGTTACCACAGATCATCCAGGAGCTACAGTAAAAATTATGATAAATGGAACAATTAATTGCACAACAGAGTTGTCTTCAACTTCCATGTCACTTAACGTTACAAATGTAACCGATACGGAGAAAATAAATCTTGAGAGTATACCAAGAGTACCATATATCGATACTAGCAATTTAGAAACTCAAACATTTTCCTCAGTTGACATTATCACTGATAGAAATGCAGGGTTCGATGAAAACGAAACCTTTACAATTAATGTGACCAGTTCCCTGAGGACCAATTCTACACACTCTACAACTTCTACGACGACAAATGTCCCAACTAAAGTGATACCGGGAAATCTTGTTGAATCTCTAAATATTTCGAAGAAAACCAAAGAGGATTATGATTACGACTATACCGAGCCTACATTACCACCATCTTTGCCCAATTTGAAGTAATTATTAATTTTAATATTGTTCAAGCAACAGCACTTATTCAGTTGATAGATAAATAATATCTAATCTGTTTTCAGAATAATTCCTTTTGTAGCCGCAGACGCCGTAGTGGAGGACGAAATATCTTCTAAAGAAAGTCTTACATATCCTATTATGGAAAGGGAAGATAAATTTCCAGTTTATTACCCTAGTGTCGAATCAAAAGTTACAGTCTTTCCGTCAAAAAGAAAAGATGGTTATAATCCCACACAATACCCTGTCTTTGTGTCAAAGAAAATGGAATCGCCTCAGTATCCTCCGACGCTCAACACTGAGCGCTCGGACGTCGGCTATCCAGGTGTTACCAATGACCTGTCGTCGTCTCTACATGAGTATACTGTAACCGCGTCGCTGGGTAGTCACGTATCGGAACTTAACAAAGCCGAGACCAAGTTGCCAACTACTAGTGCCACCTTCGAAATAGAAACGCCGGCTGTAAATCTGTTTTCGCCACCAGTTGAGACAGAAGGTAAAACATTTTTGTTCAAGTTCTAAAATAGAATATTTTCAACAATTTATAGTTAAAAAATCAAAATGTAATGCACCTATTTATTTAATTCACGATCGTTAAATTTCAGGGGGCTTCATTCCTAAAGGCCCCGGAATTATAGATGAATACTACGCTGTTTATCCAAGTACACCCTCGGGACCGGTGGTGCCACATTTGACAACATCCATGCAATTGGATACGGATAAAGGTTTGTAATTTATACCTGTTTACCATCAAAGCTAATTAATAGGTAAAATTAGCGAAACGGTGGTAAATGCAAAGATCATAAGTTTATTTAAAAATTATCATCATCATCATCACCATCACAACCCATAACTGTCCCACTGCTGGGCACGGGTCTCCTCGGACCTTCCGGACCCTCCGGTTCGGCAGTCCAACGTTCAACGACACGGCTATACGTTTCTCAGCTATTTACATAAAAATATTTGCACATTTTCAGGGGAATGCAGTTCTAGTGATGGGCGTAAGGTTCCAGCGGGTGACTCGGTGAGCCTTGCTTGTTCAGTTTGCACCTGTGCGTGGGGGGAGCTGCACTGCTCGCCGCGACCGTGCCACACCCCAGCCGGCTGCAAGCGCCGACAAGCTAGCACCAACTCTGCTGACTTGTGTTGCGGGGAACTGATTTGTGATCAAGGTCTGTAGTTTCCCTTGCACCATCTTTGGTCTTGAGACTTCGTACTCGAACGCCTCAATACATATTATATTTCTTTACATTAGTTTTTTTCTAAGATTATACCACCCAGGCCTCGACATATGAATTACAATATTTTACTTAATTACAATAAGGCACGTTACAGATATTATAAATAATATCTGTAACGTGCCTTACAGATACAGATACACGTTACAGATATTATAAATAATATCTGTAACGTGTAATTAAGTAAAATATTGTATAGAAATCTAATGGGTCGGGGCTCAGAAATGACCACCAACCATTTCGTATTTATCAATATATTTTTATATACAAACAATTATATTCACGTTCCAGGTAACAGAACAACGCCGGCGCCCTTGATAAATGCACAAAACAAGTTTGAAATAACGTCGAACAAAACTCAAAATCCTACTGGAATTTACGCAGAAAGTCAAAACAAAAACGTATTTCAAGAAAATAAAACTGACTCCATCAACGATCCTGCTTTCCCAACAACGTCCACGCCTCTTGAAATCAAAGATGTAAAAAATGACTTTATGACATCAGAAATACCTGCCGCTACAACCGCTACATCCGCTGCACCTCAATATTTTGAGAAAGTAACGACCACTGCGACGGTCACATCGAATCCAATTGACAAAGGCACACAAAGTTCTAATCAATCCCTGGAATACGACGAAGAAGAAGAGGAAGAAGGATTTTCGTTTGGGAGCGTTTTGAAACTACTACTTAGTGATAATTATGATGCAACTACCGCATCACCTAGTAGAAAGAAAACAACATTCTTGGTGGACACAACTTCAAGCAAACCAAAATCGTCTACTTCGAGGCCGGCGACGCCAATCAAGAGTTCGCCCGATATGATGGATTCATTCATTCCTGTGACGCATCATTACGCTTACAGTCCGCCCAAGAACTTGCTACAAATGAACAGTATAGATAGAATAGATCATTTAGTGCTCGGAGAAGCTACAGCTATCAGGACTACTTCCCGTCCTGTTCCGACTACTTCTGCTCCTCAGCCGGTCCCTACTACCCGAAAACCTTCGACTACTACCAAGCAACCGCGCAACACACCGATACCACAGGAGCTAAAAGAGTTGGAACATCCCATAATCAACGAGGTCCCCCGGCCTTCTGCTAATTCGTTAGGCGTAGGGCCTGGCCTCCTGAAGCTCGCTGGATGCAATATTTACGGCAGAATGTATCGCGTTGGACGAATTATTGCGGAACTTTCGACTCCGTGCCAGGAGTGCCGATGTACAGAAATAGGAGTTCAGTGTCGACAGTTAAAGTGTTGAGAACATTACTTTCAATACTGACAATTGCGCGGTGGGGCGGGACTCCTCTGGATAAGTTAATTAAATTATTGTATAGTGGTTATCTGACTGTTTATTAATAAGGTTAGCGAATGGTCTTATGATACTTAGAAGTGATAAAATATATTTATTGAACTAAACATTACATTCAGTAATCGCCGCATAACAATTTTCGCCACTGACTGACTGAGTACAATACTTCAAATTCAGTATTTCTTTGTGGCAGTTTGTGTGACTATATGTAGTATTATTGCATTTATATTTTTAGCTCTTCAGTAATATGTTCCAATAGTTACGTATAATGCTAGATTATACGGATAAAGGATTCAAAATTGTTATGGGTGAAATAATCATAATAAATAGACGGACACCTAGACACATAGACAGTTCACTTTTCTCTTTTTAAACGTAGTGTTTATAATAATATACACTTTGTCTTTTTCTAGCTGAGGGGCAGTTGGAAGCCTGGCTTCCCTGCTCTACTAGTCTGGTTTTTATTCCTGTAGAGTAATTTGACTGACGACTTTTAATATTAACCACATAAATCATTCCGATTGCGGTATTTTACTATTTAAAGAATTACAAAATTTTCCAATATAACAAATGCCAAATTACTCTACGTGAATAAAAAACAGATGATATTCTTTCCTAACAGAAATACTTAGAAAAATGTGACACAACGCGATAAACCTAGGTTTGCTTAAAACGCTGTTAATATGAAATTGTGTATCTTAGCTTAGTTGACATTTGTAATATATTGTGATTGCCAGTTTATTTCCATATTAGAAGTTTCTAAGAAATGGCGTCACGGCTTCGCTAATAAGAAATTAATGGGTATTATAATTAAACAAAGATACTTAATACTGTACTGCGATTATTATTATTTTATTTATGCCAGTAACGTACTGATTCACAAGGAATATAAACAAATGTCTTATGTTGTAAATACATAGGCCGTCTTCCGTTTCCTTGTAAACTCCGTCGTATGCAATAGAACCAACGACTAAAGCAATTAGCCTAGTTTTCTTTACGATCTTTTGGGCGCGGTCAGGACACTCAGGACATACCTGAGGAGGCCTAGAGCATACTCCACCACGCTGCTCCAGTGCGAATTGGTGGAGGGGTTAGTGGCCAACCCAAGTGTCAGAAATTTTTAAGCCACCCGAAGGTATCCGACATGGCCTAACGACTGCTACCAAATGGTAACAACCGAGACCGACGGCTTTACGTGCCCTCCGAAGCATAGAAGCGCTCAAGAAATTTTGCCACTAGCGGTCACCCATCATAAAATGTAATTCATAAAATGTCATTACAGAGGCTTAATACTCCAATGGCCTGGTATCTTTAGGTACCGACGACGTGCTGGGCTTTGCATGTTTAGGATAGTGACAAACAGAGGATGTTTAGATCTGTAACGAAATCAGTGTAATGATTGAAATAACAACAACAGCGATTAATAAAACAATTATATTTTAGTCAGTTCAAAAGATAAATTAAAAATGGTACAATATTTTGATACAAAACAGAACTACGGGCGATTTCTCAGAAATCATTAGAATATTTACAATTTCAAATTTACGATATGTAAATTCATTTGTTTGACTAAAAATTTCACTATAAAATTAAGTGTCTTAATAACAAATAGTTTATACAATATTTATAAATTAACAATTTGGTCACGCTGTAGGATGGTACAAAGTATGCAACAACGAAGTTAATTTCTGAGTTAAATACATACTTAAAACAATAAGTCTATGACACGTGGACTAGAATAACCATAAATGGTTAACATATTGTAAGTAACAATAAACGTGATTTCTTTAATTTCTTTGGTAACGACGAAAGATAAAATTTTACGAAAATCCAATGTCACTTTGCAATAATTGTATTGAATAGGGTAATCAATGTCAAAACTTCTTTTAACTTCATACGGTCATAACTACCGGCGCCACTGGACCAAAAGTTGACTGCGCTAGACCGGGCGCCGCCGTTCAAACAGAAACACACACTTACTTGAAGCAGTTTGCTTCACGGGTATTAAGCTTTTTTAATTACTTACAATAATAAAGTGAATCGTGTCCAATATCAATACTTATGAAAGGCTCAACAATTCGCCTATTAAGTTTTTAAATTTATAATTCGTAAGACTCAATTGAAAAAATTACATTTTATTTAAGTACTACGTGTATAAAAATATTAAAAAGTTATTTGCGCCAACAAGGCAATAGCAATATTTAGTAGGAAGACCCTTGTGCGTTTCTTATCTCGCCAATTTAGATTTACACGTAGTTTACCTTACTGACATTGACCATTTTGTACTTTTGACAATAAAATATCTTTTTTTCATTGAAATTTCATTACTAAATATAGGCTACAGGTTTCATTAAAGTGGTATTTACAATTTTAAATAGTTGACTACAATTTTTTTACACGCTTGTCATTTAACTTTTCGTAATATCGGAATAACCATGTATGAGGTTATAATTAGGTTATATATATAGATATATTATGCGTTATTAAATTCTCGGTAATACTCGAAAATCAGGCCACCGGTAAACCCGTTTATTATCCTGCTAGAGTTTTCCGAACATTAATCAGTACCTAGTCTATGAACACCAGTTTTTGAAAACACTTAGATTCCTACCAACAACACAAATATTTACGTGTAGACTAGTTATCACGAAAGCACCATTAAGTACGTTAAACAATACATTTTGGACATCCAAAAAGTCAACAATATTTTAAGTATGAATATCACCACGTCGCTTATAAACATAGATTTTTCAATATCTGTTTTCGACACTTCTGAATATCTGATAATCTTCCGTTGTCTGGTAACCAACAATTATTTCCGAAGCCCTCGCAACTCCGAAGGTAACCTTCAGGTGTACGGATCGACTTCATACCGGTACACGTAGTGGGTGACGGCCAGGACCACTCCTACCAGCAGCAGCAGGCCCGACAGCGCTCGGCAGATCTGAATGTGTATCTTCGAAATGTTCTCACCTGGAAAAATAAAAACCAGATAATCGAAATATATTTTTTAATCTCATAAAAAACGAAATCTTTAGCTCGCAAATGATAGCAATTTTATTTTGAGTCGACTAAAGAGGTCGTGTCCCTAATAATCGTCAAATTATAATAATGTGTGAATTATAAGTTAATTATTTATTATTATTTAACTTTGCTTCGGATGAAGGAAAACTTCACGAAAAACCCTACACATCTTGCCATTTTTTATATAATTTACGACACTATTATTAAATTACCACCCCTTTTAAAATTTGTGACAGCATAGTGTTCTAAAAACAAAATACTTACCAGTGAACACAAGGAAACCCAATGGGACGCCGGCGGCGGCGCCGAGCGCGTGCGCGGACCACGCCACGTTGCCGTGGCTCGCGCTGTCATCAGGGACGCGCAGGAGCGCCCAGGACATCTCCGAAGCCCCGAGTACGATGACGCTGAGGGGCCTGAACCACCACAAAGGAACGTGTCCAAATCTGAGAAAGAAAATTGAGAAAATATTTAATACTTTTGAAATCGATATCCTTTTAGGAAATCATATAATGACCTGAATATGGTTTGAAGCTGAAAAACAGTCAGTAAAACTCACCTCAAACAAACGTTAGGGAGATGAGCGGTAAGCAGCGCGTAGACAGCCGCCGACGCTCCGACGACGCTGACCCTGGGCTGCCAGGCCCCAGCGCCCAGGGCCCCGGCCGCGACCCCCCCTGCCCAGACGACGGCCACACGAACCCAGCTTTGTTCGCGTTCTAGACGCCAACCAACCTTGAAAAGAAAAAATGCATGAAATTATAGGAATTAGTGGCAACGATAAAAAAGTTATGTCCGTTTAAAGAATCACGCCTAACAATTTCCGAATGTGCGTTTCCCGAATCGATACGTGGCCCGCCCACGCCTAGTCTTGACGAAACGAGAAATGTAATGGACATATGCAATTCGATTACCATTAAGTACAACACTGAACGTGTATTATTGACAATTCACGAGAGTTTTTTAGTTTTAACATAATTTTACTTACATTACAGTTGATTTTGAACTGCAAAATTTTATTGGAACGAAGTTCCTTACGGCAGGCTTGGAGGGGATAGGTTTTGCTACGGCGACCGAACTGAAAAATATATGATAGTAAAACCGTAAGGAAGAATGCGTGGAATAATGAGACGTGCGCATGCGCGACAGTCGCGAGCGAGTAGTGTATATTACCTTTCTCTTTCTCCCTGTTTCATTTCGTTCGCCGTTGCCTTAATTAGTTTTCATATCATATAATTTCATAAACTAATAATAAAATATAGTAATATAAAATAATAATATAGTAAATAAATATAGTAAAAGAAAATGGCAAGTGAAAGTGACAGTGCTAATAGTGGGAAATTATTACTATATTTATTCAGTGCAAAAGAATTAAATACGTAAGTATTAGTTTATTCTTTATTAATAAATATATATTTATATTATAAATATAATATATTTTACATTGGTTAAGTAAGTGGAGTTTGCGAGATCTGTCAGAAAACGGAGATTATGATTATGTTGAGTTCCCGCGGAAAAACTTATCAAAGTTGTCTTAAGCCGCGGAGTCTCTTAAAGTTGTTGATGAAGTTATAATAAAATGTGATATCGCGGATAGAGCGAGTGGTTAAAAGTGTTAAAACGTTTAAATCAATATTCGCGAGTTTCGCGTAAATAACCAAAGTAAGAGCGTTTATACGGGACAGTAATCAGAGAATAAATGGTTCTTCATGTGTTGGTCCCGAATCCTGTATTTTATTTGAAATCCTAAGCTGAAGTCCTGACATGAAATAAGCCCACAACGGAGGTTATGTGAAGAATACCTACTTTCATGAAAATACATGCTAAACAGAGTAGAATCGACTGGAAAACCATACAAACACCCACACCCGGCCTACCTGACGCCGATATCAGAAGCTGGGATAAAGAATCCGTAAGAAACTAGCTACTGAGAAAGCTTGGATGTCAATATGAACTGGCAAGCAAGGCTGCGATGCTTTGAGATGACTATAAGTACAAGATGTCATCTGGATATCATGGTATACCTACAAGTATTGAGTGAGGATGTTACATGAGGCCAAAGAGAGCTGCTTATCTGAGAGTTACATTAGTCTGGATCACCTGTATCCAGGAGTCGCTATCCACAAGTCCACGCTGAAGGATTTGTCAGGTATGACCAAGTACTTCTTGAGTTTGAGTTGTTATTCATTAGTTATGAAATAGAATAACATCAAAATAATAAAATGATAATCTAGACACAATGGAACTAAATTATCAAGAAAATGAGTTTTTGAAGTTAAATATTGAGTTCTAATTATGACATTGATAAAGTTAATAACTTTTTGGTAATTTTGTGGTAATATGGTATTAGGAGTATAACATTTGAAGTACCTACCCATCTTTGGTTTTATCACACAGGGTTTACTGGTGATATAGGTAGCAGATTAGTCTGATACTTAGAGACGGTCACATAATTAATTATTGACAGTTACAGTTAAATGGTTAGTTAAAGAAAATGGGGTTGTAACATATGGAGTTATTTATGATATGGCTTAGTAAGTTAGCCAGACTGATTGATGATTGATTCACTTTAATGAGATTTCTTTTGTTTTTGAAAATTTAATAAAATTCAGCCATCTTGTCGAACATAACTCATTTTGAAATTATTATTTGATCATTGTTATTTTTGTACAATGCATAGCCCTGATAAGACACTAGAGAGAGGTGTTCAGTTCTGTTATTGGAGAGTGCCAATGGACAGTTGTATCGGGATGGACGATACATATGAGAGCTATGTATACAGGTTAGATGTAATTATTCTTAGTCTTGTTTTAAGAGACATTTAATTGAGTGACGTTCGATGAGACTATTCGTTTTGGAAAAGTTTACTCATTTTGAGAAAAGCCAACTTGTTTGAGAAAAGCTAACTTATTTTGAGAATAAATTAGTTGTTTTGGAAAAAACTTAATTAAACATTATTTGAGTAAAATTGTTAAAAAATAGAACAATCAGATAGTGATACATCTTATACTCCCTCTGTAACTTTCACAGAATCATCAATATCTTTTCAAATGGAGTCTTCTTCAGATTGTAGTGATGATACAGGATGACAAAAGACGAGAAAATTTAAATGCCTTAGAGTGTACCTTAAATAAAATTAAAAAAAGCCCCCGTTCTTATATTGGCAATCCTTTAACTTGTTATTATTTAGTTAACTTGATTCAAGAACAGACAAATATACCATTTAACCATATTTTTACTATAGCTTGAGGTTTGATTAATATACAAGATTCTCTAATTAAATAAAACACAAATGAAATTTATGCATTTTTATTTTCTATTCTATACTTTTATATAACAATGGATACACATGGGTTTTCCAAAATTTAATAACACAATCATGGCATTCAATTGATATCACTTTTTCTTCATCTTAATCAACCATCAATGTAACAGCATATAGTTTTGAGTGAACTTTGTTATTTCTATTTTTCTATTTCTATGTAATTTTATGTTGTCAAACAAAAATAAAGAGACATATTTTGTTATTTTAGTTGATAATTTGAATTACGATGTTTTTTTATTGACGTGACAACGTCTTAAATTAGGTTAGCTGGGAGTCACTTATGAAAAATAGTAACGCTCGGTAACGTTACGATGAGTCACCGAACGAGAGAGAGGCCCGCCGAATGCCTTGCGTCTCTCTCCCACTCAACTATGATCGGTCTGTCGCGCGCGCAGCACTAGAGAATTAGGCGCATTGAATCGGCGCGTTAAGTTTAAGTTTACATGTACAATGTTTTAGTAAACAAAATATATTTCTATAGTTAAAATTTGTGCAATTCTTATTTTCATTCAATTCCTTGTTCCTATTGCGCAATTTAATTATATTCATATCAATAAATATTCTACCGAGAAAAAGACGTTGTCACGTAAAATCTTCGCCCGTAAAACCGACTTTACAGGCAACCATTTTTTATTTTAAGTAATTTATTATTTCCTAAAATACTGAATTTTCTAAATACTTTCTTGTACTTAAATAAAAACTAATCAGCAAAATTTAAGAGAAAAATCAAGAAAACCTACGTAAAATTGAGCACGATTTTTTTGCAATTTGTGTCGATTCTACATTAGCCGAAGGAACTTCGTTCCTACCTGGTGTCCCACGACACCACATCATTTATTCACTTACTTTTATCTCGAACACGTCTTAGACCAAAAGCTTGCTACCGTTTATTATCGTATTTACGGACAGGTCGCTAGTTATGCCTAAAAGGCAGTTTAATTGAAATCGCTTTAAAGGACAGAGGATAAGATAAGATAAGAGGATAAGATGCTTACAGCCAGAGCGACCAGCGCGTTGAGCGCGAGATGCGCGGCGTTGGCGTGGATGAAGCCGTAGGTGACGAGGCGCCAGGGCTCGCGCCACCACGCGCCCGGCGGCCACTCCAGCCACTTGCGGATCGTCTCCGGACCACACAGGTGGATCATCACCTGAAAACAGACACTTTTATTATAATCTGCAGTATGTGCGAAGCAAAGTGGACTGTGTATAAATTTGGCAAACGTAATAATTTTAAGTTTCAATGTTTTTACACGAATGTGGAATGGATACGTGGAATTGAAATATCACAAACACACGCAACTTTTACATTGCATTTTGTATACCAATAGAAAATAAATCGTAGAAAATGTCACAAAAATGTCTGCCTTGACCGGCAATGGGACTCCCTGTTCAGTAAGGTGCAACTGAACTGAATTAAATGTACTTAATTAATCGAATTACTAACTACTGCTATAAAGAGTTGAGAAAATATAAATATCAGGTGTCAGGCGCACTTACTATTATAATTATCATGGTGAGGATGAAGTAGGGGGGCTTCAGAACTTCGATCAGCTTCTCCTTTCTCTTCTGGAATTTCGTCTTCACTTTGGGTCTCACTTTTTTCGCAATTTGGGGACATTTCGTATGCTTCTTTATATCTTTTACTCCTAAGGTTAGGCCAGCTTGGAGACGAGTCTGCTTGTGGACGTTGGGGCTGAGCAGCCTCCTGTTCTCGCCCGGACTGTTGGTCCTGCTATCCGTCAACCTCTCCAACTCCTCGTTCTCCACCCACGCTTGAGCTGGCGGCACCACGTCTGGCAAGATTCTCCTTCCCTGATGCACCGGCACCGGAGAGCCATCCTCGTCGTGTAATTGCTCCATCTAAAAAA
This sequence comes from Ochlodes sylvanus, assembly GCA_905404295.2. Classification (NCBI taxonomy): domain Eukaryota; kingdom Metazoa; phylum Arthropoda; class Insecta; order Lepidoptera; family Hesperiidae; genus Ochlodes; species Ochlodes sylvanus. The sequence goes on from FR990126.1 coordinate 14,991,313, forward strand.
TATTAAGGATTAGGAAATCTGACTCGTAGAGTGAGTCAGCTAAAGAAAGCGGCCACGAATATAGTGAATGTGCGTTGAATGAGATAGTTATCTAAGATTATGATACATATCGATGGGGTTCGAAGGAGCACTTGCCCTAATTACCTAGTTTGATACCGTTAACAGGTTATCATAAGCATTTATTAAAATTACTCTATTAACTCCTTTTTTCTATAAACCAAGGCAAAAAATTGGAAAAAATTATAAGAAATATATGTGATGTGTATACATTCATGTATGTAAGTCCATTAATTTGAATAAAAAAATTATACCTAGTGTATAATTTTTTTATTAAAAAAAACAAATAATAACCTCTTCGCAGTTTTCCGCATCTGGAGCCATGGTGCCCGTTGACATCCGTCCTGCTCATCTTCCACGTGCGGCGAGGGTCGGCAGCTCGCTACACCCTCGGCTCCATAGCTGAGGACGAATGACCGCGTTCATTAATCTACAACCAATTTATAGCTGTAATGTAAAGGAAAACTGGGACTATAAATAGGCCTCCTATATAATGAGGAATTCCCTTAAATTGCTATACAGGGAAACAAGGTTTTGATTAATAGTTGCGGTTGCTGTTCATGTAATGAAATGTTAATTTTGATAACGCGATCCTTGACAATCACATCACTGTGAAAGCCCAATTATCTAATTATGTTGATAATGAAAATTTTCGGTAGTGTAATCGAAATTAATACGTTGATTTAAATCCGTGATTGTTAAGCGATTTATAAATCTCGTGAATGTTAACAGACGAAAGTGTTTGTACGCGAACCTACGTTAGGTTCGCGAAGTAATCACCGACATAATAAGTAATAAACCAGTTTTGCGGTTTATAGTAACTGTCTATAGATAACTCGGATTATTCGATGAATTTACCTAAATTAATACGTAATGGGTAAAGGTGGCGGTTCGAGCCGCGAACGAGAAGGAGACCAAGACCGTCACTTGACGATAGGCAATGTATAGGCGCGACCGAAACCGTCTCGGTCTTGCATCCAATCACATGTTACGAACTACAGTAGTAGAAATTACAGTAGATAGAACATTTTTATAAATTTTTGTGTATACTGGTGATCAATACAGAGATCACACAGACAGAAAGAAGCGTAAGTTTACCTAAAGAAAAAAAAAGTAACACGATTTTTTTCTACACAAGTATTCAGCATCTGGGATCATTTGCGAGTTTGTACATCAATGATGTGATTTCGAGGCTTTTCACAGTGTGTACGCGATGTTCACCGCACAGTGCAGGTGCTCACACAGCCGTCAGCGGAATAATTAGCCCGCCGCGGTCGGAGACACTCCTGCAATTAAACTTGTAAATCTGCCGCGCCGCTTGACGCTGCGAAATGCAAACGCTATCAACTCCAGGATCCCGCGACGGAAAATTAAAACTGTTTTCAACTAAATATAGGTAGGTACTAATGGATCAATGTAGGAGCTAATTAAAATGATTTAAATTCATGCTATCATTTACCAAACACAACATTTAAAGGAATATCGACTTATAAATATTATTTTCTTTATTAACGTAATACCTATCCATGCTTTAAATAGGTACGTTATAATACATATAATTTATTTAAAAGTGTAGATGAGAAAGTGTGTTTGTTTATTTGGCCCTCTTTCACGACAAAACATAGCAACGGATCGATGTGATTTTTGGTATTTAGATAGTTGAACGGATGAAGGGTCATTTTTCGCAAAAAAATCTCATTTCCACGGGAATACAATTTTTTATCAAAATGGCACAGGGTTTCCAATAATGGGGCTAGATGTCGGCTATTTATTTATTTAAACTTTATTGACCACAATAAATATTTTATTATACGCTACAAATGGCGAGCTTAATGCTAATTGCATTCTCTACCAGCTAACCAGAAATACATGAAGGATGTATGTGTAGATATTTATTTATAAAACATATCCAGGTACTTAATTAGATCTTAATGTCCTCCTAGGGACTTATTCACCGAGGCCCGTAGCAAGGTAATAGATGATACTATTACCGTGCCCGTAGCGCTACGGCCGGTGTCAATGCAAGTGATCGAGTGAGTGAGCATCGCGCCACGCTTCTTCAATTGTGTGTGTGCGTAAGCCCGGGGCCTGCAGTGGCTGCAGTGGAAACTATACAGGGGCATCATGGGCCCAGTTCATTGATGTTTCTTTTAAATTCTTCTCAACTAAATGAGAATTCTAAATCCCTTTGTGAGCGATCTTTAAAAGTACTAAAACTCTACTCAAACAAAAGATCTAGGCTTTTAAGATCTTAAGCTTACGAGCTGACGACACAGATAATGATGTGAGATTAGATTTTTAGGTCGACACAAGATTATACAGAGCTATATTCGTGTCGAAAGTCGAAACATCAAGTTATAGGTATTTGTATTTTACCTCTACTGTGTAATTTAAGCTAAGCTAAGTACTATGCAAATAACCAAATACCTTGAAAATCTTTACAATACAAATAATTGTAGTATTTTTCGCTTTCATCGAACTATTTTTAATCATATCCTTTTGGAGATTCGATTGTTTTGGCAATCATGGTGAACTTTGATTCATACATTAATAATATCTATGTTGGATAGTATAATATTGATAGAGATCTAATTTGACTATCAACTGATTGACGTCCACTGATTTTATTTCCACAGAGTAACTAAACACCACGTTTTGTTATTCTCGCAGAGTACCTACGTAACAGTACTTTGTAGTTATTTATTTGTCTTTCGTTGTTATTAATCGCTTACAATTTTTTTGTGTTTGCGAAACTATATAACAAAATCGCAAGAACAATTGAAACGTTTACTATAATTAAATTTACAGTATGATATATCAAAGAACTTAGTGTACAAAACTGAATTATACAATACATTTCGACATTTAGAAATAGAAATAGAATTCTTATAGAATGGAATAGAAATACATTTCTATTTCTATTCTATTTCGACATTTAACTATTTTACTGGACTGTTACTTTTGTTAGCCCACTGTAAAACATCGGGTGTGATTTATACCCAATGTTCCGTTACCGACGGGTAGAGAGGTTAATGACCACCACGAGTGTCAGGCTGGACAGTTCTCCGACAGGTGACAACCCAAAACAGCTTCCGTCAGAGCTGAATGTGACCAGACTTTTAAAACCATAACGGAATGACGGTTCCTGTTCGCGGCGGGAGTGACGGTGGTACAGTTACGTAATTATCGACTTTTTTAGTACTGAAAGATTCGTGAGTGTCTGAATACATTTTACTCGTAAAATTATCGACTTGTCATGAAATTCTGAATTCATAATTTTTTTAAAGTTCGGCTCTTTCTTGTTTTCATTTTTTGCAAATATTTAGATGACATTAGCATTCATTAATAGGTGTCCTTATGTGTCCAAAAATGAAATATTCATACTTACTACTATAAATAAACTATAAATAAACTAGCATTCCCCGTGTCGCGGGTGGCATGGACAACACAAATAACACATACGAACACCTATGATCGGAGAAAAAACATTTATCTGTCACATAAATGTCTGCCCCGCACAATAATCGAACCCGGGACCCGTCGCTTCGCAGGCAGGGTCACTACCAACTAGACTACGAGACCCCAGTCGTCATCAGTGGTATAATATAACTATGTAAAAATGAATTGTGTATTTGGACTTTGTTGCTCTACAACCCACATAATTTTAACTAAGGTGTAGAGTTTGTGAAAATAGAGCTTGTAGAGTTAGGGAACGTTAGGGCTTGTAGAGTTAAAAGCTTGGCTTTACATGTACAAATTATTAATATTGATAATGTTTTGACAGTGCAAGTCATATTGGTCTCGTCTTGTGAGATCGCTTCATATTTCTATTATTGCACATTCGATTCCGAGACTATGCCGGTGCGTGCAAACTGCGTTTAAAATTAGTTTGTTGAAATGAACACTTAGGACCATTGACTTATTGTTACTAATTATAAGTCAATGCTTAGGACTGATTTTGACCTTAGACATAAATAGAACACAATAGGGTAAGCAGTTCTATATTTAGTGCAACAAGTTACCGCTGCCAGGTCTTGTAAAAGTATTGAACAGCGCCCACCCGCGAGCTGTCTGACTCAGCTATTGTCTCGTGGTGACCGCAGCTACACACTGTAATTAATTGTTATTATACCACTGTGTAATTATATAATATACATATGTTATGTTACTAATAAATATTTATGTTTACTACGAGTACTATTATCATTTCGATGTGTTTGTTGAGGAAAAATTATATTATTGAATGTAAAAAATAATTTTGGCGAATGGTTGTAACCCAGTTATATTCGTGCGTTTTTTTGTAGATAACATAATAATATATCCGTTCGGCTACTACCTATTTTCCTCTACGCCCACCACGGAGAAGTGCTAAGTTTAAAGCTCTATTAGGTATATTGATTTTGTATTTGGCATATTATGAACTAGTTAACCCGCCCTCGCCCGCTTCAGGAGACAGGTCCCTTAGTACACACATTCGGAAATTGTTAGGCGTGATTCTTTAAACTGACATAACTTTTTTATTTACTAATATAAAATCGAAAAAAAATTCAAAGTTGCGAAACCCGAAGTAAGGTATAACGAAAAATATTCCAAATTGTAAGCAATATGTAACAGAAAATTTATTGAAACCAATTTGTATTTGCCGGTTTTTTAACCTCCATTCCAGCTCGCATAGTCAATAAGTTGCAATGACCTCTATACAGTGACATTTCTAACTTTATTTTACTTCGTCGGTATATTGTTAAGTATTCAAGTGTATTGTAAACAGTCTATCAATTGTACAACCATAATAAATCTGGTCAATACGGGCGCGGTGTTTCCTGAAAGGATAAGGGCCGCGGCACGTTTGTGCCAGCGTGCAGCGTGCGCGGGGGCCTCGTCCTGCCTTCAGGAGTATGTATCACAGCACTGATACAGTGCACGTGACTACACACAAACATACCGAGCCGGAAAACAATAACGGCCTCATACAATTTGAAGCTGGGGAAATACGCCACGGTCTCTATTTCTGTCACAGAAGTGATTGCTTGTTCTGCTCTCACTCTGAATTCAGGTGCGGGTATTATCTTCATGTTAACAGCAAGTGATCAGACGAGCCACAGGAAGGGGCGGTGGTAGTGGTCGCCATTGCATCGATGTGTCGCCGGCCAAGACAGAAGGAAGAAAAAACAATTAAAGTATTGGCCCTTAAGCACCTATGTATGTTCCTCATTCATATTATGTTCCTCACGACAACTCGAAAAACATTATTTTTGTCCGTTTATCAATAATATGTTTGTTCTCGTTAATGTCAGATCTCAGACGTTTTCACTGATGTATTGTGGCAAACTTGGGGCAACATTTAGTGATTGTTTTATTATAATCGCATTACCTATGCACAAAAAGATCAATCAATCCATCGAGATATCGTACTTATATCTCGATGAATCAATCAATGAATTTATAAAGGTCAATTTATAAAGTTCCGTCTAAACATTTTTCCGAGTGCGGGTACTAAGAAGACATAACTGTACTAGTTAATATTTTGGTAAATAAACTTAATGTTACTGTTGAGGTAAACCGCATATTTCATGGTAATTCCGATGCCAACCGCGTGACGTCGGATCGGGTTGGGCCAAATCTGTTTTATCACATACAAAACACATACATACATACGTCACATACGTCGGGTCCGGTTGGGTTGGTTTTAATTATTTTAAGGTTAGGTACTTGTATGGTGACCTCCTTTGGGACCTAACATTTTTTTTTAATTCTCGTAACACGAAATTTGTGTATATTTCAGATGTCTGTCTATTTCTGTTAGGTAGAGAGCCCTGTGACAAACAAACAGCGGAGGAATGTAAATAGAGTTCAGTTCGTCACCCTTTGTGTACGAAACGCTAAAAGGCTATATAAGTATGTATACAGAAGGAATTCATAAATTTAATAATTGTCTTGCATCTTGCTCTTCATCATTCTATTATATCTTTATTATTCATTTCATATACAGACAGCGATCGGTTACAGATTTATTATATGTATAGATCAATGGATAAAAGTAATTTCAGTGTTAGTGATTCAAGGTGAAGGTTGCTGGTAAAATCGATTTGAGTCGTGACGCGAGCGCGCTACTCGGCAATAAATAAGAAAATATTAAATTTATTGCATCTTTTATAGCGTCCGCAAAATGTATTGGTAAGTATAAGTGGCAATTTAACTTCGGGGGCTGCGCACGTCTCTCGTCGAGTTCTTTATCGTCCGCGCACGTCATTACAAGCCATCCAGGAATTGATGTTCAGTCCTGGTCACTATTACACGTTTACGTTACATATTTTGCAATTCTAATAATTTTTCCTTGAAATTTAAGTTTACAGTTATAGAATTACTCTATAATACATACATATATAGCCCCTATCAAAATGTCCTGAGTAATTATTGTGTAATTATTCGATAAAACAGTCTCACGGTCACGGTGTCCTCTACAAAACAATAATACTCCAACAAATCAATCACCGCAGACTATTTTCAGTTATCCTCGTACTAATAAAGTATATATTTATAACAATAATTAATCTGGGATTTACACACCCTGTTTCCTTGTGATAAAAGCGGAATAAAAGCGGGCCAACTCAAGTATTGGAAGGTTTCATACCGCGCCCGACATGGCCCCCGACATGGTTTGCTGACTGCTATCCAACTTTAATCTACGATTTTAACATGTTACGTGAATCATCCCTTAAAGCTTCACCACAAACACGCCCCGCCAGAGGCTTAAGTACGCTACAAACGGCGGCTCGTAAACTCGGCTTAGGGATGTAAAATAATTTCAATTGAAATCATATCACTGCAGCATATACATGGGAAAACGTATAGAACTGCAAGAGGAAGGCTCTAACCGGCTCATAGAAGCTTAACTGGAGCACTTGTGAATTTCACGACGTTCACGTGCACATTTTTAAGCACCCACTGTTCTACAGCGGAGCTAGTCTCCTTCAAGCTGCAAGACAATAAAACCATAGCCTTGGCCTTAGTTATAAACGCGGGCTATTTACACTCTTTGGGAATGCGCCGCAAAAGGAAAGTACCTAATCAACTAATCAATCAAATTACAAAAATTAAGAGTTCTCTACATTTAGCTGACAGTGTGTCCAAATTACCGACATTGACAAATATTCTGCAATTCACTTCAAGTGTAACTGCTAACAATACACTGTGTATAGTGCTAGCTATAACTGACTTCGCGTGCATTTCATTTCCACAGTGAAAAGATAAATAAAAAATAGACGGAACATATTGTCGTACAACACGTTGAAAAATTAATTCCAAGTGTAGTTTTTGACGCCAGACGTAGAGCGCGTGGCAACAAAGGGGACCCATTCATTAGAATTCCCAGGGCATGGTGTTGAATTCTATAATGGAAGCGTCATATCGTTAATGACGGTGGCCAGGAGCCGAGTGGTGTCAGTGAACTATTGATTCCCGACGTGGAGTGCGTGGCGGCCGCGGCGGCTGCGAGCTCAGTTTCATGAACCCCTCGCTGAAAAATCCGATGGTTTTCATTCAGCTGTGGACAACACTAATTTTAACATGTTATTTAATTTACTGCTCCTTCCATTCTTTAACTTTAGGCAGATTCCTGTCGATTGAGCAATATTAACAATATTACGACGTATTGTGTCGCTGTACGCATGATGATTGGATTAGGAGGTGAAAAAACGACTGGGACAATACTTTTTACGTTGGTCAGTAGCAGTGCAAAAGCATAAAGCGGACCCCCGCTAGCTTTCGTGCTACATATTATCTGTGATAACTATTTGTGGCTATCGGCGGAACGTCTACTCGTTTTTCGTCAAAATTTTTCAACCTCTTATATTTTTTGCACAAAACAAAAATAACGAAATTAGTAATGGTAAACCATTTGTCCAATAAAATTGAATGGAACATACATATTTAATGTTAACTTTCAAAGTGTATTGAAGCGGTATACTTGCTTATTTATTTGCAATAATAATATACCACCTAATATTTAAATACACTTACCAAATAAGTATTCATTTTTAACTTTATACGGTTTAAGAAAAAATATTTCCCTTCATTTAAAATGTTGGTTTGCAAAAGGTTTTGTTCGTTTTTACTGTTAAAGTCGTGTCTATTATTATTTGGTTATTTTCTATAATATTTATTTTTTAGTTAACATAAATTAGTGTCAATTTTAGCATTTAATTATTTACAGTTCAAAGCAATCACAATAATAAATTGTAGACACGTATACATATTATAATATTAATAATACTTATTGAATATGCATGTAAAATGCCGGATTAGAAAAACCTTGATTGTATCTTAAGGCAACGACAGATCCTTGACAGATAGATGCACAACCCCGTATCGGGATAGAAACAACGCAGTTCGCCAACGTCAATCTGCGACGAGTCGCGTTGCACGACGCTGATGGAGCTACGCCTCCCTGGATACAGTCGCACTATTCATGTTGAACAAAAGGTAGGAATGGGCAAACGACAAACGGCGATTAACTGCCAGCGTCGGTGGTCCTGTTACATTATAATGTGGGTGTCTTCAAATCAACAGTGGTTTTATGCGTATAGAGCCGTCTTTCTGAAACTGCCAATGTAATCATTTTATAATACACACATTCTTGGCAATAAAATGTATAGAAGCGTATCATGACATTTACTCTGTATTCTATTAACTGCTGATAACAGCGAAACAGAGATATCATCCCATTATCACTAAACATTAAAGCGGTGTCTCTGATAACATTACACTACTTAACCCGTGTGTTGTAGGTAATTCGCATTTGTAATAAAGCTTGGTTCTTTGTTACAAACATGTTATGTAATACATACATAGTTTTAGAGTTTATCAAATTTTATTTATTTATTTATTTTTGACCAGAAGGTATGACAGATTATTTTAGTTTTAATGTCTCATTATTAGTGACTAACTGTCCAGGTCGTACAGTCAGTCACTAATGACTACCTATCTCATTGTAAGAGGAGAGCCGTATTCAGAAGTGAGACAATTATGGACAATTATGTGGGACTTTTGGTAGGGGACAGTTTGCTTTATGCTTATCTCCGTTTTGACTGGGCTCCAATAACGGCCCTGCAAAATCAGCGCTGTGTCCCTGAAAATCTGAGTAATCAAGTACCAAGGGACTCGTACATTAATTTCGTTCTAACACGAATTCCTAAATGTTTTCCTATATTGCGTGCATGCTATCACAACATACTTTCCTTACTTTTCGATTTGTGGTTTAATCGCATTTGTAATTTATATAACATCATATTCCGCATCAATCCGCGAGCAGGATAGTTTTATGATAAAATGATTTGTACCTATTACTATGCGGTCAAACATTAGGCATCGGTTCACATGTGCAACAACGATCCCATAACCACACGACATTACAACGACATCATGACGACATGACAGCTACCCATATATCTAATCCCTGACCTTTAATCTGGCGTCTTTGTATAGGTTGGCTTTGGATTAGAGTCATTGATGCTTTGGGACTGATCTCCCGCCAGGTGAGCTCCGAAGGTTCACGTTCTGAATCTGTCTATGTATGATCGTGTTGTATAAAACTCCGAAAGCGTGAACATTCTCGCGCGGCGATTCTCTGTGACGCACCGCGAAATATCGCCGCAAGGTTAGTTACGCCTTAAACTGATATTGACGGCTAAATATGATCCAGTCGTGTGTGATAAACTGAGTGTGGACTTTGCTTGTGTGGGAGGAAGGAACTACAAACGATTTCATACTATCATTCATTACGCCTGCAGATTATTGCAATAATGTGTGTGTACAGTTAAATAACAAAGGAGTTTCAAGAATAAAACTCTTTAAACCATCATCTTCTAATGGCGTCAATCCAATACCACTCTAAAACATTTTGAATATATTAAAGCCAAGTTGTACATCACGTCGGACTATACATTATACACATACATATAAGTGCAGGTAACTAAGTCATAATGACACTATAATACGAGTATAAACTAAACAACTACAAAACTATACAACCTAGAGGTAGGCGATGCACTCACGAGGGGTCCCGGGAGCTAGAACAAATTTCCATAGAATAGCAGACGGCTACATTACCATTCGTTAGTCGGGAGCCACCAGCACAACCTGCCGTCTGCGAGCTCCATAAAGGCTGCAAGGGGCAGACAGGTGGAAAGGGATTTTTGATGCAAAAATAATTAAGAGCCGGTGGAGAGGGGAGGGGGAGGGGGAGGGGTGACTCAAACATGTAACGGATTTGCTCGAACGCTATTAACGCGACTCTTCAAGTTTATGGGTTCTTAGTTTTTCCCATAATTTGTTAGTTTTTGATCTCTTTCAAGAGAAGTCGCAAAGTTGCAGGATTTTTTTTAATTAAAATTACATTATATATGTATGTTTGTGTTGCTCTGAGTTCGAATCCTTCGCACATATCCCAATTTTGAAACTTTATCGTATATAAATCAGTTGCATCAGGTATTCCGCGTAGACAAACATCGTGATGAAAATTAACTAACAATTTTCTGTAATATTTTCAATGGTGCAATTCTGCATATTGGCAGCGTAGTGCATAAAGAGACCTGGGCACTGGCGGGAAATATCCCGCATAAATATATGACTATAGATGACCTTGTATTTTCAGGAAATAATTATCATTATAATTATCCATTGTGCCCGACGTGGGAATCATTTATTGTCTTCTTTGGGAAAAATTTAAATGGAAAAAACAGCAACATTACGTCTCATACTACAGCCACAGCGTATGAAAATGTACATATATTTTAATAGACCGCTGTAAACTTTGGGTACCATGTCGTTACGTGATCTTTGTAGTTCGTACATTTAGGTACCTATAAAAAATTGTGAATGTCAATTAGGTAACTGTAACCCTATACATTTTTAAATTAATTTCCGGCCGATAACATGGTTCAGGGCCATTTGAAGTCGTAATGGGGTTATCAAGAGTTATCGGTTTCATTAAATAACTCCAGAAATAGGTTAAATCAAATCTAATCTCATTTATTACAAATATAAAGTATCTTTTTTATTAGTGTTTAATAAAAATCGCGACTGTTCCGATTATAATAACTTAGATTAGATTATGATAGGTACTTACTTGTAATTAGGTCTGCCATTAAATCTCAATTAAAATGCATTTATTTACCAATAGAGTCGTGACCTTAATGATCGAACATGCAGCTACCCTGTCTTGTATATATTAGACATACAAAGCTACGATGTGTCCGCCCCGATAGCCCCATACAAATACAAACACCACTATGGCCTGGAAGACGGCTGTTGCATTACTAATGTCTTGAGGCGATTGATTCCACGAGAGATGTTCGCCAGTGCTTGCAATTATCGCATTATTTTAATTGCGATGAAGCCTTGAATTATTATTTTGCTACTGCCCAACTGTGCTGCTATGCAGTCAGTAACATTTTATGTAATCAATAATCAAACATAATTTTCTAACATTCTACCTGATCGTTTTCAATCTGTCATGGAGGATATTTGAGAAAAACTATGAATATTATAATTGCGCGTAAGAAGTTAATACCATAAGATGATATTTGTAGTTTTTGTATGTTTGCCGACTTGTCTGTGCGTTTTTCCTGCTTACCTCAGGAACGATTTAACCGATATTTGAATGCGGTTGTCACTGATGTATTAATTAAGCTTCGGGAAACTTCCAGTGTTAAGTATGCGAAGCGAGGGTTTACTAACCGTAAATAAGTCTTCAGGAAATTATGGTACGCCGTACGAGCAACATGTTACGAATTTGCGTAATTTTTAGAATCATAAACGTTTCTAGGTATTTTGTTATTTGTATAATATTAAGGGTATAATTTGTTATAACTTACGTAATTTACGTAATTTTTGAGTTATTGAGTCTCTTGAGACGTTGATGTTAGTGATGTTCATGGGTAACGGTGACTATAGAATAACAATAGAAGACGCCTTTGGTGATTATTTGTCATTGAAAAAAAAGTTTGCAAGGTGCATGAGCATTTTATTTCCCTTCATAGAAGCAAATATTAGACCCGGAGTTTCTAATTTGCTGCGCGCCCCGACATTCGCGCTGGAACATGTAGTTAATTCAAGCGTATTGGACTCGTCTCGAGCGGTCCCGGTCGCACCCATTCATGCCTCCTTCCGCTTATCAAGTGACCTGCGTTACCTGCTACTATTTATTAAGTATTTACCTGTCTCCTGCCCTGCGCCTGCGCCCCACGAGCTACCTGCTCCACGCAAAAACGCATCCGAACACGGTCATTAACGAGGGGCAAGCGACGGTAACTTCCTGTGCCCTTTGATTGTTATTGTTTTTGTAAAGCGGGGATTACATTGTAAGGGGAATGACTAATACTTACAGATAATTTTAATCTCTCCACAAACATTTCTATGTAAAATATTTCCAAGACGAGACCTTAATTTTATTATGGCTTGCACTGTGAAAGAGCTTCCAAATGCCATGTACCCAGAGCCAAGCTTCTAACTCTACACGCCCTAACTCACAAACTCTACACTTTATTCAAAATAATTATGTAGCTCGGTCGTTCCAAAAAACAACGAATCGCTTCGAGAAAATGTAGGAGATGCCTTAACGCTTCACTTGGCTCATCAATCTCAGATCAATTATCTACTACATTACCCCTGCACAACAAGTAGATAATGGGACATACACACATAATAATTATGATAAATACAAAATAAACATGTAAGTATGTAGTTAAAATGTACCTAATATTAAACACGGCGCAAAAACTGGAAATATTCAGCGCTAACAAATTTTTAAAGCTAAGTCAATGTTTGACACGTGAGGGGAAAACAATTCGTGTACTGAAAACATACTCACTGAAAGCTCCCTTCCGCCGCGGCGCGCACTCGACGGGCCGACCAACACAACCAACACTCGTCTACACGCAGCGGGCGACGCACGCCGCGCACCGCGCACCGCCGCACGCACGCCGTGCGTCGTGCGTGAACCACCAAAACGCACGCCAATTGAGTAGCAAATGAACACAAATACAACAGCCAACAATTTTATCCAGCCCTTTTTTACATTGTAGCATAACTAAATTAAACCTTAACGTGCTTATAACGGAGCGAAGGAAACTGCAATGTAAATTTACGTTTTACGTAAACAACACGAGTTAATGTCTATTACACTTTTTAAGCGAATCCAAGTCGTTAGGCACAACATAACAATTGACTACAATTAAATGTCAATAACCTTCATCGTTTGGATATCTGTTGTTTGTTATCGGTATCGCGCACTATCAAATCTCTGATACACAATGAGTACCGCCCATGTTACGCTAAATTTATAATTACAGAATACGAAGGCACTTTATTTAGTCGAACACTAAGTCCAAAGCGGACAGTCTAGCGCGGTGGAACGTCGACGGTGTAATGACGATCCGGATACGGCGATAGGAGGAGATAACGAACAGCTGACTGGGCTGACGTACGGTTGGTACGATCCTCCCCACATTGTAGACAGGTTGAAACATGTTGAGATATACGCAGTTTTTGATATCTATGTAAACTATCTATGATTTGGTATCTAACTATATATAAACAATTAAAAAATAACTTAAAGGTTTTGGAATAAATAATTAATTGTCACATAGTCATAAGTCCATCTCGGCCCAGAATCGAACGGGGAACCAAAGGGTAAAACAGGCTGCTGAATGTCTATTACCCGAAGGTTTCGATGGTCCCCGTCACCCATGGACATCAGCAACAGTAGGTGGAATTTCTTTTGCTATTTCTTCTCCTCCAAGTGAAATGACGTGTGAAAGTGTGTCAGTGGTAGCTATATGATTTTGAATTTGGATTTGAACACCTAAGGAATCACCGATGCGTTGGGCCAATGCAGAATACAGAAGAAAGAATAAAGTAGCTACTGACTCTTAAGCCTCCTTCAAGAACACGATGAGTCGTTTAGCGACTGATTCAATTTACTAGAGTGGTAACAAGCCACGCAGGCTTCACGGAAAGACAATAATCCAAATTAATAATAATATTATATTCTTGCCCCACCACCAAGCGAGCGTGGCCAGCTTCTGCCGTCGTTTAGGACACCCTGCTCTGCCAGCATGGGTTCGGGATCAGCGTTGAAGGCCGCACCAATATGGTCTGACCCACCTGACATTATTCCTCTCAAACTTAATTTAATAGTAGTCGCAAACTGGCTACAAATTCATAAGTGTTTCAATAAGCGACCACCAACTTAGCACTGATTTATTAGAAGTTTCATTAAGAAAACATTGTGGCCGTAAACTGAATGTTGTAACCGTAAATGAAACATTGAGATCATAATAAGCAAAACAAAATAAGACATTCAGTCTTATGTAATTAGATATTAAATAAGACATATATATCTGCATGTACAATGTCGGACTCGGAACGATGGCAAAAAGGGTTAAAGATTTCACAAAGATGCAAACATTTGCAGGTAACGAGCCCTGTGTACATGAATCGAGGTGACACGCATTCTGGTGGTCGGAGGACGGTATCGTAATCTCATTAGCCCCTTGATGCGTCACGTTCGTGTCGCGGTGCTTTGTTTGCGCCATTTACCGGAGAGAAAAATAAAATACTTGTCAGGCTTAAGGGACGTCACCTGCTTCAATATTTTATCCCTTAGTTGTAAGCACATTAACGGTAAAACGGTAGTCTGAGGGGTGTAGAAATTTATTGAATTTCACAAAATGATGGAATAATATTCCGTCCCTTAAAATTTGAACTAACTAGTCTGTCAGACACCAACAGTCCGAACTGCGTGTCAAGAAGGGCTGGCCTGAAAACCAGCAGCCAGGATTTTCCGCGACCTCGTACTGAGTTCGGTCTTTTTCGTCCGTGAAGTGATGTTAGTCACTTACATCACTAAGTACAATTTTTTATTTGCTCTTCAACCAACAATGTGGTGTTTTTATAATAATAAGATTATTGTTACAGTGTGTTTAAAGTCGAAATAAAATTATTTCTTTCTTCCAAATAGGTTTACAAACATTTTGAAAAATCTAACTTCGCCATCGCTTCGCAAAAAAATCCTAGTGGTCTTGGAAGAAGAAGCGGCAAGAACTGCTCCTTGGAAGTCAAGGAGACTTACAGTTACGTATATCACCTACTACCACTCATCCTTGAAAGGAATCATCCAGTTTGTAACAACCTTCGACATAAGCTCAAATGCCTTCAATATAAAAATTCAGAAATTAAAAATAAATCTTCAAATACTTAAAATGATAACAACTAAAAAAGAAGGGGCTATCAATAATGTAGCAGTTCTCGCGCCTGTTTCGGGTGAATAACATTTTGAACTTTGACACAACTCGCTCATATTATCTTGTTACTCAGTCTTGCTTGTATCTTATCTTACAGAAACTCGACACTCACCCTAGGTAAAGTTTTTCATTTCAATTCATAACAAAATTTCATTCAAATACCAATTTCCATTTACACTCAATCTATACGCACGTAGAGGTTTTCAAACATTGCATATCATACATACATAATATCCTACTCAGTTGCATAAATAAATAATAAAAATATTTTCTGACCTAATCATCGCAACTCTGTGTCCCGCCCCAGTGCGGGACACAGAGTCCACACACGGGTCTCCTATCCATCTCCTGTTGTGTAACATTTTCTAACAACAAAGTACAGTAGAGTACAGGAGAGTAAGTTGTAATAATACCTAATCAAAGTAAAGTTAAGGTTGGAGTCGGGTCGGAATTAAAGAACGCTTTGCACAGTTTTTTAAATACATTTGTCACACGTAGGGGTCAATTATCAATTTACGCAGACAAATTATATTATCAAAGTGTAGACTCAACCCAAATAACATAAGGACTAAATAAAAAGTAGGATTTAGGAAGTCATAGTGATAACACTAGACACGCACTAGTTGTGGGTACCGGGGCGGGGGTCAACGCGCTGATAACCTCGGCTAATGTCGACTTAACTAACTCCACGCAGGGGCGTGACACCTTTTATTGGTTTATGCCGCAACCCGTCATTCAACGGGAATCCCTGGCAATCGACCAAAAATAACCTTATGGCTAATCCAGCCCGGTAAGTGACTTGTTTTGGTTTTATATACTCGTAAGGGAGGTAATCCCTGCATCCGCCCGTCGAGGAGTTCATTTAAACTTTGAGCTTTAGCTGAGCCAAAAGCTCCAGGTTCCTCGAAGAATGCTGAAATTTTTACCACCTAACAATAGTCGGGTTTTTTATCTTTATTTATGTTAATAGTCGACAAACGTACAAGAGAACAACGAGATGGTAACACCATAATAACATAGATGCATTAACAGCCTAAGGCAAAGCTGGGTATTGGCTACCAACTGCTATAAACAGATTGGAATGAGGTGGTGTCTGGTGTGCCAGTTGTACCACAGGGTGGCATTTTATCACCGGTATTCTTCTCCATCTTCATCAATCTGGTCACTTCTTATCTTGAATGCTCTTACCATTTGTATACTGACGACTTGCAAATTTACTCACACGATTACATTTCTGATATCGATAAGGGCGTGAAGAAGATCAATACAAATACGAGTATAATATGCAGTATTCCCTCGTGGTCTGAGAGATTTGGCAACTGCATCAATCCATCAAAATGTCAATCTATAATCATCGGTAGCTAACGACAATTAAGTAAGGTTAACTTAGATTTGGCACCAGTTTGCATGGGCACCACTGTCATTCCATTCTCAACTTCTGTCAAGAATCTGGGTATCCACCTAAACTCTACATCTTCTGCCGGCTTATTGTGTGCGTTTGCCAAAGGTTTCATCGCTCTGTTCTCTACAGTTGTGACAAAGTTTATGATGCGTCATAGTTGGGATTAAATGTGAGCATACTAATAAACAAATATATTGAGTTTAATTGCTTAAAAGTAGCTCGAACACGTGTATCGTGGGCTTTAGGGGATAGTTAACGAGCGCCCGTATCCTTACAGTGTATTATTAGCGGACGGTCGGCGGTCGGCGTCGCCCGCGCTGCCGTCACTGCGTGTTGTACAGTGAAAAGTCAGCGTATAGCGCGACTTCTGATTTTAGCAGTTACAGTCTAGTCCAATTTGTACTTAGCAATAAATTGCATATTGTCATATCAATTTTTACTTCATAACTAAGTTATTTATAACTAACTAATAGAGAAATACGCTTTATTTGAGTAGACTTCAATTATTTTACCCTTATTTTACTTATTGATATTTGTAATAAAAAAATCATAGTAGGTATACATATAAGACGAAATTTTAATTTTGCTATGTAAAATTGTGTTTCTGCATATTATCTTTGTCGTTGTTGTAAAATGGCCAGAAAATTACCACAGTTTATTACTTAGTTCTCGTATTGTACACGGGTTAATCAGTGTCGCTCGAACTTATGAATTTCCTGTCATATTTCCTCAAACTCAAACTCAAACTCAAATCATTTATTCCATGTAGGTATTTAGAATACACTTATGAACGTCATTTTTTGCATTTACCACCGTTTCGCTAAGGTGCCTTTAAATTTTAAATCTTACGAGGAGAAAAAGAAACTGCGAAAGAAAACTCCTCGGCACATCTTTTAAAAAAAAAAGATATATATACAGGGTGTAATCGTTAAGTGTGCACAGGCGATTATTCCGTAACTATTACAGATATCAAAAAGCTTTAAACTGATATCGAAAGCACTTTACCTAATGAGTAAAATTACAATAATAATTTATTAAAATAAAAACCAGAAATATCCAAAAAAATTACATTAAACTCTCCCATACATTTAGTATGAGATAGTAGAAAGGTTTTACTTTCTTTATTTAAAGTGGAATAGTACCTACCTACTCCCGCGATAAAGAATTTGAATTTAGAACGAACACCAAAGAGTATCTTTCTTTTTGTTTTTATTTAGTATGTTGCTTTTCAGCCAGTTCAAATCAATACGATATTGAAACAAGGTTTATTATTAATTTGAAGTGGTAAGATAATTAATCAACACGTGTAGTATCTACTTGAAATTCATCAATATCATATCATACATAATTATAAAATGATAAGGGTAAAATGCGTAGGTACTATTCCACTTTAAATAAAGAAAGTAAAACCTTTCTACTATCTCATACTAAATGTAATGGGAGAGTTTAAAGTATTTTTTTTGGATATTTCTCGTTTTTATTTTAATAAATTATTATTGTAATTTTACTCATTAGGTAAAGTGCTTTCGATATCGGTTTAAACCTTTTTGATATCTGTAATAGTTACGGAATAATCGCTTGTGCACACTTAACGATTACACCCTGTATATATATACAAGGTGGATACTATCATACGACATTAAATTTAACTGCATGTACCTATCCATCTTCCAAGTCTACAAACAAATTTTCAATCAAATATCTTCAATACTTTAGGCACAGGAATTTTTCTTCACTTTTGAAATTTTCTACACGCTGTATACGAATTCAGCAATGATGGCGGCAAAAGATCACGTGACGAAAGTGCGCTGTTGCCGCTCTTATCAAAGGTTAGTGAACAGTGTTTACAAATGATGTTCTATTTTTTACCCCATTTTTTGCTATTAAGTTTGTTTGAAAATTTGTTTTTTTTTAATTTGATGTTAACAGTTTTTTAATTGATGCAACATGTTCCTAGGAGGGAGTAGGGCTTGTGTTTTCATTTAATGTCGTATGATGGTATCCACCTTGTATATATATAGTGCTTAAAAACGAGTTACAGTCTTTTTTGCTAGGTACTACCATTTTATACCTAAATACTAACTTGAGCGGAACCGGATACGGATACGGATCCTATTTTCATGATTTATGTATATCCTTCAAATCCTATCCAACCATCAGATTGATATGAGCTTACTTAAGTGTTGCTTGATCAACAGCACTCCCGTATCGACTGTATACAGTGTACACCTACCTACATGGCTGTGGGGTCGATAGAGTAATATGCTTAGAGTACGCGAGAGTGGGTAAACTAATTAATTTCCACCGGCCGAGCGGCGCGCCGCGGGCGTCCGCTCCAGTGAGTTACGTTGTTTTTCAGTCATCGATAACGTTTTACATGTTGTGTATTGTACAGTACTCGACGACCCCGTAGCGCATTATACTCGTAGTATTGACGACAACGTAGCCCCATTGGTAGTACTCCTGCCTCCGAAGCCTCGGTCTCGGTTTTGAATCCCGGCCGGGGTAGATAATAATAATTGTTTGTCCTCGGGTCGTGGGTTGTATATAGTTGTAGTGATGATCTTATTGTGTTGTCTATGCCGCCCGTTACATCAAGAATCCTACTGCGGGACGATGAGTGTGTAAGCGTCTGAGCGTTTATTTTTACACATACATACCTACATATCATTTTTGGATAATGAATTCCATACAAACGAAGCTTAACTAAGATATTCTGATGGTTTGCGGCCACGAGACGACAATAGACTTAGTTCGGCAGACTGGTTTATTTACCGCTAAAACTCTTCTTTATCCCCCAAACAAACTGTCCTTTTGTGTCGTCACTAGCACGACAATGGACCGTCTGGGACCCCGACTACCCCGAGCCACGAGTGATTACAATAAGTGCAGTTATATCGAATATGAAAGAGCGGGCCCACCCGACTGAACGCAAGTCGCAAACTCAGCTTTAGGTATGTATTTCCGAGTAGCGCTTGAGCTTTGCGAAGACTGCAAACGTAATCTTGTTACATTGTAAACACATTTTAGTAATCAGATTGCAACGATCTAGGGTTTTATTATTTCACCGTACGCCTGTTAGGTATGTGGCGGTCTTAAAGGACAATCATGGTATATAATAAGGAACAAAGTAGTTATGCACACCTTATTTTATGCGATTCATATGTCACAGGGAAATTATGAAAATGGATATTTTCATAAAATTCCTGAGGGAGAGGATACTTGTGTTACTTTGCGAATTTATCAATTTTTTGAGGAGGAAATCTCAGAAATTTAGATGGGCTGCGGGATCCGACATAAACGCTCCACTCACCACTGCTTAATAAAATATATTGAAATTCATTGATTTATTAATAATTAATAATTAATGAATGTATGTAATGTGTGTAGGATTAACTAGTAAGTATACTTAGCGCTTATAAACGCGCGCTTTAGTAAGACGCGTTTTAAGAACTTGATGTCCTATACATGTAGGTAAACATACCTAAGCCAAGCGCTTTACGCCCAAAGTGTACCGAGAGTAAGCCGTCACATTGACCCACACTCGAAGTATGAAAACGTCCAATCGATTGGAATCCCCCAATTCCTTGTAAGTGATTCTTGCATCGTTTGTGTCAGTCTAAATTAGGACAACCATATTGTTGTGTGAAGCGGGTCAACCGATTGTCCGCGGCGGACCGCGCTCGGTACACAAAAGACATGACATGTGACTTATGTTCTGTTTGCGATGGAAGGAGGAATTGGACAATCGGGTTGACTCTCTGTAGTCTGGCGACTTGATTTGCTATTGACATTGAAAAGCTTGACGTTAAATAAATGCATTGTAATGTAATCAACGAAAGCAACTCCTCAAATATCTATTAAAAAGAAACAACACACTGTATTTCGAGATATACGATCCAAATAAGTAAAAATTTAATAAACGAGTAAAATAATGTTCGGAGCGATTTTTGCCGTGCCAGTGTCGACGACGGTCAAGTGATATTTTTGAAACGAAGGTGAGTGGCGAAACCGCGCGCAGCTCGTAGTGTTGTTCGTGTGAACTGTGAACAGGCAGCGAACACGCGGCCGGGCAGCAGCGTGCAGCAGCGTGCGCCATCGATCGCTGTGCTGTCTGTGGTTGTAACGAGCGCGTTTTTTCTGTCTATCTGCATCCACTGCACCTTTTTGTTTCGAGTGCACTCATTGTTCGTATAATGCAAGTACCCGCGCCAGTGCAGTAATCATGCCGTCTGGTGCTCCCGACCTTTTCTATTGAAAAATATACGGCAACGAGCCGAGCCACGCTCGCAGGCTGGTAGGATCAATACCTAATTCGTGTTTTTTTTTATAAAATAATATTGTTTTTAGTTTGCGAACTTTTGTTGATAGGCTTTTTGTAGGCACCCTTGGGCCTTGTTGTGTGTGTTGTTACATAAAGTAACTTACAAGACAAGTGTGTAAAGACTCTTTTTAAAGCTTCAAAAATAAATCGAGAACTGAGTCCTGTTAGTTATTGTTTGTAATTGTCCAGTTATTAGTTGTTAGTAAGAGTCTCTTCATAATTCGGTCCTGTGTCCGAATATGCATCTCAACAACACATACAGATGTGTTGTTGAGATGGTCGCCTCTAAAAAAGTGTATCCGGCTCCACCAGCCAGCCGGCTTACTTAGTAGGAAATGTAATAATTACATTGTACGACTGTCGCGTGTCTTGTATGTGTGGAAATTGCAACCACTCAGGATAATTCCAAAGCAATCCCTCCGAAATTCTAAAAGGAAATTCTGCAATACGAGAGTTCACAATTTATTGCAAATCGAAGCCACATACGTACTTGCCAACGTGCCCATTCTTAGTCAGATGGTCCCTACATACTCGTAGATATGTATAATGAACTTCATGATAATAGCAACATTTGTATAACAATGAACAAGACCCAATTCGAAGTAGAAAATAACCCGTGCGTGATGTTAAAACTTCACAAACCTGTTTTTTAAACAGCCTTCATACACGTCAAGGATGGTGAAAGCACACTAACAGCCCTGACATTAGCTGAAAGTTTTCATGTCGGAATACCTTGGCCCGCGTGTAGCCGTGTAGCTCGAAGCCGCGCACGGCCTAATTTAGCAACGAGCTCACACAAACACTATAAACCCTTGATTTAAAGCTTCGTAACATGGCAGGTGCGCGCCGAAAATATTAGATTGCTAGGTAACTACGTTTACGTATTTCCCAAAGTGTTCGTTACAAATGTAGTACTGTCGTAAAGTCGTATTGCCCTGCATTTTATGGTCTAATATTTCGTGGAATAAAACAATTAAATAATTATTCTTCCAAGAAAATAATAATAATAATAATCGTTAAGTGAGCTGTAAGTTCCTACATAGCACGAAATAAATTGTATTTGAATTTGAGTTGGAATGAATACTTGGTTTTCCGGTGCATCATTTTGTGATGTATAAATAACAAAGGCATGTATTCCCATTAGTTCCGCTATAGTTATCCCGTGAGGACCTACCGGGATGTTTATTCGCAGAAGCTGCCATCTTCGGTGAGACGTACCTACAGTCGAAGATCAATTCCTCGTTCAAGATCTGTGACCAACAGTCGCAGAAGTATCTTTTAGTGAACACGGTTTGGTTTAATCGTTTATAACATAAAAATGCATTTGTAAGCTGGGCTATCGAATTCAGAAAATCTACGTTTCAATATAGACCCTGACCTGGATACTTCGTTGTACAAACAGCAATCTACCTCCCTCACATCGTCATTGGCGAGTATTGTGTGATGCATCACTATCACGTGTATGGCATAACAATAAATAACTAATACCGTTTAGGATCGTAAATATCTTTATGATGGTCAAGTGGAAACAAGATAGATTACTTAGGTCACGTTACGACATTAATAGGTTGTACGGTATGGGGGTGTGACGTAATGAAATAAGTCGCTCATACTCGTATATAAGTTTGCAACAATGATATCATGATTACCAATAATGAACATTTAATTTTAGAACCGACTCGTCTAGACAATGTTAAACATATATTTTATTGGATTTGTCATTAATTTTAGATTATCGTAAGGTCAATACACCTTGTTGTAGCTTAGGGTCGTATAAACCATCAGCCGAATAAAACGTTCCGACATTAACTATAATGATTAACCCAATTGGCTTAACCATTAACTTCTGCTCTACTCCACACTGAAGCAGCGTGCTGGAGTACGGTCCAGCTTCCCTACGTGGTATGAGACAGTTTGCAGTACCTATGCTAATCTGTCGTGTAATATGTCGTTACTATTAGCTTTACGACAAACTATTAGTAAGTTACTAATATTAAACAATTGATTGACAATTTAGTAACTTACTAATATTAAACAATTGATTGTTTGTCGTAGCTATAGTTACGCTACTACGCTAGCAATAGCTTGTAATGTTTGTAACTCACAGATCGGGCAAACCGAATTCACAATGGGATAAGTAATAAAATCAGTGTACACTGAAATATGTGATAACAATTACTGAGTAAGTATCAATCTATTTTTTCTGGATTTCGATGCGAGTGTTATTTGTTAGAGAGTGCGGGTTACATTTATAGCTGTCAATATAATAATTAAATTGCTTCAAATTTTAAGTCCTTTAAAAATAATCTCGGTACGTAACATATTAAATGCTCGCCTGTTTGCCTTTTTGCAATTCAATTATGCACTTACCTTTTTTGTCGAATCTCCCGTCTCCCTCATTCGCGTAGCGCGCGAAAAGGCCGGAATACCCCATGTAGCACCAAACGCACCAAACCCACAAACACCTGTTGTGTCACTCCACTAACGAACTGGTGGGACTGCAATAAAGCTGTCGAGTGGTATAAATAGAGG
The DNA here is from genome assembly GCA_905404295.2 of Ochlodes sylvanus. Lineage (NCBI taxonomy): Eukaryota > Metazoa > Arthropoda > Insecta > Lepidoptera > Hesperiidae > Ochlodes > Ochlodes sylvanus. Next base: position 15,014,930 of record FR990126.1, read on the forward strand.
ATTGATAGAACTTGTTTACAAATAACAAGGCCGGGCGCGTAGGGCGGGCGGCGCGTCGCGGCGGCGGCGGCGGGGTCATCGGCCGCGTCGCGCGCGTTGCCTAGGCGACGGTTCGAAGAGGAATAGTTTGAAATGCGTTGCTCTCTTCGTGCGCGCTTGGCTCTCCCGCGTACCTGTACGGATGCAGTTACGGTACGTTCACGTGGAGCCGGGCACTAGGGAGGCTTCGCGGTCGTCCTCGCGCGACAATCTACTCGTATTGACGTTACGTCGCTCGTTCTACAGTAGTATCGACGGAACGGGTCGTATGTGTAGTGCGGCTAAATTCTTTATGTTAAATCAATTCAGGAAAATTGCGAGGTTGGATTGGAATAGGTAACTTAGATAATTATGACTACTGTATTATGTATACTTATAATGTATGTATTTTAGTAATGTTGCAGAAATTACACATTGTGTATTTTGGTGTACTTGGAAGTAGAATAATAAATAATATGTATCTATTGGTAATGAATCCCAAAAAATACCTACGTACCTATTGTTGGACTTGGATCAGAATCAATGGGTAGTTCGATATATTTTTTAGTTTATATTTATGGTAGGTACCTACTACCTGATACTACTATATCGTCCTACCTACCTAACGAAATTATCTATTATGTCTATAAATCTTAATATATATATTTCTTGTGTTCGTGTGTATGTGACTGAACTCCTCCTAAACGGCTTGACCGATTTGGTTGAAATTTTTTGTGTGTCTTCAGGTGGATCCGAGAATGGTTTAGATTCACAATTGGACCCGGTAGGTGGCGTTGCTGTCGATATATCACTAAAACATTTTTTAATTATAAAGCGGTACGAAGTACGCTGGGACCACTAGTAATATCATATTTCCGTTACATTTTAGATACTTTATTACTGTAAATTACCTTATTGGTGTATATAATAAAACGGGCTTTTACCAATACTGAGCACCGACCGAAGGCACCGTCACTGTAGTTACGGCCGCGGCCGGCCAGACGGTCTGTGGAACACGCTTGTGTACTGAATGTATCTGCGGTTACAGCACATCATTACGGCACGATTATAACGTACCGCTAGGGCCGCCCGGCCGCTCCGACAGTAGAATCCATATCTGAAAAAATAATAAACTTAACTTAATAAAGCTGAAATTTGGCATGTAGGTATGTTATGTCAGAAGGTGTTCTAAGTCTATCGGCTGTTGTGTATAGTGCCCAGGTCCTATACTTATTCGAAAAACGATTCAATTTATTACAGAAAGTAGAAATATCTACGAGACGTAACTAAAAACTGTGTCTATAGGAAAATACAGGGTGTAATCGTTAAGTGTGCACAGGCGATTATTCCGTAACTATTACAGATATCAAAAAGTTTTAAACTGATATCGAAAGCACTTTACCTAATGAGTAAAATTACAATAATAATTTATTAAAATAAAAACGAGAAATATCCAAAAAAAATACATTAAACTCTCCCATACATTTAGTATGAGATAGTAGAAAGGTTTTACTTTCTTTATTTAAAGTGGAATAGTACCTTCTCATTTTACCCTTATCATTTTATAATTATGTATGATATGATATTGATGAATTCCAAGTAGATACACACGTGTAGATTAATTATCTTACCACTTCAAATTAATAATAAACCTTGTTTTAATGTCGTATTGATTTGAACTGGCTAAAAAGCAACATACTTGACAACCCGGATAGCGCAACGGTTAACACGCCGGATCGCCGTTCCGAGGGTCCTGGGTTCGATTCCCAGCGAGGCGGAAATTTGAATGATGAATTTAAATTTCCGTTCTTGGTCTGGGTGTGTGTGTTTCTTGTCTTGTGTGTTGTCCATGGCACCCACGACACAGGGAATCCTAGTGTGGGGCTATGAGTGTGTAGCGTTATTTATTTATTTATTTATTATTATACTAAATAAAAACAAAAAGAAAGATACTCTTTGGTGTTCGTTCTAAATTCAAATTCTTTATCGCGGGAGTAGGTACTATTCCACTTTAAATAAAGAAAGTAAAACCTTTCTACTATCTCATACTAAATGTATGGGAGAGTTTAATGTATTTTTTTTGGATATTTCTCGTTTTATTTTTAATAAATTATTATTGTCATTTTACTCATTAGGTAAAGTGCTTTCGATATCAGTTTAAAGTTTTTTGATATCTGTAATAGTTACGGAATAATCGCCTGTGCACACTTAACGATTACACCCTGTATAAGGAACGACTCGTTACTGGTAAATCGAAAACGATCGGTTACCGATTGGTTAATGTAATGGTGGTATAGAAACCGGGCATAAGTTTAATCGGAGGCCTACTTGGAGCACGAGATAAGCCGCTTATACTACACAGTGAAGAGACGATGCGACGTATCCGAAATGTCACGTCCGTAAGAGAAGCTTATTTAGGTACACAATTTTTGCCTCCATCCTGGTTCCTGCACATCATCACGTTGAAGAAATGTTTAGAATCCGGCCAAGGTTACCGGTCAGTGGTGTGATAATGGCTGGCGGGCTATTATCACTAACACTCAGTTTACGTTGTTCGCGCCGGTTTTATTAACAGCGAGGAATTATTATTATTCGTGGATCGTGAATATTGAAAGGTCTACACAAGAAGTTATTGCTTACAAACAATGATATTACTTATAATGTCATTGCTTACAAACGATTTCTTAATCGTGTGTTCACCATAATTTTGTGGAAGACGAGTGAAATATTTCAATACCTACATTATTGTAGAAGATTGTGTAAGTATATTAATTTGATACTCCTTCCTAAATTCAAGCGCTTGTCCAAATATTTATAACGTGATTATAATTATTTAGTTCCCTGAATAGAAATTGTACAATTTTATTGTCATAATCATAATTAACCAAATTGAATCATCAAATCACAAAACGCCATCTAGGAACGGGGATTGAGAATTTGTAGAACAATGCCATCTAGTGGAACATTTTAAATACCTGAACGTCATATGTATCGCTAACGAAGTTACTTTTATGTTCTTTCATAGATGTCGCTGTTAGCTTGTTGAAGAATTTCGAAGCAATTTCTAGATGTCACTAGTTACATAGTTAACTAGTCTTAATAACGTCTGTCATAATTATATACGTCTGCTCTGTCCGGGAACCGAACCCAGGTATTCTTGCTAGTGTCACTGAACTTGAACAGAATATGAAGACTTTTTTGAAAGAACAGAATATATTTAACTCAAATTGCCAGGGCTTATTATAACTTAAGTAAACAAATCGTTCTAAATTGGTTATTTAGTATTCATAATAATGTTGCAGTCGATCACTTAAGATCGACGCCTGTAACCCCTCTACCAATCCGCACTGGAGCAGTGAGGTGGAGTTTGCTCTAGGCCTCCTCAGGTATGAGGAGAGACCGTTGCTCAGTAGTGGGCCATTTAGTGGGTTAAAGCCAATTCTTAATAACCTGGAAATGGAAAACGAAAACAACGAACGTGCCTGCAACTCATAACGTTAGTATTTCGTAATCGCACAGTAACACGAGTGTACTTTAACTGCTAACTTTACTAATTTTTAATAAATTTTACGATAGAAATGACACAAATTACAGTATGGAACGAACAATTTGAAATTCGTAAGGTATAAAAACCCCTAACTCAAACCGTTTTGAAGAAAAACTGTAGTGAATATAGATACAATGACTTAAGTGAATATAGGGAAACATGTCCCTTAGTGTTAGTACCTACGCACGTTCGGAAATTGTTAGGCGTGATTCTTTAAACTGACATAACTTTTTTATTAACAACCGATTGAAATAAAGCAAACACTAAGTGTTAAGTTAAGCTTACCACAATAGATTAGTGAAAACCGCACCCAAATCAGTTAAGCCGTTTCTGAGATTAGCGCGTACAAAACATTCTACGTACGTTTTACACGTTTTACATTCTATTACGTTAATTAATGGGAGTCCCCATTAAAAAAATCCATGTACAGACAGGAAACAGTTACAGATTTATTATACGTATGTATAGATATTTTTCTTTACTTTGTTTGTCTGTCGATTATTTACCTAAATAAAAAGTTTAATTAAAAAATTGACGGAAATGCTATAATTATGTACTGTAAATTTAAAAGCCCTGTCAAAGGCATTCTTAAGACGAAAGGTTATTTATTACATTATTTCAAAGATAAAACTGCTTGGACGTCAGTTTACTAGTCATGATTATGAAATTTGCAACATGCAACATGTAATTACGAGCATTCCCCCATGGCTACGCCCGCCAATTTCCAAAAAATCAGTTATCCCTTTTTATCCCGTTTGTTCCAAAAATCCTCTCTTAGTACTCCCCTACACTCCCCAAGGAACATAAATGACATGCCAAATTTCAGCTTCTTGCGTCCAGTGGTTTCAACTGTGCGTTGTCTTTCAGTTACTCAGTAACGCAACATATTTACCTATACATAATATAATTATTAAGATATTTTTACTTGTTCTCTTCTCTATTATTTCCTAGTCAATCACGCAACTGTCATGCCTCTGGTATTACAGATCTCTGTAGGCGACGGTGACCTCTTACCATCAGTCAATACGTCTGCTCTTACGTCGTAGATCACATAAAAACATTGTATATCTTTACCGATAATTTGTTTGTTAAACCGGTGTACAAATAACTGTCCATCGTCAAAATAAATAACTTCACGCAATTAGTCTCCCGCCCGCGGACGGCCGCCCACGCGTTTGACCAGATATTTTTGTAGCGAATAGACTTTATCGTCAAAATTAAATGTTTTATTTATATTTAGCGGGAGACAGTTAAATCATCGCGATGTGTTTATTACTGTAACAAAGCCGTCGTAAATAAGTAACAGCAATCGTATGAGCCCTACGTTATGAATAACAAAAGGGCATTCAGTCTGACTTGTATTGTTGTGGGTGCGTTCACATTTGTTTGACGAGTTATTATCCACTGGCATCTAGCGGCATATATTTATACTGATATGACAGTGGGTGGATATCCTGGTAGTAGAAGGTCAAAGCTGAAAATGGCATTATGTAACGAATTTCAAATTGTACTGCTCTACATCTATTTGAGACTTGTCACATTTTTGTCGCTCTGGCGAAACTTATGAACCTTTCGGTCTGACATCGAAGTTTCTCAATAGAACTAGCTTTCAGCGGAACTAATCTTTAAAATATACCAGTAGCTTGTCCCGATTTGAAAAGGTATCAAAATACCTTTTCAAATCGGGACAAGCTACAAAGTATAAAAGTTATTAATAATATTATAGCTAATTAATTCAGTGTTTGGTGAGAAATATAAAAATAACGCGTACAGATACATAAAAATATATTCGCTGTCAAAATAGGTACATACCTACTGATACCTTAGTAACCTTAGTACCTTAATAACTCCTAACTCATCTTACCTAATCTCCTTTGGTTAGTAAAAATCGGGTCAACCGGGGTCTCGAGAGCTGGCAACGCTGTTCACCGCTGTTCGAAGTGAGAGCTGGCAGCAGGCGGCGATGGAACAATTCCAGGTGCTGCATGATCTACAAAGGATCGATAAAAGGCGTCTATTGATGCACGAATGCTGTATCTTTGGCACGTACAAGTACCATTCGCTCTAGCCGTTCAATGCTTCGCAATGTTGAATGACGCAGCAATTTTCTATACCAGTCTAGATTAAAGTTTTTTTGAAGATAAATAAATAAACGCTAACACACTCATACCCCCACACTAGGATTACCTGTGTTGCGGGTGGCATGGACAACACAAATTACACATCACCTCATCATAACATAAGCATCTGCCCCGGCCGGGAATCGAAACAGAGACCCCTCGCTTCGCAGGCAAGGCTACGGGGTCGTCAAAGATAGCAACGTAATTATGAATTTAAATACATAAAAAAATAGTGTGTATACCGAATGCGCGAAATACAAATTTTTCATGAAAACTCACGGTGAGTTATTGTCTTCCATTAGCTGGGCTGCATCTCCACCCCGACTGTTGGCGACTCAAAAGGTCAACCGTTTAATCTTGCAGGCCTGTTCATGCCACACCTAATTAATAAGTCAGACGCTTTAAATAGGTAAAGCCGCTCCGATTTTCTTTTGTCAAGATAATTAAATCACCCGCGCAAACTCGTAATATTAAAACCAAAATGTCGGCCACTGGCGGCAGCGCGGTAAATATCATTTTTAACCTTTCAAAAAACATTACGGTGGGTGGTGGGGCCTGTCACCTGTCCAACTTTTGTGGAATTAATTGTAATTTATAATCATAAGTAAGTCTCGGGTTTGATCGTTATTGTATCAAATGGAGGAAGTTTAGAAGACGTCGGCGGCGGGTGCTGGCGGCGGCGGCAGGCGGACCGGCCGCGAGCTACCGGGCTACCGGGACCGTCGCGTTAATTCGATTAGTTCACGGCCGAAGACTTCGTGCCGCCGGGAATCGAGTAATTGACAATTATGACTTTTGTTGGATCCCTTGGAAATCCGTAGATATTATTAATCCTGAAGATTTACTTCTAGTTACTTTTTCAAAGTTTATACACTGTCGCATTAGATTTTAGTTCAAAATAATACATGATAATTATTTATCTAGCTGAGTATAGTTAACTTTTGTACCTAACATTTATTTTAATGAAAGTAAAATAGAGTAGGTGATATTCGGGGCAACGAAGTCGAAGCGGACACAAACGAGAGCAACAGTGAGTAGTTAGTCCCGTGAGGATTCGCATACATTTACGAAAAAGGTCAACTGGGTTACTGAGGTATCAAGTGCGGAGAATTTTAATTCAAGGTACAGTTTTTAGTCTCACCTAGAATGTTGCTACTTATGCGTTGATCCAACAGAAATCCTAGTAGGAATACATTATACATAATTAAAATTAAAAATATAGTTGACGACATTGTCAAAACAAAAGTAAAATTTACATAAGACCATTCCGTAGTATACGTCTAAAATGGTCACCAGGCGTTTCTGTTCACCAGGTCATTTCATTTCAGTGTTTTACCATTTTTATATAGTCGGAAAATGAGCAGATGGGCCACCTGATGGTAAGCGTGACCACTTCCCTTCGCTTATAGACATCAGTCATACCAAAGGCGTCACCGATGCGTTGTCGATCGATCGATGTCGATGAAAGAAGGTAGAGAAAAGAAATGAAAAAAATACTGACTCTCAAACTCCACCCGGAACAACGACAGGTCGTTTGGCGGCTGACGCAAGCAAGAGTGTGGGAGGCGAGCCAGCCGGGCCTCGGCCGTCGAACCTTCAAGCCGAGAAGAGTACCCTGAGGATTAAACTAGATGGTACCTACTGACCTGTTAAAAGATCGCCCGAGCGCCGTAACCTTGCCGGTAAAACGCACCACAAGCAGGGAGGCCAGCTCGGTCTCAAACATGGATGGAGCCGCTTAAACCCCAGAAGAAATGAATCTTATAACTACCTAGTAGATTAACAAAGATCATTTTTTTGTTGTCTGTTACATTTAGTTGTTGCCCAAATCAATCATTGACCTCCCCTTACAAATATTTAAGAAACGTGTTAAAGCACGGCTTATCGAGAAAAGTTATTATACTATTGATGAGTATATTAATGACAAGGATGCTTGGTAATAGACATCCGCAACCAGTTCCGCTCAAGTTAGTATTTAGGTATATAATGGTAGTACCTAGCAAAAATATTGTAATTCGTTTTTAAGCACTATTTTTAAAAGATGTGCCGAGGAGTTTTCTTTCGCCGTTTCTTTTTCTCCTCTAAGATTTAAAATTTAAAGGCACTTTAGCGAAACGGTGGTAAATGCAAAAAATGACGTTCACAAGTGTATGCAAAATACCTACGTGAAATAAATGATTTGAGTTTGAGTTTGAGAGTTTAAATATCGTCTCAATGTCGATCACTCCGTGACCCGACCAGTCATATGCCATGTGATGGATGAGAAAACTTTTCCATCACTAACTCGCAGATGTTCGTCTAAACCTTGAGTGTTCAAGGAGTTACCTATTTTTTCTTTGTACTATCATTTCTGATATTATTAATTTACGAGCTGTGCTCGCGACTTCGTTCGCGTGGAACTTTAATTGTTACGGGGAAATTTACCTTATTACGTCAGCTATCTGCCAGTAAAAGTCCCGTCTAAGCGGTCCAGCCATTCCTGAGGCTGAGATTAGCCACAACCAACAGACAGACAAAAATTGTAAAAAATGTTATTTTGGTATATGTACCGTGTGTACATCCATTTGCATTTAGTAAACATCGGTTTATTTAATATTACAAACGGACATTCCAATTTTATTTATTTGTATAGATTATACCAATATTGATCCCGAACACATGACACGAAGACGGTGTAGCCCACTAGGTAGTGACCTTGCCAAGGGAACGAGAGGTCCCAGATTCGACTACCGATTGCGACCGATATACATAATTATTACAGATAAAAATGTAATGTTTTAAACCTAGTGTAGTATACGCGTTTGAAGTTTACATAATATTTAGCTAGCTCAATATTTACACACACAAATACAAGTTGACCACAATACACGACATATTAAGGACTATTAGTTACACGAGCCCAGGGGATTACTACCTACAGCTTACCATACTTCATTTTATTTATTTATTTATAGTTGCATTCGTTTTATTTTTATAATCGTTAAAATGATTATTATAGCGTTTTGTAGTACCTATTAAATCTTAGGTCTAACCCGAAGTCTTATCAAGGATTATGGTGTCTTCATACTATTATATTGATGACAATGCAAAACGTGTCGAAGGAGAGAATGTAACAGGGCATTACGGTAAAGCCCCGACATAACTCACCAACCCACCGATAATCCTTTATCTTTACGACTTATCTTCAAACAGGATTGAATAGACTTGGATAATATTGCGGGATTATCAAGATCTCGCAGAAGGCTTCTACTCTAGCTATTAGTGATTTGTTGAAGTTACAAATTTCTTATCGCTTTCCTTTTGCTTTTCCAGTTGGAGTTCGGTCGCGACTGCGGCTAAAGTAGTCTATATATTATACCCCACTCTGTTTTTACCGATTGTTGGAAAAACATATTTGTCTGGTTCATTTTTCTGTATTAAATAATTAATCATAGTATTACGAACATTTAGGGAGACATAATATTAAATTATTTGGCTAGATTTATTTGTTGATTTTGTTGCCGAGTAGTTTTATTTGTTTAAGTGTTTTAAATTGTATTTTCTGACCAAGTGCCATTTTTACCCTCGACCGAACGGAAACGTATGCGTTTAGAATTTAAGGGTAAGAGGTTGTTATTTGTAAATGAAGAATGATTTTCTGTAAAGGTAAGTCCTCGACAGATATTCTAAGGTCAGTTCTATTATTTTGTCCACGGACATCAGAATAAAGTTTAACTAAAAACAATATACCATATAAAAGTGCATAATGCAGCAACACGCTACATCAAAACATTGGTGTGTAGTTTGTGATGTTCATGTATTTCACTGACCACCTGCACCTACTCGTGTGTTTACTCTCTTCAGCCCATTCAGGTTCGCATTAAATAAACCGGGTTCAAAAGCCGCGACAAATGCTCTTTACGTCCACGTGGCCCGTTTCCAAGTTTATTTGCGAACACAAACCGCTCTCGTGTATTGCTGAAACGTACTAAATGCTTACAATCAATAATCATACTTGCATATACATAACATAACATCATTTATTTATATCAAATCTTCGGCACAATGTATATAGCGTTGTCGTACATTGCTGGCGTGTTAACCCGTGTGTCGATTGCCCAATTGGATCGGTATAATGTACTACAAACAAATTTAATTGGTTCCAATCGTTTGTCTATAGTATTGGTTGAATTCTTTTGTTTTCCCAAAATTTTCAGCTATTTCGTAGAAAATTATACGGATAAAACCATATTATAAACATTTCCTGGTACAAATATTGATATTAACAGGAAATGTTGCAGCCGTTGCAGGTGCCATTTGGTGTTAAGCCTAGACTCCTTCATATTACGAGTTTTCTAGTGTAAACTGTAAGTTTACAGTTTCACACTGCAGGCAAGGGAATGTTTGTCATGTGCCTCGATTAATAGTTATATTATTAAAAAACTCTTGATGGCTTGTTTTGATGGTACGGTGGTGCGCGTCCATCTCTTTATTCACGGTTCACTGCTCATTACTACTTTGCTGACGCAACTCTTATTCAAACCACACGTCATTCGTTGTCCCACTTGCTGATCAGCTATTTCCACCGCGTCATCCAGTCAAGTGGACGGTACACAACGCGAGTTTAAAATAAATCGCTTTTAACGCTAATGGCTGCTAGTTCTATTCCAATCTAGACTAACCGGGCTTTGGAAATAAACTGGCACACGGAATATTTTGCAATGTTGTATCGCTCTCCAGCGATATGACGACTCCGGCGATGACTCTCCTCATGATGAGTCATTGACTGAATAACTCGTATTCCTTCCAGCTTTACGCCCAGTAGCAACGAGTCTGACACCTACTGGTTTTTGTAAATCAGCATGACACATTACTCTCCATTGGTAGGCTCATAGTGGAGTGTTACGGTCATGTAACACAACGCTGATCAAGCGCGGGTTGATATTCCACGTGTTTACTAAAACAAACGCTTATTTAGTTAATTAACACTACCTAAAGATCATGGGGACATAAATACATATTTAAACGTCATGGGAATGCATGTTCAAAATGACATGTCGGTGGATAATAACGATAAAGAAGGTATCTACTTCACTGGATTAAGTTTAGCTAACAACAAAGTGCAATGGCCGCTAATACATAAAACCTTGGATAGAAATATTGCAGTGTACCAGACTAATCCAATATTATCTATATGGCGTAGTAATTAATGGACGAATCTACTGGGCAGTATTTTTCCAAGGTCTTTGGCCACTTGGCTCGCCAATCAAAACGCCGTTAGTCCAGTAGTTAGGGCCCGGGGGAAATCTACACTGGGTAACCATTAAGCCAAAATTAGATTTAGTTCGAAAGATAATGCAGAAACAACGATACAGTTGCCTTGAAAGGGCTAAAGATTTGACAACAAAGTTATTTAAGGGTTACAAGAGGGGGCGCGACGGTAATTGTTTCAGAAGAATCCTTTATCAATCTTCACCATCCCATCCAAGCTGACGCTCATGCTCATGGTGCAGTCTGCTACAACGAACGAGAACAAAGCGCCAAGTTTGGAGGTTTCTCGGCTCCGTGACCTCCCAATTTCAAAATAAAAATTGAAACAATAACACAACCAATATGAAAGGTTGAGCCTGTAAGAAAAAGATAGGTACCTATAAGGTACCGAAAGTAACTCCCCTTTCTTTAACAATATATTTTTTAATCTTTGAGTGATTGATAATCCTCAGCTCATTCCTATCTCATTTAAACATTTAAATGCAAATATTATTTACGATTAGATTACCTACTATTTTTCTGAAACCCTATGTTGTATACTTACTTCTGTTCTTCTAGTCGTATCGTAAGGTATGGTATGGCATTGGATGCCATACTGGACTACGGTTCGAAGGTTCCTGGGTTCGGGTCTAGGCGTGTGTTGTTTTTTGTGTGACGACTATTACTGTGTAGCGCTATAATTCTTTGTATTGATATGTATTACTCTTATATTAACAGTGTACAGTGTGTACAGGTATTTGATTTGATGTGAGTTACTCGTAATTTGTCATAGATTTAGTTTTATTGCAAATCTTCTTTTGGGAGCAATTTCAAAGACTTCCCATTTTTTATCCTTTGGTGTTTTTAGTAACATTTTTTAATTGCACGTTCCAGTTAAAGAACTAATAATAACCAAACCGAACAAAAAAGTGTTAGTACCTCGTCATAACTTATTCGAAGCGTAACCTTTAGCCCTTGTTAAAAGTTGTTCCGGCGAGTAGGGCAGGCCACCCGGCAACCGGCTCCGGCTCCGGTCGTCGACTTTACAGCGAAACAGAAACAATGTTTTGCCTCTATAAATATTCTCTAGCACAACTCTTTAGTTATTTGCTACACTTTGCCCTAATTCGCTATTTCGAGGCGCAGTACCGACGCATTCCGCCCTGTACTATCGACTACCGTATCGACTGCTGACTTGCGCTGACGCATCGTTGACGAGCATCGATACGGATGATACTTCAACCTAAAGTAGCACCGATTACAGAAAAGTTGAAAGGGAGCCGAATGTCGTGGTATGGGCATGTGATGAGGCGAGAGGAAACCCAAGTGACGAGAAGAGTGATTGATATGAATGTGGATGGATGAAGGGGACGATGATGATGATCGATACGTATGAAACTTCAACCGTAGTATGATGTAATGGTGGCGATGAAATGAACCCAAACAGTTCCTCGGAGCAAATTCGACCTGTTCAGGACCCCAAGTTTTTTAAAGGCTAACTTGGATGTTCGTTCCACGCGAAAATGGAACTAAACGTCACACAAGATGTCAACACCCGTAATACTGACACTATTTTAAAACATTAATTTAGAACATCATTTCCAACATTGATTACACGCTCTTTCCTACACTAAGATCTCTTTTAAGAAATGTTCAGTGCACACGTCATACTGACGGAAAACTCCGGCGTCTAAAGCTTGCCCGGCTACGTCGGCCGTCGCGTCGGTGCGAAATGGTTACTGCATTTTATTATTTCCTGTTGAGATATATTTTTACAACTCTTAACGGACGAGTGATATCATAATCCGGGCGTCGCGATACTCCGCGTGTACCGATTCCACTACAGCAGATGCCAACAAAAACATGTGCCATTGTTGAGCACGGTCATTGGCTGAGGGCCGGCGGCCCAGCACTGGATATAGAGGTTCCTTATGTATAGGATATAATCATTGAACATAATGACCTCTTGAACGTTTGATCGTTATTATTTATTAGCAGTTTACGCTTTACTACAGTCTCTACGATGCGCGTTAATTTAGTGAAAGCTTATGAAATTTTATTTATAGCTAAACTGGAGAGGCTGTTCCTGTAATAACTACAATGTTACCATACCAACTAAAGTAGCAACTATACCAAACTTTAAGTAAATACCCTTGCAATTTTCCAATCACCCGGAAACTGCGGAACGAAATCATAAATCATTTTCTATGCAAATTAATCAAGCCAATCCATCAAATACATTTTAATTCAAGTTGGAGCTAGAAATATACGGATTTTGTTTACATTTATAGATAAGTTGTGTCGTTCTGATTGTTCTTTTGTAGCTATGTAGTAGTAGTAGCTATGCTATGATCGTGGACCGTAATGACCAAGTACCTAATATCCGTTGACAGCTCTCTCTCCTCATCCTCCTATCCTACGCACATTTCTCGTATAAAATGATTGGGAAATCTTTTCCCTACAGTTATTATAGGATGTTTCCCAACTGTAACATCATTTCCCCGCGAGAACCACAACATACCGTTTGGCTCACACGTGTGTACACAACACACTTCCCGTCCGTCTTTACTAGTACAAAGGTGTTTGAAGTCGTTGCGGAAGGCTAAACGCGGTCAGAAATGTCCGCAAATGTTGATGTTATGAAAGTCGATAATTTTACACACACACATTTTATATTTTCATGTCTGTAACCGCAAGCAAAGTCCACAGATCACATTTCGGCGACCCGTATGGAGCAATGGTTAAAATGACGGATCGCCGTTCCAAGGGTCCTGGGTTCGATTCTCAGCTAGGCGGAAATTTGAATGATAAGTTTAAACTTCCGTTCTTGGTCTGGCTGTGTGTTATGTGTTTGTCCATGGCACCCACAGTACAGGGATTCCTAGTGTGGGGCTATGAGTTTGTAGCATTATAATAATAATATTTATTTATTATCCGATGGTAAGTGCACACTGCTGTTCTATGATAAAATGGTTGCCGGCCACGAAGGAAGCCAAAGACCCGCTTCTTGAAGGATAAATAATTAATAATTAATAATAATAATTTCATCACATAAAAAAATTAAAACAGTAATTTATTGTTGAGATTAGTAAACAGATTTATTGTGTAATTTTCACAATTCAATGAAAATAAACTACTGTGCACGCAATAAAGCCTCTACTATAAAATTATGAAACTTATAGGTCTAAAACTTGTAGGTTCATTTTTTAGCTTTTAAATTTGTTATTCTGAGACCCCTGCATGACTGTTCAGTCAATATTGAAATAAACTCAATGCAGATCTGTAAGTATCTGTAAGTGCGCATTGACTACCACCCAAAACGACATCGCCACCTGTGGATTATCAAACGTGATCCTATAGTAAGGAAAAAAAGATGTACAAGTGACCGTGGGCGTCTTGATCCGATGTGTATAATAAATATGCAGCAGGGCCTACGCCCCGTACAGTTATCAGCATTAAATTTCCCCCGAGAGCGCTCTCAGCGGCAACATAATTACTTAGCGCCTTTCCACGAATTGATAAATTACTTGTTTATTCCCTATCCCTAGGATCATCTGACATGTTTGCCGCTCCGCGCTTCGGGGAGATGGAAATATTTTTGCGACCGTCTACGAGTAAGTAGATACTCGTATCTATTCCGAAGTAGGAGTAAGTTATAGCACGCTGCGAACTCCCGAGAGATCATACACGCACCAAAGGTAACAATTTCTGCCTATTGACCACTTGAATTGACTACATCACTTATAGTAACTAATAAATTTTATTGGCTTCGAATTGAAATGAATTTAATTTATACTCACTACTTAACACACAAATTAAGTGATTTTTAATATGACGGTGGAATATTAAGAACAATTGTTAATTGATCAAACAACGATAAACAACGATGTAAATTAAGTTTATATGGTATAAACAAACGACTAGTTTCGATGTTTGCATTCACGTCGCCATAATTATCTTTTAGTGTTCCATCAACGTATCACAGTCAATCTCATTAACGCGGCCGACTTTGCAAAGTAGATGCCTAGTTAATTTATTATTCCTCCACTACACTACACTACGCGTTACACGTTCGCCGATCTAATTTATGATCACCATTCGTGTTCAGCGGTTAGTAACTATTTTATCGGCGCTTCATCTTCTGTCGGAACGTTTGTTGATCTATTGGCGATTGTAGACATTCCAATTAGCTGCTCTTTTGTTGTATAATATGATACAGATGGCTACCGTAGTCCTGTGACCACGGCATCCATCTGTATAGACGTGATAAAAAGAATCTTTTTAAAGGAATTCGTTATTAATCTATTTTATACATGTTATTAAAACTGTAACTATTATTAGAGTATTTATTAAGGTTCGTATAAAATTCTAGTCTCTTTGTCGGTTTGTATGTTTGTTTCAGATAATCTCAGAAACGACTCAACGATTTAGACCCAGTTTTATCTGAGACTTGTAGCAAGCGTGAGATAATTCACATATAAGATAATATTTAATGTTTGTTTCATTACAATGGGATTCACAAACAAAAAATAAATTTATACCAATTTAAAATAGTCTCATCGATTTTTTTTCGACTGTGAGTACTAGTGCGTTTACTAGCTTAAAATAAAGCAGAACTAAATCCCTACTAATATTATAAATGCGAAAGTAACTCTGTCTGTCTGTCTGTCTGTCTGTCTGTCTGTCTGTCTGTCTGTCTATCTGTGTCGCTTTCCCGCTTAAACCTCTCAACCGATTTTGATGAAATTTGACACAGACAATCTTTAGACCCTGAGAAAGGACATAGGCTACCTTTTATTGCGACAAAAAGGGATGAAGAGGTTGAAATAGAGGTTGAAAGTTTGTATGGGATTTCTTCGGGTTTTAAGCACAGCGCCATCTAGGGGTGAACCTTCCTAACTTAAAGAATAAGAACGCCTAGCGCCATCTCTTAAAGAACCATGAAACTTTATATTTAAGCACTTGATAATAAGTTTCCCGAAGCGAAGCGAGGGCGGGTCGCTAGTTAAACATAAATGTTTATGTCCACAGCGCACACCGACGATGGAACCTCCAAAATGTTCGGATCTGTAAAATTGTGTTACATAATATACCAACTTCGTCCAAAACATTAAAATTAAACCACGGTAATAGTACCTTGCTTAAACTTATCCACGATGGACCCCAAACTTTAGCGAAACTTTTGTCCAGCTTCGAGTTTTCGCTGGTGTGGAATATTAGACAGATTGGTTTGAACATCTCAAGTTCTACAAAATTAAATGGTTGCTACTTAATTAAAGACAATCTAAATTTAAAGCCCGTTAACAATGGTCCTTGAAACCAAAATAGCGATAACTGCGCCAGTAAAGGAGTGCGCACATTACAACGACTCCACGACCGACTGACGCCAACGCGACTAAAACCTTGACAAAGCTAACATTCAATTATGAGCCTTATATCTTTGAAGGTAAGGTTGACTTTCGAACTTATACTTAAAAGCCCTGTACGGCTCGCCCTACACCCATAGCCGTTCCGTTTCGAGACCAACGCGTCGACGTTGCGTTGACGACTCACCGTAGACGAGTAGTCCACGCGTCGACCGACACAATGACGTAATTTAACTAGCGTCGGAGTTGAAACGGAGTGGAGACGGAGTCGAGTTGACGTCGATGAAGCGTTGATCGCGGAATGGAACGTCGGAGTTGAAACGGAGTGGAGTCGGAGTGGAGTTGACGTCGAGTTGGTGTAATGTGCGCACTCCTTAAGTCACCCATCCAACGCCCACAACTCGATCACTTCGATTCTATCTTGACCGGGTCGGCATAAGGCCGTAACGAGAACTATTGAACAGCGAACCTTGTTGTAGAAGAATTTCCAAGAAGTTAAATAAACAACACGCTCAGAAATAAAACAGTTTCATATATGAAGGTCGGTTAAAACATCATAATAATATTTTAGTTGATGATTTCAAACAGATTCGTAGAAACAGATGTAATTGCGATTACATACAAACTGTTCAGGGAAGCCGGGATTAATGTTGCTACTCATTTACCTATAGATATATAACAAAACGCACGCAATATAACATGCAAAAAATTGTTTAGTAAATGTGTATGTGTAAATAAGTATATATTTTTTTATGAATAGCCGGCAAACGACCAGACGATCCACTCGATGGTCCGCGATTCGACGTCAGCAACGACAAACTACAAACGGATCACCAATTTTTTTTATTGATTTAAGGCAGCAAACGAGCATGCATCACCACCTCCGCTGCCGCCCATGACAACTGTGACCGACTTAGAACGAGACTCATATGGGGACTGGGATAGTAGGTCCGGTTAGGTGACGGTGTTAGAACATTAGTTGGTTAGTTTGTAAGTATAAGGACTGGGACAGGGACTGTTAGTGAATGTTAGTCCTGTTAGTTATTGTTAGTAATAGTCCAGTTAGTAAATGTTAGTGAGAGTCTCGTTATAATTCGGTCACAGATGTGTTGCTACCCTTGAGGACTGAGATGGTCGCCTCTAAAAAATGTAGCCGGCTCCACACCAATGCGATGCCTTCACAGAAAAGAGAGTAAAGACAAAAAACTTAAAAATAATACATTTAAATTATTTCTTAGCACAATTTTCTTTAATTTTAGATACTATTTTTTATGAGAGAGAAAAAATATAAACTCATATAATGTTCAGAAAAAGATTGCTAATGTGCACAAAAATTGCTAATATAGTAAAATACTTACATACTTAGTAAGCATATTATAAAAAGATGACAGACTTATTTGAGATACTCTAGTCTTAGTAGAATCCCGATCCCGCACAGCATTTTATTTTAATGTACATTTTGAACCAACCTACTGCTTAAACGTTCTTCAATGTCGAAATATTAGAAGAACGCCAATATAAAACTCGTTAATACAAACTCAATGAACGTAGGCGTTTAACAAATTATTGAGTCATCAAAGATTCACCATTGATAATTAATTGAATGGAAACTATGTTACCGACTCAATGGCAAACACAAAAGTGAAAGTTGACACAGGAAACATCGCGCCAATTGATCTAAACAGCGTAACGATCATAAATTGTATAGAATGTACCACGACAAAAACATTATTCACTTCTCCAATTAAGTCGGAAACACCTTAATCATAATTTACGTTAATTATCTCGATGAAATAATGTAACATGGATATTCTTTAGAAGATATTTACTCTTAATCTTAATCACAATGTTGACGAGCCAGAAAAATGTTAACTAGTATGTCGCACCAGGGTAGTCGATTAGGATAGGATAGGACTCATCACTCAAATTTCCGCCTCGCTGGGATTCGAACCCAGGACCCTTGGAACAGCGTTCCGGCATATTAACCATTTCGCCATACGGGTCGTCAATGCGATAATTTAGAACCAGCAGCAGCAATACTATGTAACTTACGTACCCACTATCAGCCACTTTCGGACACTCTGCTAGTCAAAAGTTAAACTCGATGCTCATGACGAATTCTAGGATGGTAATGGTTTAGTTTTTTCTATTTCAAGCATTCATGCGTCGTTAACCTATTCATGCTGAGGCAGAGGAATAACGTGTGTATTAAATAAATAACTCGAAAGATTTGTTCATTTGCCAAGAATTTCTCTGAAGACTTATAGACTTGTTCTCTGGGAGTAATCAACGGCGCCGTTTGAACATTCGTGCACTAGATCTGGTTAGCTGTGTTTGTTTACATTTAGTACTTCCTAAATATTTAAAAGTTGCAAGAATATTTTGATTCGACTTATTTTTCCTTTGAATTTTAAAAATGCTCAATTCCACGCAAGTAAACCAAGTAAATGGAGAGTAATAAATGATCACAGATTTGTATTCCCGCACAGACCTTCCGACAATACACAATCATAGCGGTGCGAGTGGCACAAACGATCACAACGCTAAAGATTTCGTTTGAACGCTCGAAATGTATACGAACTGGTTCACTGGTTCACTTACCAGTGAATCAGACTTCAGACGCAACCAATAATTATTTGTAGACGAATCTACATCGAAATGTAGCTACCACACTACAAGCAAATTGGTAGGTTTGCCTGGTCACCAATTGATCATCAACTAGATACCTGTTAAATCTTTTAGACGGCATGCGACGATTGAATAAAACTTGCATATTTTACACAATAGAAACAAACGGGCAATGAACTTTGAAGAGTACAGCAGCCTCTCGCAGATGAGATCTCACGTCGTCGCTGGGTCTGTTTGGTTGGTCAGCAGGATATATCTTGACTCTGGGTATCAGAAGCCTCAAGGCGGTAACCGATGGTATCATCCGTTGACCTATATCATCGATATAGTTATGTTACACGAATCGATGAATTTTCTATAACAAACACGTTATTCCGAACGAGATATTGATATTTATACAAATGATTTCCTATGACGCAAATACGGTGGTTAGTATATTACACGAGCAGTTCGATGCTCCGGCGGCTCGTCCTCAGGGACATTATGAAAGCGATTGGCTTCGACAACTAATATCGCACACGTTTGGCGCGCTCAGCTCACTACCGATGCCGGTGTACGGATACATACTAATATTGTAAATGCGCAGTAACCCCGTCTGCCAGTCTGTTACATTTTCATGCTTATTCCGCTAAAAGAAAAAGTTAGTCCTGTAAGTTATTATTAGTAATAATGCAGTTAGTAATTGTTAGTAAGAGTCTCATTCGGTCACAAATGTGACCCTTGAGGACTGAGATGATCGCCTCTAAAAAGTGTAGCCGGCGTGTAAAGTAATAAATTAAAAGTAAAAAGCTTTTTAAACAAGCTTTTATTTAAATTCGCTTAAAGAATAAAAATTTTTTTTCTTAAAGTCTTTTACTATCAAATTATAACGTCATTAGTTCATTACACAATTTATATGATATAAAAGCGTGTCGCGAGATTTAAGTAGAAGTGTACTTACTCGTATTTACCTAGTTTGAAAATTATAAAATCAATCAGATCAAGTTATAAATTTACTTGTTTATCTACACAGTTATAATTTATTTTGTTTTTCCGGTATTTAGTTAATTAGACTCCATTACCTACATTGAGCACGGAGAAAATATTATTAATATTACCATAATCACAATCTCTTGAACTGAAACCTACTATTAATGAAGATAAATAGAAACGACTCAGGAATTTTATCAACATAATTTAAATAGAAAATAGGTAGGACTACACGCAAGTAAGATTATGAACGGCGGAAACTACTACCCGGTGCGTCTCTCCCGGCGGCGGCGTCAGCATCGTAACCATTCATCACGGCCTCTTCAAAGCCATTCACAGACACGACGCTAACTTTGAGGACTTCGTTAGAATGTCTCACATGCGAGCCACATGTGAATGGACTCTAATTACCACGCAAGAGCCACTTTCACCCGCCAGATTGTTACGGCGACAAGTGACCTTACTGAATGCAAAGGAATAACGACGAACTATTCAATGTTCTAAACTTCTAACATTTGTCCCAGTTCAATCGTCGGCGACACGTGTATCTGAAATAGACCAGGCTCGCATAATTTGCAGCGGATAAAAGTACAACTCGTTTTGAATGAACTCTGCTTGTTCACTTTGTTTATTGTTGTCCTAGTTTATCCTAGTTTATCCTCTGGATTCTACTTACTCGTACGTACTGAAAATTTTCATGGATTTTTATTTGATTTAAAATAGTTGTTTTGCGATTAAGAATTAGGACATCAATTATACGCAGAACCTACATGTATAAGGGGACACAGAAAATACCACCATACTTTTCCTCCACTATTCATAAGCCACGATCGATCGGAGGGTTGGTGGCCTTGCAGGGTTGGTAACATCGCATTTTTGTTTATATAAACTCAAAATAAACATCAAATTGCTATAAATATAATAAAATATTGTGAAGCTACTTTTAGTTCATCTATTGATTTAAAATTGTCGCGCAGTGATTCGCGTGATTTTAATTTATAAACTGCCGTCATAGCTCTCTTCTGTAACACAAAAATTGTATCGATATCTGCCCATTTATCCCAAAATAAAATACCATAATTATGACAAAATGAAAGTAGGCAAAATAAACAAGTCTTGCTGTTTCAACATCAGTAAATTTTCTTACTTTCCTTATAGCATAAACAGCCTTACAAAGTTTTCCCGCAAGGGTCGCTATATGGGTTCCCCACTGGAGCTTACAGTTCAAAGTTATGCCTAAAAATACTTACTGTAGATCTTTCCGTATTTAATATTTTGTTATTCAATGTAATTGCCTTATTGCCGCTTTTAACATTTGCAAAACAAATTCTACACATTTAACTAGCTTTATTTGCATTTAGAACTAAATTATTAATAGAAAACCAGTATGAGATAATTATGATTGAGAGTACTGTTTACAAGGGTATATTATATATAATTATGTATACTAGTGGAAACAATATGTCCCTTAGTAACGGACAGACAAATATTCTAAAAATCATTTTTTTTTTGTTCTATTGCGTTAACCCCCCAGTAAAAGGTTTTCTTATACATAATATATCTTCTATGTACAGACAGCGACCAGCTACAGATTTATTATTAGTAGAAGATGAGAGTTTAGACTGGATGATTGGCTTTGAATAATTTATGCAAGTCGTAGGTTAGCGACTGTTTACCACTAGGTCACCTACTTCCTTTTAGATATTGAATTAAAATAAAATAAAATGCTGCATTAAGTCGTAATACGCTAACAACACGTAAAGGAAACTGTATTCGTCTTATGTAATTAATAAATAATTATTATCGGCGCCAAATTGAAACGATTCGTCTCACTTACTCGACTGCGAGTCCGACGCGACCTTCGGTTACTGGTCGGGTGCGTAGATTATTGTGAAACAATTCAAATATAGTTATGTTTTTCATTTATTTTAAAATACATTTCTTAAAGTAAAAATACACAAAAAGCGACCTTCCCAAACTTTGAAACTACTGATTCGATATTGTAAGACACATCTATGATGTAGTATAGACAAAAACAATCAAGAGAAATAATTCATAAACATGCACAGGGAACGAGAGCCCGCAACACCGCGTCGATGTTAAACCGTTTCTTTTTTCAATCAGCTTTAGTAATTATCACGGGACAGAAGATTTTCGCTGCTCACATACTTTGGGAAGTTTATTCTTTAACTTGTAACTTGTTTCAGAGTTATTCATTAATTAAGTTGCCTGTTACCAGTTACCAGTTGATAGCTCACTTTCACAGATATTTTGTCTTTATATTTAGATGAAGGATTCATTAGCTATATTTACCTAATCCCCTTCATCTCGTTAGCTATATTATGACTGAGAAAAGTTGTATTAGAAATTTAAAAGAACTGAATTACATTGTTAATGAATATTTTTGTAAGGTTTACTAACTATACTAAATAGTTTACTATCGTAGTATTTAATAAGGTAGTGTGTTTACTTGACTGCCTCGGGCATGAACAGTTAGGTTATTCCGTAGCCCACACGGCTAGATATTGCTTATGATATATGTGAAATGATAAAATTCCTCACAATTTCCTCTTGAAGATTTCCATGTCAGAAGTAGGCGGGAACATTGCCGCCATCGGCAACGCGGGACTAAAAACTGATGCTGCAATCACCCGTAAGGAACATAATATGAACAGCAGAAATGTATTTGTATGATCTCATAAATCTACACTGATTTCCTCGCGATGTTCTCCTTCACCTAAGAAATAATTAATTTCTGATACGCTAATAATAATATACGCTAATAATAATATATAATAATAATATAATATTAGAAGAGTGTGCAGTATCCCAGCCCTCCCCCAGTTCGGGATTCCACTGTTAAAC
This sequence comes from Ochlodes sylvanus, assembly GCA_905404295.2. Classification (NCBI taxonomy): domain Eukaryota; kingdom Metazoa; phylum Arthropoda; class Insecta; order Lepidoptera; family Hesperiidae; genus Ochlodes; species Ochlodes sylvanus. The sequence goes on from FR990126.1 coordinate 15,037,672, forward strand.
TACGACTACTTGGCATGCCTCTATAGATAAGCATCCTACAATAAAGACAAGCGATTAGTAAAAAATTTGATGTTGGTTAGTAGAATCCTCTTCTCGCGTCAATGCAGATTAATCCCGTTTAAATCGGGAGTGGGAAGTAATAGGCGAGCAATCAGCCGATCCATCGATTGGGCCTTGGTCTGCCGGAATCCGTCTCCGGCCGCCCGGCCGTGGCATTGGACCACTCAATTTAATAACTATCCGTATTTACAAAAACTTTACAAGAAAATGTTCGTTTCATGTTGAATCTTCATTCAATAATAACTAAGGTATGAGTTGTAGTAGTTATGCTACGAATTACGTAATTTTAGGATTACTTATGGTATGGAACCCGATCCCCTTGCAGACGGAGCCATTATCAACCGTGTGTTCATTAATGAAAGTTTTCCATACTGGGTTACCATCAGGTCTGGAATAAAACTGTCATTTCACAGCGTGGAGCCATCCAATTTATAGGAAAAATTATCTGACCACCAGAACAGTTATGGCGAACTGTTGCTCATATACCTATCTGATACGGAGTAATTATTTCGAGACCATTGTTTTCAACGGTTTCCCGTTTGTTTCCCGACCTTCAGAAGCAGCTTAAATATGTCTCGGGAAAGTTTTCATACTTAGCTCCTCTCATTCATTTTGAGTTATTATTCCCTTGATACGCGGGCATAATATAGCACCCTCATTTTATCACTATAGGTTGATGAATTGTACATTTTACGATAACACAGCTTATATTTTAACCTTCTGGTCCCTGCTAGAAAAAAGTAATCTGAATATTATTTTCCGAAAAGAACTTGGGTATGCGTAGTTTCAGATCACGTCCGGGACACCAATTTATCAAAGGGAGTTCTTCCGCCAGGTGAGGTATCATGGCGCAAGGTGGCATGGTGCGTGCGTCGTCTACCGCTTTTAGGACAGCTGTTTTCATGCTCTATTTTAGGCTATAAAGACTGCTTGTATATAACTCCAAACCAGTAAGGTGTCTCCAGCCAATCATATACCTACTTCAACTAACCTTTTTAGTTTAAAAAGCCGAAAAACATGCAAACGAGCTGATGGTAATTGGTCTCCGTCACCCATAGACATTTTAAACACCAACGACGCGTCTGAAAATAGAAAAAGATTAATTTGTAGATAATTTATTACTCTCGAATTACCCGTTAATTTTAGATGTAGGTGTTTAACTGAGCTGGTAAATGGATCGTGCCCGTCAGTACTTTTATTGTTTCAATTGAAGTGTTGTTACAAAGTTTTAAGTCTATAAACACAAATTGCTTCTAAAAAGCTTAGGTATTGCACAACAGCTTTTAAATAACAACAATGCGAAAAGAAGTAATTGGTAAACAAGGATGTACTTGTTGAACACTTTTTATGAATCACATTTTATCCTCGTACACTCGATTAGTAAGCAAACACATCACTGTAACTTTGTTAATCATTTCAACTCAAACAGAAGTTATTCTGTTCTTTTGGTTGTTAAACCAAAAGAAGTGTATAAAATGACAATGTAAGGCTGGCTGCGTCTACCACCTAGCTCTCTCTCTGCCAACCATTATTCTGATCTCTTTTTATTTACCTACACCATGTCTTACCTTATAGGTAGGTACACCGTACATATTTTAATCTGATCAGAGTCTAACAATAATATGCAAAGCATGGCTTGAAAGGTACCCCACGCTTTATAACGGAAATTGGCGGTACGAGAGTTAGGGGCTGTTCAAAAAGTCACCCTTGTCACGAAAAGTAAGCAAATCTCTTTCCCCTCCCACCCCCAAGCTTACGTTAACATTGGTACTTGTATTCAGTGGTATCTTCATTTATTTAAGAGAATTTTGAGATTTTTTTTGTGGAAATTCCGGAAAAGTGATAAAACATATATTAATACAGCTGACGTAATCACTATCCAGACTCCCCACCCCCCCTGTCATCAAAAATAATCAAAACAAAGCACCCCCGCCCCCCTGTTGTGCTTACGTAATACTTGAATGACGTCTTAGTAAATACAGCTTTGAATATTGCAAGATGATTCATGATGAAACTGTCTGCGAACGGAGAGACCAGTCTCGCCGACGGCGACGTGGCACGTGGGTGGCCGTCCGGCCGAGCGAGGTGCTCTGCTGACAGATAACCTCGACGGTATCATAATAATGGAAGAAATTTTGTAATTATTGCAACTGCGAGAAAAACCATTAGCTGGGCTCTAATGGACAGATATGATCTCACTCCTATGTAAATATTTACATCTCGGAACGACCTTGGCGGTTGGATGTTCTTATAAATTTGTGGTTCTCGCATCCTAAGCCACCGGCCTGTCCAAAACTTACTGAATTATAGCGAGAATGTGAGATAGGGAATATATTGCTTTTGGCGCACTCGATATTCAGGTATGGACTTCGACTTATTAATAACCCAAACCAGGACATGGTTCTCAAACCGAAGCCATCCACACAACCAACCAACACAACATTCGAGCCCCTCGCAGTACTAGGTCGCCTCGAGCGAGCCACGACCGACACTTCGTACCTAGGAGTACATGACAACAATAGTAGGAGTAAGTAAATTGTATTGTTTAATTAAATATTAAATGTACCTATCGGTTACCTACAGTTAACGCTCAGAAACAGCTACGCAATACTATAGAAGTCCTAAGAAACAATGAAGCGAGCGGAGTCGCCGGAGGCTGGAGCTGATGTCTATAAAATAATTAAATCAGTTGAAAGGACAATGGCAAGGAGTAGCGCCGCCGCCCGCCAGCCGCCACGCGCCAGCCGAGCGCCGAGCGGCCCTAACGTTGACATAAATATTAATTGTTGCTAAATTATTGTATTATGACTAACTTTGCTAATATATTATGTTTATAAATTATAGCAGTGATAGTCAAGTGGTGTGAACATTACACTCCCTGAGGCCTGGTGTTAAATACTACACGCAACTCTGAGGCTGAGATCTATAGACGATGCTTAGCCTTAGCTCAGACTTTACTTAGGAAAAACTTTGCAGGTGTATTGCATGTAATGAAACCAATAGTGGTATTATGGCATTAGCGGTCTTAGCTTATGCTGAGTACCTACAATCTCAGCGTGACATGTCTATAAATACCAAATCGCAGTCTTTGCAAAGCAAAGTTGTTCGTATGTAAAGTCTGAGCTAAGGCTAAGTATCGTCTATGATTGTCAAAAAATAATTGCGTATTAGAAATTAATTATCACTAGGTTCGGAGAAAACATCGTGAGAAAACCTGCACACCTATGAGTTCTCCATAATGTTCATAGGTGACTGAAGCCAATCCACAGTTGGCCAGGGGACTAAGGCCTATACCCCTCACATTGTGAGAGGAGACTCGATCCCATATATGGGCTAAAGTTATAGGGCGCAAGAAGAAGAATAAATAAATGATTATTTTAATGCTAATAATATGATGAAATAAATTGAATTATGATAGACTCGTGTGAAATCTGATAAGAATGCAACAAGAATGTTGCGGGTTCGAATCCAGAGCCTAGATCTGTGCTACCTCACGCTTCTTATACCTACTCTCTCTCTAAAACTCTAAGCTTCTATTGTGCTTCTACAGCAGGTGGGATTGTAGTAAAGCATTATCTTATCATGAATTAAAAATAAATACAACTACTAATATTAGAGTACCAATATCCATTAGGTACATTTCCGTAGCAAGGGCCAAGTCTCTTGAGTTTCCTGTTCCTTGATTAAGACCTTCGCTTTATTAGGGCCGGCCCTCTATTGGGGTCAATATCTCTGTGGAAGCATAAAGTGTACGAGCATGTTCGAACATTCCTAATGGAATTTTCGCTAGATTTATCAGCAAGTGCCTTCGGCTGGAAATTCATTGGACAGGGTTTCTCTTTCTTTTCAAACAAAATAGGAAATTATAACTAAGTACCTATATATTTTTTTTATTTTTATATACCTTATTAAAACTAGATTAATTGACATGGTTTGTGGTAGGAGTTAACCGGTTAAATTGTTTAAGGAAATCGTAACATAACGGAAACCGGAAACGCTTTCTCTCTATCTAAAGTATTTACAAGCGTATGTCTATTTATAAAATGTTTGTTTTCTTAACGTTAAAAAAGTTTCTAATTTAATTACCAATGTTTAGTAAAACTTAGAAACAAAGAAGAAATCAATTTATGACAGGACAATAGGACAACATGAGTGGAAAGAAGACAATGTTGGCCATAAGGTGTCGACGTTAGATACGAGGGATGATGTTTAAAATATTATTTACGTTACAAAAATATTTCTTTAATTTTTTCATAATTGTTACGACCATGGATAAATTACTCCAATGACACGGGTGTCATGAATCAAAAGAATGAGTAGATGCGGAGTTTGACTAAGAGTCGGGCATGATTACAATCCTTGTTCCTATTGTGAAACTAGTACGCAACATAAAGTGTGTCAAACTTCGCTTTTCTACACAAATCCTAGCAGTCCAAACAGTTTGCAGCATTTTTGTAGTTCAAAGTTGCTGCTAACTGTATGTAAGTAATGTATAATAATTATTAATAGCTGGTACATTGATGGAATTTTTCACGGACGCGATAAATATCGTTGATGTAGTTGAGAGCGCTAACTTTCAGGATTCTATCATTATTCTTCTCACGCATTCGTACGTTACCAAACACGGGAATAATTTATAATCACATTTGTGCCAAAACGTCGACGGCCGCCCCTCGGGCCGGACCGTCCTCGCGGCTGGACGTCAGTCCCGAGTTGGGGACATTGTTTGCGGGTCTGTTTGAGTGAGTTGAGAGAATATTTAATTCAATCAGACCTCTAGATCAGCGTTCCGCAAAGTGCTAGGAGCAGTGTACTGGGGCTCGTGGCCATTAGTTAGTGAGTCAAAGGATAGAATCGCCTTTACACAATCAAACGCCTCATATTTCTGAATTCTATATAATATTGGATATAATAAATTTATCTACAATCTTAGAAAGATAAAATGTAAGAAATATCGTAAAATTAAATTTTAAATAACCTACCAGTTTTTTCTTTTTATCATAAACAAAATATTTCGACATGATATTTATGTTGCTGTTATGTTTAACAGTAGGTGTGTGACAGTGAGTGTTACAATCTCGTGTCGTCGTTATTGAGTTCCCGGTGCTCCGGAATCCGCCCGGGTCACATCGATCAGCTGACAAGTATTCCTATAGGTATATGAAAATTCCACTCAGAGCCCTGTTCACATTTCCAAGAGCTTTTTATTAAAATCTTTTCAATAATATTTTTGTATATTCAAAGCATTGAAAAATACTTTATAAATATAAGGTCTAGCCTTATAGAATAATAAATAATATATAGAAAACTCTTCAGTTACTGAGTGACTGACAGACAACGTACTGCCAAAACTACTGAACGCAAGAAGCTGAAATTGGCGAAATTTGGAAAATTATGTTGCTTGGGGAATGTAGGGGAGGATTTTTGAAGAAGATTTTTGATAAAAAAGAGTTTAAACTGAAACTTTTTATTTCTTTAATGGATTTCCTTGGAACTTTGTATACCTATAGGTTCCTTAAGTGACGCACTAAGTAAGGATTTTTGGAAAGTCTAGTTCATTAAATGGCGCGATATAACCGAATTTCACGCGGGCGAAGTGGTGGGCAGAAAGCTTTTAAGTAATAAGTCATTTAATGTTACAATTGAGTACAGAGAGTATCTGAACACAACACTCATATTATGAAAGTTACGACCATTATTATTATAATGGTTACGACACATTGTTCTGGTGTTCTATCAATCATTGTCACTGTCCCACATTGACTCATTTAAGCATGTCAAATGTTTTTATCCTCTTAAGCCGTCTCACAAGATACGTGATGACCGACATTCACGTGTTGATCATAATGGAGCCTTTGTTGGTGGCCCACACAGCGTATCGATCAATAAAATTTTATTTTTGATGAAGTCTGCCTTTAAATCTTAAGTAAATCTTCGCTTCTTACATGCTAAGGTAATCCTGTGAGCAAACTCGCATTCTACTGTACGTGTCCTAGACTGATCGAGTGGACGAACGATCTCTCTGTAGTGTTGTTGAGGGCTGCTCATAGCTACTAATACCATAGGTACCAAAACCAGGTCAACGTTGTTCGATGGTCGGGAGTCTACTCAGCGCCGTACAGGTTGGAATGTGGAGTGAGGCAAGGAGGGTTGACTTCACCCAAGCTTTTCAACCTGTACGTTAACGACCTAATCGAGGAGCTCAGCAGCACTCATGTCGGCTGCCACATTGATGGAACCAGTGTAAATAATATTAGCTATGCTGACGACATGGTGCTGCTTAGCGCTTCGGTCTGTGGGCTGTCTAGACTTATAGGCATCTGTGAAAAGTATGCTCTAAGCCATGGCCTTCTCTACAACACCAAAAAAAGTGAGTATATGGTGTTCCGGGCCCGAGGGGAATGTCCAGTTGAGATACCCGTCGTCAAATTAAATGGTAAGGCACTAACAAGGGTCCAGCAGTTTAAATACCTTGGACACTGGGTTACCTCCGACCTGAAGGATGATGTAGACATGGAGAGGGAGCGTAGGGCGTTGTCTGTAAGGGCTAACATGATCGCCCGCAGGTTTGCACGCTGTTCCAGGGATGTCAAAATTACTCTTTTCAGAGCATTTTGTACGTCACTGTACACGAGCAGCTTGTGGGTGGATTATACGGCGAAACAGTTCAGCGCCCTGCGCGTTCAATATAACAATGCTTTCAGGGTGTTGTTGGGGCTGCCTCGATTTTGTAGCGCATCAGGGATGTTTGCCGATGCGCGTGTAGATTGTTTTTACACGCTAATAAGAAAACGATGTACGTCCTTGTTGTGCAGGGTCCGGGGCAGCCCGAACAGGATCTTGAGAGTACTGTCGGAGAGATATGACTGCGGGTATCTCAATCACTGTAGTAGGATACATGTGCACTACGCCTATAAATAAGTTAATAATTGTAATAATCTTAATAGTGACATTATTGTTTTAATTGTAATTTATTTATTTTTATTGAATTTGAACTTTGTAATTATTATTTTATTGTAAATTTTTATTTGACTGAGAATTGGTATGTATGGATCATTGTTATCTGAAATAAAGAAATAATAATAATAATAATAATAATAGCAACAGACGACGGAGTTGCTCAAGGGTCCGGTCCGTCCTTTTCGCAACTCAATATCCACTGGGTCCACTCGAACCCATTAAACTTTGAATTTAGAGATATTATACATATACATATTAATATACATATAACAATTTTATTGGAACATAGGAATCAAACGTAAATGCTTTCGCTAAATATAGAGATGACGTGCCAAATTAATAACACTATTAAAATGATACATTTATGTGAATGGTAGTTCCCATAAAAGTGAATATCTAAATGTAAGTCATTACCGCTAATTGGTTGTCATTATAACGTAACGGCGGGTGCTCCGAATAGCCCCGGGGATCTCGCTCCGAGCGCTGGCTCCTCGGATCTCGTGTTTGATGGATGCCTGCCGAGCTGGTCCGCCGCCACCGCCGCGCCGGGCCCGCTTGGCTGTGGTTTGGCAACACTTCTACGGACATCTGGTAGATTAAAATAACACAATCTCGTAAGCATTTTCAAATAAATATTTACATGAAATTGCGGTTACATACCTACTCGTATATCTTTTTTTATTAATAATAATTATTGCAAATTTGTACAGTTGTGTAGCGTGTGTATTGACAGATAGCTAGAGTGGCAGGGGGCTGTTTACATTGACGATCCTTGCAGTTCAATCCTCTCTCTCTCTTAACATCCAATATTATCATCTTTGGCATCAATAAATAAATGTTATTGAAACCCTAAATTAAATTGTAAATACTTTCTACTAGTGGCCAATAAGAGTCGATACCACAGCCGGCCAATTAAACTCAAAATAAACATGTTATTGCGAATTAAGCGGAAAGTGGCGATCAATTCGATATTTTATTAACCGTTACGACGCGAGCGCCAACTGCCGACACATCGCGCGACGGAATAAACTTCCAAGATACCCCCTACGAATGTTTCCATGGTGTTACGTCAGTTATCAAGGATGGCTGGTTCCCACTTATGTCCCACAGCTGGGCGTGCGGTTAAAATGTCCATATGGTGTACAATGGAATTATCAAGGTGAAAATGTTTACGTTTACACTAATCTTGATAATAAAAGCCAGATGTAGGTCCCGCAATAGCTTGCCGGTTAATTAATTTAATTGGGTTATAAGCCGTTGGAGAGAAGTCACTTTTTATTCTTAGCTCTGTGACGGACTGATCCCTTTTCGTATTTTCATTATTTCGATAAGCCTTTTTAATGAATAAATTCATTTGATTCTCTTTACCTATCTATCTTGATTCTAAGAGGCATTCCAGCTTAACAATGATGAGACAATTCCAGATTGTCATGACTTATAATATTATGGGGTGCATCAAAACCTGTAAATCTTAGGTAGGTGTTTATAAATTCCTTTCTCACGATGCCACGCTTCCTGGTCAGACAGTGTACAGTGCCATCACATATTCGCAGCACAGAGGAGGCTAGCGCCGCGCCGCGCCGCAGCCACAAATCGCGAGTCGCACCAGTTTCTGCATATCAACGAGTACATCCAGGACGCGCCAAGCATTATAAACGGCGTCGAGCCCTCTTCCTGCTAGTCTTTCGCTGTCGGACGAAACGCATAATTTGCGCCTTGTTATGTTTAAGAACATACGCAGCAGCGTAGCGAGTAGTCATTTTTAGCACTACTCAGCACTTCATTTAGAATACAGTTTTATCTCAGAATTGAGGAGGCCTGGGGCGTATTCCGACCTGCTGTCCCAGAGATTTTATCTTTTGACAAGACTTATCAAACTATTATCTAAGAATAATCCGAAAAGACTGAAATTACCTACTGAATACGGCGTCGTTCATAAAGTTAAGTCACTGCCAGATTTTTAATAATTATTTTAAGTTTTTCACTTACGTAGACTTTGTCTTTTTTAATAATCTGTTTTTATGAGAATCTGTCCGTTTGCAAATCGGTTTTCGGCCTTACGTAAAAATAAGGTTGTTAAGCCTTATCGGAGACCGTAGTGGCAATAAACACTGCAACAGTGCGTCTGCACTGATACAAGTTCGTAACCAACAGTGTAACGCTAATTAGTCCACCTACAAACGCAATTACATTTAGAAGAGATCCCTCAGAAACAGTACAATATAGTTCTCTGTTTATACTGAGCGTCGTTTTAGTGCTAGTAAATTTAGCGAAAACCCGACATATGCGTCGGAAACAATTTGGCGGGCCACGTGGCGGCGTATGAAGCCGTTCCACGCCGGAATTACGGTAAATATTTAGTGAGTTTAACACAAATAAAATATTTAGTTCTGTTTACGAATTGATATTTTAGCTTTCTGGTTTTCCCTCTATTTACTCATTAAGTCATCAGTCATCATTACGTGATGTAAATGGTTGGAAGCGAGTTAATTAACAAATATTCCACAGAACGATCTACGGTGTTAAGACCTGTTCAGATATACGCAGTATCCGCCGCCGCTGGCTAAAAAATATTGTGCGATCCTACACTGCCTAGGAAGGCGGTGTTTTTTAGCCGGATTCCTTCAATCGTCTAGAGTGAATGACATTCAACAAGATAACATACGCTACCCGTAGCCGTAGCAGTATTCACATTCGCGTGTATCTGAACAGGCCATTACAATTTTCATTCTGCGGGGGGTATCGACGCCGCCCGCCGAGATTATGACTGTCATGACAATGAAATTACTAAATAAATACGCTTGCACTTAATTAGCACCTAAGACATCATTTCTATTTAACATCAGATGGAAATGTGGTAGGTAGCGAAATCGTTTATTATAAAAAATGTGTCCATAGGAAACATATCATAATTATCAAAGTCCGTAAAAGTAGCACTGCCATAGCCATTAAACTTCACAGTTTAATTTTAACATAAGAAAAGTGGCCAAGAGCGCGTCGGACTCGCTCATGAAGGGTTCCGTAGTAGCGAGCATAGATCAGACCGATGAACTACACCTAGGCCAAAATACCACTAAACACAATTGCCTTTGCGGAAAAATGGTTTTCGGAACCTTAATGTAATTTTTAGGACCTATCTATAGACACCCCGCACGTATAGGTTTGATGAAATTTCATTTTTTTGTTTCAGTTTCATGGATGGAGAATTCCTCCCTAATTTTTATATCGACGTTAAAGTGATGAAGTTAAGGTACCTAATTTGATACCTATTAATCGTCAAGTACATTTCAAATTAAATAATTATAATTAAATTCCAATACAAAAGAGGTCGCAGCACAATTCATACGTGATTCCAAAATGAGCTAAGTTGCAGAATTATAAAGTGAGCTTCGCCGCCGCGCCGCGCCGTTGCGACAGGATTATTAAATGTCAACGCGAGGATCTGTGTTTCGTCAATATACATGTCTCATGATGAAGCATGTAGGAGTTGAGGTTTATTATATCGCCTACTAGTACCTACATATATGTGCTACTTCGAGAGTATTGCGTGACTCATGAACAAAACTATTTACTTCTACTTACCAGCGGGTGGATTGTCTCCTCATTTGTTGGCTATTAATGTTTTTAGAAAATTGTATTCATATTGAAACTTTGCGTTATAGATTTCCAAAAAGATACTTCGGCAACCTAAAAATCCTCTATGTTTAATTTCCCATTCGCAGATTGTTGAAACATCGAGGCCACGAACACCTCGCAACATTCCAGATAGTTTTCATGATTTTTAAATTAGTATCTATTTATTTCCCATTATTTATTTATACGAGTTGCCGAAACCGGCCTCGAACGATACGTAACAGGAAAACAATCCACGTGTTTATGAAAAGATTGTTTAAATAATTACGGCAACCACCATCTGGCCATCGCGGGGTTTCGGTCGAACGGCGGACTCGGGAGTTTCGTGAAACATACCGCGCTCATTACAGATGAAACTACTCCTGAAGATGTATTGCTATTTGCTACTACTCCGTCTCGTACCGGTGCATAAATCCTCGTAATTCTATAACGTATGTAGATAACACATCTGATAAAACGTCATTTTATGATATTGTAACTTTTTATGTATTTAATCGCTGCTCTTATATTGCAAATTTTCCTGGCACTTTAAATAATACTTTTGAGTCAAGTTTTACATTATAACATTTTGGTGTACAATAAAGAGGATATTGTTGTTGTTTGCTTTTAATTAAGCTTTAGTGTAGCGAATGTCGGTGATTCAATAAATAAATAAAAGTAAAGAAACTTCTCGCTTGAATTAGTCCGTGTTCTGACGTCTTACCACCTAAAACAGAACGTTCATTATCCGTTACTTTGTAGTATATTTATGTACCTCTTTAATATTATACTACGGTGTTATATCACAAAACGATTACATATGAGGAAGAGCTTTGTGGGGATTTTGTATAACACGTCTTTACTCTTTATATTCCAACTAGCTGTCCCAGCGACCTTCGTACCGCTCTACAATTAATCGACAGCAGCGCCACCTACTTGTCAAGTTGTGAATCTAAACCATCCTCGGATCCACCTGAAGACACAAAAAATTTCACCCAAATCGAAGGAAACTTGTTCTTTACGATTACAAATATTAATTATTTTCCCGTTTTTGCAACATTTTTCATTGATGCTCCGCTCCTATTGGGCGTAGCGTGATATCATATAGCCTATAGGCTTCCGCCATAAATGGACCATCCATTTGAAACTTACCGAATAGAATTATCCATCCGAAAATTTTAAATTCGAACCAGTAGTTCATGATATTAGCCCGTTAAACCAACCAAACAAACAAACTCTTCAGCTTTATAATATTAGTAGATAAAGTATAGATTTTTTAGAACCCATTATATTGTACTAAGTAGACATGTTAAACTAGAATTTATGTGGAGGAGATCTAAGTTTTCCAAATGCTTCGAGCACTCAAATAAACTGCCGTAATGCCTTCAACCGTTATGCTACAACCACTGTAAACGAAATAGTCTCATCGTGACAACGTAATCTACATCTTATCTTCTTATCCATAAGGGCTCCAAGCTCAGCAGACTGCTACAGGTGGTCGAATAAGTGGATAAGCACTCATTCCCACAGCACATGAACGTAAAACTTCGTATCTGTACGTAAGGGATAATTAAGCTCAGTCATTGCAATGTATACCTTATTTCCGCTATGTAAGGTTGTGAAATAATTGGCTCTAAATGTGCGTAGCTGGAAACAATCAGTTTATTTCGTCTTAGGAAATTGACACTTTTGTGGACGAGTTAGAATTGAAAGTTTAATGCAGCGGTTAGGTAGCACGCATTAGCAGTATAGGGTACGCTTAACGGGGTTGCCATTAACGCCGGTCCATCATTATGACGATCTTGATAAGGAACTGATTTCCTCGCACTCTCGGCACGGCTCTAACCAGCTTCTTGATAAGTAGGTGTGTGGTTATCGCTAGGAAGAGATAATTAAATTCAAGTTTAATATAATACTTACTTTAACTGGTAGTATATTTAGATCGGTAGGTACCCTATGCCTTACCGCAAATAACACCTGCAATCGAAATGTTTCATAATAAATGTTTATCTGGCGTATAATATATTTCGGGACATAATAAATCGTGCGAATAAAATATGAACTGGCGACTCATCACGACTAAGTCGGGCGACATCAATTCCCAGGTAGGAACTTTCAGCTCGATTATTGAATATTCTACAGGATACATTTTGAAGTCTGCGTAGGAATTACCGAACATGCCGCCCCACAGGCCGCACAGCCGGTATCCATCATTTCATTGTAAACATCCCTAAGGTACTCGTAGGTACAGACGACGCGCTTTGCCGCGTTATTTTAATGAGTACCGCGAAGGATTGGAATAAACTGCTAGCGTCGGTGCCTCGTTCGATTATAAACATTGTGTCGAGTCACCCGTCACAGTCAAGAATCACCGTCACAGTAAGAGTCACAGTCACAGTCAAGAGTCACAGTCACAGTCACAGTCAAGAGTCATAGTCAAAGTCAAGAGAAACCCTATTCGGTTTCACAAATACCACTTTACATATACATACCTATTAGTACTTCGTTCAATTATTGGTTCATCACTGGTATGCGGTAGTGATGCGACGATGCGACTCTTTAATGCGATTAATAGTTATAATGCTATAAAAGGTTAATCGGGACCCGGTAGGGCGGCGCGCAGCGGATCAAAAGTTAAATAGAGTTTGCTGCGGCTGGTAATGAGGGCGGCACGCCGTTCATGCCTATAAATACCTAGTAAATGTACGTACGATAGTTAAGCTTTAGTGCTTGGTAGTGGTCGAGATGTGCCCATAAACCACAATTTATAGGTACACACAGGTACCTCAAGATGAAACGTTTTATTGATTAGTTGTCGTATTATACTTACCCATATTTGTAGCCGATTTCACGGCGCAAAGGAGGGTATCAGAAGTGGGATCGTGGGACAGTTCCCGCTGAAATTAAATGGAAGCTGGAAGCTAATTCGTATAATAAATTTGTTGATTACTGAAAATTCTGATGTCTTAACATTTGTTTGAAATTGCAAATCCCTAATGAAACACAGACTCCATAAAACATCGAGTAAGCGGCGCGTCGAGCGGGATCATAATAAATTAAGTGTCATGCTCATGCAAATATAATAGAAGTGAACCTTGTGTTTTTCCAGCGGCTTCATCCGCAATAAAATATATTTAAGTTCTCTTTATTATAGGCGAACATAACATATCTGCTATATCAAATCGTAATTCAGTGAAGCCTAGTGCCACGCACACGCATTACGAGCGATTTTGATAACAAACCTGTGTCGAACTGAAGACAATAAAACTGACTCAGACAATCGTACCTACGCATTAGTATACGCATTGTATATAGAAACAATCAGAGATTGGTGGATACATCGTGATGGAGGTACGTCATCAACTTTTGTTTATTTTACGTTTGTACGAACACATCCTCTCCCATTACACGTCAGTCTCGTAGTCCAGATAGACAAACGGTCGCGTAAATATTATATGCATAACAAATAGCGCGTCTGGCCGTTAGCTCAGCGCAAAATAGCTGCGTACGTGACAGCTGCCGGGATCTCGATAAATTGTGCTCACACACGTCCCGGGAGATGCTCCTCGTTCCATAAACTGAGTCAAACGACCTCGGTGACCTTCAGGTGGTCTATAAAGCTGCAGGAGCCGCTCGTGGCCGCCGGTTCCACTGACATTAATGCCAATACATCAATCAAGAAAACGCGTCGCATAAATTTCGTCACATATAATTTGTATAAGTGACGGTAAATACTGGTACAGGTGAGGCGTTCTAACTCACTCTTCAGGGGTAATACGTCTGTGATCGTCTTCGAAACGGCAATTCAATCTGCGGATCATTAGATGTTGCAGGGACCGCTTGTAGCTCACATAGAGAAGCTACGCCCATGTCGTTAATAACATAATTGTGTATATCATGTAAATAGTGAACATTAGACCATTCCACATATCTGTAAGTACATACTACGTCATCTATTTAAAGAAAAATAATATTTATAAGTGTACATTTATCATCCCAGTTTAAAAAATTAAATCAGAACAACGCAACACAAATCATACTCGTAAGTCCCGACACCGACCGTGGGCAGCGAGACATGTCCTCGGGCAGTCACGTTCAGTTACAACACTTGACAATGAATTGAATGAACCGCTAGACTAGATGGATTAATACGGCTTATTTCTTTTCTCCGGGATCATAAGAGAGCTCCATCAGTGCCATTCATTGCAGCCATTTCCTGTATACATTATTCTATCTCCGGGATAGAGTAACACCGGATCTTGTGTTTGAAACACACTCGTGTATGAAACTCGTCATTACCACCGTCTATTTACCTAAAAGAAAAATAATTGTTGGTACATGTGACTGTAAGAAATTATGTATGACCGGATTAATAATTCCGAGAAAAATTATTTTAGACTTTCGTATATCGCTCGGATATATTTTTCCATCCGGCCTACATCTTATGGTCACTTACACTTACCTACTTACCTACACTGTCAGTTTATGGTATATCCATAAATATACATTTAACACTATCGTTCAAAGGGATATTATGTGCCAGGAGTTTTCTTCATTTTTTTTGATCCATCGATGATACAAAGGATCGATCGTAGTCACAGCTAAAATGGGTCGAAATATCGATACAAAATACACATCGTGAGTATCCATATCTTAATAAAATATGTACAATCCGCGATAAATCTTTTAAAATAAATAGACAATAAAATTATCGCTGATAAAGAATTAGAGGAATTCAGAAAAAAGAAATGGAATCCTTTCACAGAAACGGAACCCTAGTACAGATACACGTATAAGGCGAACGATTTAAAAATAAACGTCCTTCATATTCTCACAAAAGAATAATGAGGACATTCTTTTACCGTCATATTCCTTTGAGAAAATAATCCATCTGCTTCGCTCCTCCCGTGCTGCCTGCTGGCGCAATATCCGCTGAAAGCCGCCGATTAAATTCCTCAGCACGTATAAATAGAATGGTTCTGCGGCCGCGACACCCGGGACGCGACCCCGGCGGCGGCGGCGGCGGCGGCTCGCCCGTGATAGCTCGGCCCCGATAGCCCCCGTCTCCTTTATCGACTAATGATTTATTGAGTTTGGAAGTCGCTAAGGACTTTAGTCCAGCACTAAACATCACTGCCATTCATTGACGACTGTTATTATAAAACATAGTCGTAGCCATGTCTCCGAGCCGCTCAACTGCGCACAGAGAAACGACATAGTTCGCAGCATCCATCCAAGCAGTCATCCACCCGAATGCCGACTACTAACGACTGATAGTCGCTGTCATACATAAGACGATGAAAATAGTTTCTGTGCAGTTTGCACACTGGTTAGGATTTAGTTTCAATTTTTGTTTTTCGCCATCAACATCACATTTAACTATAACATTCACCCAAGTCATCATCAAACACATCAATTTCCTTTTCTCAATTAAAATACAAATTTCAAAGTAGTTCCCAGTCAACAAGCAACAACACAGGTCTCGTGGAAGATGCAGTCGCCGCATAAGGAAGTGGTTAATGAAGTCTGTGGAGGTGCGACCGTGCGAGCCAGTCCGCGGCTGTTCACCCCGCAGCCCCCCCCCCCCTGCCCACACTCCTTATGCTTATCGATGCTGCCCTTTAAACTTTTAAACTTTAAACTGCGCATCCGGTCCTGCACTCAGCAGCGAGAAGCGGCAGGGCTGTCACAGTCAACATGCGGGGCGCGCAGCAGATAACCTTTATCTTAACGAAGCTTTGTCATGACGCTGTTTATTCAGAAGGCAAGCTGGCTTTCTAGAAATAATATAATCAAACGTTCATTCGCGTTCCTTGGACTGGAATTTTCGAAGTCTACGACCAAGATTGAAGAATAAACATTGTCTATCTTTTCGAGCCGGAACTATCCTAGGATCCTGAGCTCGACAGGCAGCGCCTAAACTAACTAGAATCCACTCTACTCCTAATTAAACAAAAATTAGATAACCGACTACATTTTATAACTTAATTTTTTTAAACACCGACTTATCACATTGAATAATAGTTCGCTAAACTATGTTTATCACAACTTCAGGTAACCCTGTCTTTACAAAACAACTGACCATATTCTCGAACACTTCACCATCCTGTACCGTACGGTACCTGTCCTGTACGGTCGGTCATTGCGAGTGTTCTCCGGAAATTAATGCGGGTAACATTTGCACGCCAACACGCCACTCACCTCAAGACAGGCGATGTGGTGGAGACGGGTCACGGCGCCGGCGTCGTTGTCATAATGAGGCGGTCGTCATTCGGAGCGGAATTGGCAGAGATTTCAGAGAGCACTGACTATTCACTGACGGTACATTATTGAATGGGTTCAAGGTAATTGTTACATATTTGAGTGCTTGTTTAGTGATAATATTTGGGAATCCCTTAATTCTTCAAATCCACAGTGTCTATCTGTTTGGAAATCTTGCAATGTGCATCTGCATTACTATACGTTACTGACTCATTGTGGAACATAACTGACCAACTAACATTCTTAATAGCACTCTCTGCTAACTTAACTACCCATAAACTTGACTAATCATAAATCAAAAAAAATCGAAGGAAGTGGAAGACTGAAGTTGTTTGTTTCCAGGTAATCCTATTATTTCCCTTACGGCCACCGTCAGAGGGCGCTGAAAGTGCCATTTGTTTTACGTGAAGTATTAAATGTGTACTTAATGTTCACAAACAACAATATTAACTCATTCATAATTCATACGCAGTATCCACTTGATCGCGAATAAAAGCGACGCCGGGCGCCCGCTCCATACAAAGTATCGCCGTAACCACATATTTGTATTTATGTCTGATCCATCATTTAGATGTATCGAATGCATATTAAAGTTGTTGTCGCCGCAGAACGCATACCAAATAGGTACAAGATAAATATAATACCTTACACGTTATCCTTCTATATATCCTACATTAACTTTACATACCTATAATAATATTATAAAGAATAACTTTATACTATAGAAATAACTTTCGTTGCTACCGATGCTTTCCGAAACTGTTTATTCAATTCTTTCACCAATATTTATGTAGAATCGACCTTCAGATTTGTAATGAGCGAAGCGACCTATATTATGCCATTTATTTAAAAGGGCTTTTTGTGGGAGCCTATTTGGTAACATTTTTAGTCGATTATAAAACGCCCAATTAAATGGTTTTTACGCATTTATAGAAAATTTGTTAAGTTTATTTTGACCTAAGTACTTAAAATAGTTGGCAATGACATAATTATGTTAATACGACTAAAAATATTGTATATTTTCTATCCCTTAAAATATATATCTTGTCCTGTAGGATGAAGGAAAAGTTTGTATGATGAATATTGCGATCGTTTAATAATATTTTCTTATTTAAATTATCTATATATATCTGACCCTGAAACTTTAAGATAGAAAAAGAAAATAGTGCAGTGATAGCCGAGTGGCTGAACGTTGGACCCCCGAACCGGGCGGCTCGGGTTCAAACCCCAGCACGCACCTCTAATTTTCTAAAAATTATGTGCGTAATAGAATTTAATTGTCACTTGCTTCGGTGATACTTATCGTGTAGTTTGGTGTTGTAATTATGTACTACTAGTACATAACGCTGGGAAGTGTTTGTGGAAATATTTAGATAGTCGCGATCTTGACTAAAGCCTGTTGGTGCCTCATAATGTTTTATTGTTCGTAATGTGGCATTTAAGAGCGTTTGTTGGATGTGGCATGTTTACCTTAGTTAGCATTACCGACCAATATGGTGCATTGGATATCATGCCATTGGATGGGTACTGGGTTCGATTCTCAAGAGAGGCGGAAAATTTAATACTGAGTTTTAATATTTTGTCATTAGTATTTTTTGTCATTGTATGTTATCCGGCGCACGCCACAGGGGATCCTAGTGTAGGGCTATTAGTGTGTACTGTTACGTATTGCATATGAATTCCTGTAGCTTTTTATGTAAATATGAAACAAACGAGCAGACAACCCACCGCTATAAGATATTAACATAATGCTGTGATTTATAAATGTGTTCGCATTAATCAATAAGCATGAGATGCACCGTGTGCCGGAAGCGACGCGCGTGCAGCGAGCAGCGGCCTGCATCCACCGTCCAACGTGCACCGTGCATGCTGAAGATGCAATACCTCGTTTTTATTGTGGCTAATTAAAATAGTAACGTAATCTATTCACGACAAAATGTCATACAAGTAGTCGTTTAAATTCTTCACCTGAGCAACCACAGCTACATACATTCTTGTTTTTACATAATTGCTTCCAGGAACGATGTCTTCAGTATTTACAATGCCATCTAATACAATGTAAGTAAATCAAGCACCCGCTGGTGACTGAAATGCAGGAGTTATTGAAGATGATAGTGGCAAATCTGACTTTATTCGAAACTCGTGACATCGGAAGCGCACTAGCATTTTAACAACCGCCACATAGACTCCAACCGTGCCCAAACTTTCTAAACTAGGTATATCAATGACGATTTACACTAATTGGCGAAAGAAAACATCATTAGGAAACCTGCACATGTGAGTCCTCCACAATCCTGTCAATCCGCACATAACCAGCGTGGTGGACCTGGCCTGGCCTGTAGTCCTAACATTGTAAGAGGAATCCGGAGTCAAACAGTGGGACAACTATGGGTTGCGAAAGCTACTACGTTACCTAAGTTTTAAAAGGAAGATATAAACGAAGGGCTCGAGAAAAGTTTTTAATATAAAACATGTTCTTTAGATTACGAAACCCTTATCATTCATATTCCATCTGAGTACACCCTGAATTTAATTCTACTGCGGGCGAGGCTGAGGGACATCCGACTCAATATCTGGAGGTGGAAATTGAAGAGGGCTCGATCATCTTATTCATACGAATGGATTTAACGAAAGATGCGGGTGAGTAATGCAAATGTCACAAATTATAACGTAGGTTTAGTTAGTAAAAGTAATCCTAAAAATTATAGAAACAATACGTTAAGACACTTTAGGTCATTATGAGTTTGTCTCGTGAGAATCACAGTTTCAAAATCATCCTGTCGGTGGAACTGTTTAAATACAATCTAGGTGAACCACGGGACTTTCTGACTCTTTTCCCGCTAACTGATCTTTCCTATAATCAAGAAACGGATATAAAATAAATGAATAATTTGAAAAACTAAAAACAATCCTTTATAATGCTAAGTGAATCATAAATTATTTAGTCACTGTGCTGTTAAATCGACATCGACAACCGTCGTCGGAACTAAAACTAAACGCAAAATTTCAAGTACGTAGAGTGCGAGGAAACAGTTCTACTTCAGTTTACAAGATTTGACCCGAGCATCAAACACTGCAAGTTAAATAAAGCTTTAAAAATAGTCGTCACAGCGATTAAAGCAGACACAAATCTCGGTCGAAATAAATCGGCTAGACTGCATTAAATATTTAGCGCCGTATACTGGGAAACTAGACCGATGCGCCAGGTACGCTACAAGTTCCGATATATCAACAGCATAAAAATACTTAGTGACGATTAGATAAACTATTAAGAGATATCCCATTTTATCCTTTTTCGAAAGACTTCCCTTTTGATCTAGATTAGATAGCATACATAATCGGTAATCGCCCAAAATAGAGTTTGTCTCTTAGCTATTATAATCCTTTGAGCTACCAACGCGATGGACGTGTTAATAGACATTCGGTGTACCGAAGCGCATCACTCGGTACACGTCGCTATGCCTACGTAATGGGAGGTGGCCTGTGACCTTCCAACTGTGAACTACAATCGCCTGAAGCTACTCGTTCGTTGAATAATAAATCTCATCTCCAGCCGCCGCCGCACCGCGCCCACACGGCACTGCGTTTATTTTCAAACCTAAATCCAGATTTCGCATGAATTTAAAATATTATGACAGGTATAATAATATCGATAAACCACTTGACTAAAACATATTATGTCATAATAAGCCCAATGAAAATGTCGCGAATAATCCAGTTAGGGGATGTTGATGATAATTTAATTCTGTGAAGAGTTTACTAGCCTTTGCTGTCAGACGGGCTGTTGAAGTGTTGAGTGTTGACGGGGTGATGTGGGACTTAGGATAAAGCCCTGTGTGCATTTCCAATTCTTAGAGTTTTAATAAAATTTATTAATCGCTTTGCATCTATAAGGGCAAACATTCTGTACCCGGAAGACCTCCGTAATATTCTTAAAGGAGTGTGAAGATGTTAAAAAAACTACTTCGGAGCTTCAACCGATATTTCCGATACTTAATTAAGCCATCATGTTATTGTAAAATTAATTGTTAATTAGAAGTGGCCGAACAAAAGCCCAGTAAAACCTAGCTTTGAACAACGCGATCGTTCTCCAATGTTTACGCGGCCAGCCATGCGAGCGATGTAATAATAATAATATTAAACAGTTACGGGTTGTTACGGAGTGAGGAGCGTACCAACTCGGGGCATTACATTAACATTCAAGTTCAAGCATCATCAGTCAATGTGAAATGCATGATTTGTACAAACACTGTGTAATCATTGCTTACATGTTTACCGAGCATACTTATTATAAGCAATGCTATGCAAACCACCGCCGATGCATATGCAACGAAATTACCACTCGAATGTAACGCATTGTAATGTTCGAGATGGTGTTATGTAAGTGATATTTGTTTACATAGCAAACGATCACCACTCGTACATTATAATAATATGATCGCGTTAAAAACTCTATTTACGCAAATAAATACTCAGTTGGCTATTAATGGTTTGTTACATCATGTAAGTGTTTCTTTGTTAATAATGGAACAGGCGCGCAGTCTGTTTGTTATTGCTGTAAATATTTGCTGAGAGCCGCCGGCCATTTCTTGCATACTAGCACAAAATGCTGTTCGACAGAATAAATAGGTTTAGATAACCACTTTAGCGAGTCATAGTTACGACCGGAAATACAACGACACCGGTTTGTAAGGAAATACGCGAGTTAGTTCTTCCTGGTTTTACGGTATCGATAACGGCGCGGGGACCGACGCGACTGGTTTAACAAGAAAATCATTAATATCTCGAGTGATTTGCGTACAAGATAATTGTGGGACTCGTGGAGGAAGCGAGTTGTTTAACGCACCGCGCGTCGTTCGCTCTGATAACCGCGGCGCGGTAACGGGACATCGCATTGCACCGACTCGGCGACAAACGTGATCTTAACTTGTAAAGGGTATATTGGTACTTTGAATTCATAACATCTAGAGCCCAGAGTTCGTCCGGGGTAGTACCTACTACCGCGCGCCACGCTACTTAGTATAATTTCTACCGTGTAATATTTTTTTATTAAAAATTTCTATCGTTCCCATCTTGTATCCCCACAGCCGCACTAGGATGTAACTTTAACCGCAGCTCATCTATCGGTGAGGTGGGCAGCGAGTGGCCGGGGGCACCTCAACCACAAACACGGACCAGCCCTGCGGGTGCAATGTACTCGGCAGTTATTACTCGCCGTCTATTGAAGTTTCAGTCTATAGAATCCGGTGCAGGGCGCAAGGCATCCCGCACTCACCACTGATACTTCTTTAAAAAGATTGCCAAGAAATAATATTATTAGTTACCAGTTCAGAAAATACACGTATTTTTACGTTGCGAACATTTCCTTTTCAAGTTATGAAAAACTGTATCAGTCCTTTACTGTTTTTTTTAGAACGTGGGTTCTCGTTTCATTCATAATAATTCAATTTTATTTTAAGCTTATCATTTTATTATTATTTTAAGCTTCGATCTCGTCTTATAACCATAACAAATACGGCAAAATGACTAGCTACAGTAGAAAATTACCTTTAAGTAGACCACTCGTTTATGTATTACCCAACAAAAATACTTTATAGCTCGTTGATATTACCTATGTGGCTGGTCTTTTTCCATCACCTTCTAAAATCTGTACCTAAATCAAAGCGCGTCAACCACAGTTAACTTGCTCCCTTCTGGAGTGTCGGCATTTGACAATCATCACTTACCACCTCATTGGTTTGCTAGCTGTCATCATAAAATGTCCCACATCGTACTCATTCCGGTAATTGGTCCCGTCACACAGAATTTCTTACGATCGTCTTGCTTCTTCAACTCGGACAAAACTGTCCACTCATTGAGTGCTTACATCGATGTGGCCACGGTACCGATAGTCACCAGCCCAGCAGTGCAGATCAAACAGACCTTTTGCCTAGTTGACCAGCATCACGACTCTACTGAGTGCGTCCACTTTATTATGTCAGAGACAGAAGAATATAATCGTAATTGGCCACCGCCTTTTGCGTGTCGGCGACCGTGGCGCTCTAATGGAGATCTTAGTGGATCAGGGATCATGCGAATTAATCACACTACTCAGAAAACAACGCCCAAAATTTCAAACCCTTCATAAATATGCAAATATTATTATGAAGGGATCATGAATCTTAATTAAACTCTTAACTAAGTTATATTTAATGCATCTCTGATACACACTGACCCGAAGTAAGAAGTGTGTTAATTTTTGGATATTTCCAGTTCTACACCATTCAGCTCGCAATTCTGCGAGGTGCTGGTAGCTGAAGGCTCGCGTTGACCTTGTTATATGTAAAATAAACCAATGTTGGCCAAGATCGGGACTTGGAAGGGTGACTGCTTAGAGTTAAAAAAAACTTCAATTTTCGTTTGCCACAAGAATCTTTGTAGCTTATCATACGATTGTCGGATTAATAGATACTTCGTAAAATTAAAGAACTTTACACATCAGTTAATGGATAAGTCACCGATATTACCCACTTCCTATTCCTGGAATAAAAAATTATGATTATTTATGATGTTATAAATTATAATAATATGTTATGTTGATTATCACAATGTGTGATTTATATTTCATAGTTTTTCTTTGTATCTATAAATGAGTCCCTATAGGATTAACATATACAGACCGGAAATTGCTCTTTCTGTTATAATAATATAGAAGTAGATTCAATATCCGCAGACCGTTGAATGCTTCAGCAAAAACATCGTTTTCGATAAATGTGGTTAAAATAAGGAGATGGAAATTTCATCCACTCGATTGCATTCGTTACATCGATGCGTTCGTGGCGATCCTTCCTCGGTCAATGTTCACGATTGCTTATTCCGCGTATGTGCAAACTGAAGTGAGAACTTTCTTGTGAAGATTTACATATCTCCTATTACTTACATAATACTCCTCAAAACAGGTGTAATGAGAGCTTTCGTATTCGTTTTTCGACTCGGGGACCGAGAAACAAGGTGACTGGCTGTTTTTTCGTCGGCGCCGGTAAGATTAAAAGAAAACTTTTTTCGGATTCTTCGTCAGTCAAGTAAATTACATTTTTAATAATATCTTAAGCATCGGAACAAAGACTCCCAGACAAGGAATCCCCTCAATATGAAGCCTTCATTATTATCCAGTAGGTATCTATAGGCCAAGAGAAGCTGTAGAAATCCCTAGCTTTAGTTTTTTTTATAATAGAGATGGGGAAACAGGCATACGGCCCAACCAATCGTTTAATAGTCATTACATCGGTTTAACTTCATAACAAGCCAGTGGCCTACTCGAGGATTTAACCCGATTAGTGCCAAACTGAGTGGAAAGTACTTTTATTTTTCATTTGACTATTTTTACCGCGCGCTACTCAATCTCGTTGTTTTAGTGAGTCATTCGGAACTCAGTTGAAAGCGAACGCTATTGTACACAAAAGCTATACAGAAATACGACACGCAGTATTTTAATGGTACTCCGATTATATGATCAATCATACAATTTCCTCCAAGAATACACAAATCGTCATCAATCAGGCATGTGATACCTGGCGCACATACCCGCCCGATATCTTTGATATCGCTCGCAGCGGCTTTGATCCCGACGCAGGGAAGCAGTACTCATTTATTGACTATATATTCAAGAGATTACCAGCCGTCACAATGAATCAATAATAATAATGATTTATTCAGGTCAGGTCATCCCAAGCATAATTCGCAAATTGCTGCGTACCTTACTTATTTAGAACTTCACGTCAAACTTAATATTTATATGACGGCCCCTGAACTCAGTAGTTAGTAACGCCGCCTGCGAAGCGAGGGGCCCTGGGTTAGATACCGGCCGGGACAAACATGAGGTGTGTTCCATGTCACCCGCGACAAAGAAAATCGTGGGGGGAGGGGGTTTGTCTGTGTGCAATCAAAAAATAATAATGAAACGTTTGTCTTGGTTTGTAACTGCAGCAATAGTCTATGTTTAAGTGCATGTCAACGGACTATAATAAATACCCTGGTTATAGGTGCTACGTGCTCGTGAGCTATTTCCATATCATTATAAACCATAACATTAAATTATTATCAACTGGCCTTGCAAGCGAATGATTAGTAAAATGATTATGTTGTGTACACCAACTGTCGTTAGAACTAAGAGGAATTTAACCATACCGACCTCGACCAGCGTACTGAGTCACTTGTCTGATGATCTAGATCGACGTTGTATTATTTTGGTTATTATTTTACTTATTATAGCTGCATGAATACAATCCCACCCTATGTTTAATAACTAGTCTTTGGTGGTAAAGCGCACTAACTTAGAAGATGCCAATTCAAGCTTATTGTGATGGAGTTTCGTATGCAACTGTGATCCTTAATTGCTCAGCATTGATAAATTTTTGCTGGCTTTTCTTAACTTCCCATTATTATCGTGGTGGAACCTGCTGTACAACGGACTAAGTAGGAGGCTGGCGCCAGATATTTTTTTGAAGGTCGCTAAACTCTACACCACCCTGATTAACCCCAACGGTGGGTACTGCTTGCATGCTGGCATGCTGCTGCTAGCTACCACCCTCCTTTTAAACAGATCGTGGAATGTGTTTATATTGCGATTGCGTCGGAGATCCAATAACAATGCAGTTATTAAAGAATTATGTAATTCCACGGAAAGAATGAGCCCTATTCCATAAGAAATCAAATTAGAAATGAATAATGGAAATTTAAAGGCCTGTTATTAAGGATAACAATTGTGTGATTCAACGCTTTTGGTATTCATAGGGCCTCCTTAACCTTCTGCCACCGAAAACGTTGACTGTAAAAATAACCATGAAATTTGTTGGACCTTGTTATTGTGAGGCTCAATGACGGCAAAATCTCCATATTTGCAGAAATAATACAAGGTCATGTAAAAACAAGGATTTCTTGAAGATGCGAAATACTTATTTATTACTTTTGTTAATTTGAGGGCGCAATATGTTCTTCTCCTCCATTCTTCTCGATTAGCCGTCACTTCTACAATATTATCTTTCATACATTGTTAAATGCTGTACGTACCTAAAGATTTTTCCGCAATGATGTTCCTCTAAGTTGCTGGCACTGACATGGAAGCAATTGTTGAAGACGGATTACATACCGTCCGCGTCCATCTATCTACCGGTAGTTAGAGCCGTGTGGGGCCGCGTACTTATATATATGTGTGTGCATGACCTGTTCCACAAAGCATAACAACTGACACAACCAATCATTATTATGAGATAACTTATGAACTAAGGGCAGTGAGGAACATAAAAAACGATATTGTTTTATATAACTCACAGTGACTTAATTGTTATGATCCAGTTTCGTTACTTCATTCAAAAGATAAGGCAAACGCGCAGCGAGTATTTTCGAGCGTGTATTTTGGGCAATAACGTAAGCTTACAATCTTACACCTATGTTAATAGTTTTCAATGAGTGACGTAAACGTATACTGTACAGTACAATGCGGTACAAAACACGGCCGGTCCCACGACTTCGCCCACTGACACACTGAACGCGTCGTCGGTGGCAACTAGTGACTCATCACCTCTCCGTTGTAAACATTTAAACTGGATCACAATGTTCATAGCGTGACTGCTTGAGACTGTAGTAGTGATCGATTGAGTACAACCTCGGACGCGGTCGGTTGGCACTTGGGACCGTCGATGGCCAATTTTCATGAGCTTCGTAGCGCATGTTCAGCAGTTGCTTCGTATTTATTAGATAACAGTCAAGCCAAATCTCAGTGTAACCAACACCTAGCCATAAATAAACCTTGTTTTTCCAAATTGAATGTGTGACAAAATTCACTCGATAGAGCAAGTAGGTACCTATGTATTTCCGACTTTGGAAACAGTTAACAACAAAATTTGCTATTTTCGTCTGATTGACTCCTCCTTTTAGTGAAAGAGTTCGGAGCTGAAGGCGGGAGGGTATCGACCTTGAGCATGGCCTCGGCCTTCGACATACATTTAGGAATGATCGCCGGTGGTTGCCGGTAGTAGCCGCTAGCGAGGACAAAGACGGCCAACAGCTAATTGGCGCTCATTGCATTGCAGTTACCACATCTATAATATAAAAATAAGTCGGGTTTTCCTTCCTGATGCTATAATTCCAGAACGCACGACCCGATTTCCACGGTTTTGCATTTGTTGGAAAGGTCTCGGGCTCCGTGAGGTTTATAGCAAAGAAAATTCAGGAAAAATTTCAATAGAAAAGCGGGGCACCAAACATCCATCTGGTGGCGAAACGGAGTTCGCCGGGTTTGCTAGTTGGTAATGAATGTAAACAACATTGTAATTACCTAAATGGAAACGTGTTTTTCCTGAAGTGAGATCTCCTTTGGCATTATACTGAGCAATGATTTTCCTTATTTCACTGGGAACGTGCTCACGCACTGAAACTGTATTATTTGCTGATGACACCTCGTTACTTTTTAAAGTAAAATAGATAGCAGAAAACAATTTTTTGACGATGTAAATAATGCTCTTTCGCAAGCACTGCATTGGTTTACGTGTACTATTAAACGCGAAAAAACCAAATGTGTTCAATTTACGTTAGCAAATTTAAAACAGATTCCTGCTCAAATAGAAGCGATGGCGTAGTTTGACTTTGGAAAAGTGTTTCTAAAAAACCAACTTCGAAGAAACTTCATTTCATTTCATTTAAATGTACAACAACGTTACGATGATTTACTTAAACGATAAGTAGTTTAAATTCATTGTTAGCGTATGAAAGAAGAACAGTGTAGGTATTGTGCGTCTAACACGTTCAATTTGTATTGTTATCTGTGAATTATGTGATATATATTGAGTCACATCCGCTCTACGTGACGTCGTCGCCTCAGTTTTCATTGAGTATTCCCATTTTCAGAACTACTAACTGACAGTGTATGTGGTTGAACTATCAATGTTCCGTAATATAAGTAGGTATAACCTGCTTGTCATTTCCAGCACGTATTAACAGACTGTCAAATGGTGTCGATCTATGATGAAATCCATCTTTATGTATGTCCGTGGATTAATTACTCATCCGTGAACATTATACGAAGTCTACATGTATGGTTCACATTGCAATTGAAATGATGTAAGTATTTAAATGAGTCCAGAAGTTTTATACAAATGTGTAGAAAAATGTGTAACAAACCTTTATGTCATGCGAGTTACGCGTAATATTATGAGGACATTCTACGAACAAAGAGGTCAGCGATGAGACGTGCAGATAAATTTTAAATGAGGTCAAATTCCGCAGCGCTATCCTTCGCACTCCGTCGCAGATTGCTGGCCGGAGCACTTGGAGGTGGAGGCGCGGAATTAAACTGCGACCTGCACTAATGACCCCACTACATGCCGAGAGTGGTTCACAATCTGAGGACCTCCGGAGACACTCTGAACATTATCTAATTAATGTTCACCATTAGTAACGTTATCAGAACGCGAAATTACGCTTCCTGTACCCCATCGACGCATTACAAGCCATCCAAGAAGGGACAGACCCGCAGTATTCCCGGCTCTCCCACAGTGCGACCGTAACACATTGGCTGATATAGAGTCCAACGACCTACAAAAGAATGGACCCTGATGCCTTAGTGTCATCCGTGGTTCACCAGCGGGCACCACGACCAGAGACTTGTACTCAACATTGATGGAGTCTATTACACCTTCGTGGTACTGGAATTGTGTTAAGTACCTAGCTATATGCCAGCTTAATAATATTGATTCACATGGCTTCAAACATGAACAACAACACAATACATAAAAGCAGCAAATGGGTATGCAAAGCAATCCTAGAACTAACTACCTAACTAACTAGCTTTAACCATTACATACACGTTCGTTTAGTAATTTTATACAGCGTCTATCGCCGTATATTTACAAAATATCTCCAATTTCCATCCATCTGGCAGATCCGCCCGCGCCGCGTCTAGCTCATCGCTCACCTGCCGCCGCCGCCGCCTCCGCCGCCCGTCGGCCGACCGGAGATCTGGTTCACATCTAAACACTACTTGATTTACTAACTGATAAATAGCACCTTCCAATTTGTTACATTATTGATACACACGTCACGTTACCTACATTTACGTGCTGAGAAAGACTGATCAATTGTTTAACTGATAGACAAAATTGCTCCTGCGTGTTGTGAGAGCTGAACATCACCCGGAGTAGTTCTGCTAGTTGATTTTCTAACAAGCTCTTTACTTGCCCATGTACCCGCGGCTTGTAACATGAAACCCACTACGAGAAAGTTGAATTACTTTATCAAATAATTTATACTATGTGCGGCCTCTAAAATGTAATGAACCTCTAAAGGCCATTATGCGGCGTGTCGAACCATTAAGCCCGCCAGGGAGACTCGAAAGTGAATTAAGATCCATTTATTAATATCGTACAGCGTTGGTAACAAACGGTTAGGTGTATTTATCGACGTTTACTTTCTACAGTTTCTAGAGAAAGCTGAATTAAATAGCTACTATAAATCATACCCAGTAGAGATCTAGAAACTGATATAAATAGCAAAATATTGTTTTTGGCATTTACGATTTACGAATTGTGTTAACGACGTTGTAAAATTTTATATGTACAGTAAATACAGTAGTAAGGTTGGATACTTTGAATCACGAAGAGAATTATGAGCATTGTGTAGTCATTTGTTTGGAAAATTCGTGGAGTAATAGTGCGTTTCATTTAAGTTAATATGTACTTCCTGGATACACCTACATGCAGTGGGTGTCAGTCTTAACCAGGTCGTAGAGTGTTGAAGGTTACTCTCTATTTCGGTATCGAGGTACACCGCGGCGCCGCGCCGGCAAGTGCGCGGTGTTGAGTAATGACTTGCTAATCAGACTGACGCACTGACTTACAGGCATTAACAGATAACGGATACCTTTGTTGCTGTGAAAACTGACTAACATACTAACGAATGTACGTTAATGCACTGGCGCCCCGTGTCCTCCTTATAACTAATCAGGTGGAGGTGAAGGACGGAAACTTCTGCTGAATGTGCAAAATAACAGTATTTAGTTAAGATAGGTTTGGACGTACTGGGGCGGCCTCACTTCAATCCCATACCGGCATGTTTACTTCCGCATTAATAAAACTATAAACACAAACGCTACCTACTATAACAGGGCAGCTGAACAAAGTTGTATGTATCAGTAACAGCTAGGAATAAACACGGTTGAAATGTAACGCGTTCTGTGCGTTTGATACGAGCGAACTGTTTCAGGTGTCGGATAGCCCGACACCGCACCGCCGACATCGGTACGGGCGTCGAGAGTATCAAAACAAGTTCCGCGTTCGCATAAACATCGACAGTAACGAGTGGGCATCGGGATACATCGTATCGATTTTAACGCGTTCGATATTTGATTACGTTTGCTCGTTGCGCCACATGACCCAACGAATAGGCTCTAGGGTCCCCATCCCATATAAGGGATGGACTATAAATGCTAAATACGTTGTTAAAACAATCACGATAAAAGATATAAAACATACATAATACCTTACATTTATCATCATCTTCGCAACCCGTAACTGTCCCACTGCTGAGCACGGGTCTCCTCACACAATGTGAGGGGTAGAGGCCATAGTCCACTTGGCGGACTTCACATACCTTTGAGAACATTATATGGAGAACTCTCAGGTGTGTAGGTTTCCTCACGATGTTTTCCTTCACTGAAGCAAGTCATAAATAAATTCTAATACGCACATATTTTTTGTTAATAAGAGGTGCGTGCTGGGGTTTGATTGAACCCAACGTTCAACCACACGGCTATCACTACTAAGTCCCTAATTAAGAGTATAATAAAAATACGACTGTATTTAAGCAGAATAAAACAATCGCATTCGGTGTTTGCCTCTCATTTATCTAAGCTCTAGATCTGCATCCAATCACAAAGTCATTTACACTTACATCACTGGAGCCACTGTGAGTAAACACCAATAAATATAAACAGATAGACGAACAGACGAGAACCGTGGCCGCACTCCACACTCTCCAGATGGCTCATGGCTCGTTTACACGTCGTGAACAGCAGCGGTCCACTTAGGCGTTTGGTGAAACGCTTCACTGTTTGTTAAGCGCCCTATACCTTACATTATATCCCGTTCCACCACTGTCGTTCCGCTTGCGTATCCCACAGTTCAGATATTTAATTCTGAATGTATAAAGTAAAAAAGGTCCTGATTTTGTCACTTTTTTGGCAGTAGCAACATTTGTGGATTATATTCTGAGATTAATATTCGGCCAATAAGAAAATTAATCGTGACGATAATGACAAAATACAAACTTTCAAAGTTGTACGTGGCGATACGCGAAGTTGTTGCGATTACAAGGTTTAACAATTGATTGTATACACTTATGACTTCCATTTTCAAACGTCGTCGGTACAACGTCGTTTTACTCTAGATACCTACTTACCTGACAACAGCCTGACTATTATGACTACAG
This sequence comes from Ochlodes sylvanus, assembly GCA_905404295.2. Lineage (NCBI taxonomy): Eukaryota > Metazoa > Arthropoda > Insecta > Lepidoptera > Hesperiidae > Ochlodes > Ochlodes sylvanus. The sequence continues at coordinate 15,069,025 of FR990126.1, forward strand.
CTATTTGGATCCGACTCACGATAGCGTGGAAATAGGCTTCGAGAAATACATTTATGATTTGAAACCTATCATTGCGGACACTAAACATGTTCTACTTTAGGCACACTTGCATTAGTTACATTAATCATTAAGGTCATGAAGTCATGATTCTTGTAATTGAGTTGAAATACGGGTATAGAAGACCGTGATTACCCCTCACATTTAATAATAAATATGGATAAGAAATACAATCTACGGAATAAATGCGCTAGTCTGGAACATGGAACAAACGTGTCGGAAAGACGATCCGATTCCGGTTCGTAGCGATGTATCACCGGTTCACTGGGGAAGTTCAGTGTAGTGAGCAGTGGCCAAATGTCGGAGGGCAAACTTGTGAATAGCTCTATCACTCAGAGCAACGCCGCGGGACCGGCCGACGGGCCGACCCTCGTCAGAACAGCTAAACGCCATTAACAAAACTCCATAAAGCTCGTTCTACTGTAACTCATTCATTCTTCTTTGTTTTACTCCCATCATTTATTACTTTGGGTTCTCTAATAAAAAGGGAAATGACACAAAAATACTGCTGCTGAAACTCTAATCTGATAAAGGGCACAATTTATTAAGCGTTATCATAACGAACAGTATATTTTTGGACTCTTGCCAATTTTACTCATGCTTTTAACCATTTTGACCATATTGCAATAAGTATAATTTATTTCAAGTAGCAACTGTTCGCGGCTACGGTCATATCGTTTTAGTGTGTACAAATATCGTTTAGAAAATAAGGCAACATCAAGCGAGAATATAAGTACCATTTGTTTGCTCCTATTATCTCGTGGGAATTATGATGTCTGTGTTTTTTTATTTTAATAACAGCCTCGCCACTCGGTTATCAATGGTCACTGATCACCGCCTATCACGTAAATGCAAAAAATTACGCGTTCGCTTTTTACCCAAACCATGATATTAGTCGGGTAATAAAACCTAATCAGCATACACGATTACACGAGGTACGCCGGAATTAAGTTGACTGGAGTACTCAGTATTAAAAAGTATTGTAACCCAGTAAACACAGAGTTGAGTTTGCCACAGTGACCAAGGGTCTTTACTAACTGTAAACTAGGTAGGAATCTATGATTTTTTCACTTGGATTCGCCGTTATTTCCGAAGGAATCGATAAAATAAATTTCAATTAGGTACGCTTATTTTCTTTTACCATTCCATTAGATAGGCTTCATTTCAAACATATAACAGTACACTTTTATGTTATGATTGTCATAGTAATATTTCTTCCAGATATGTTCTTGTTTTCTCGAAACGGGGAGACATTGTCCTGTCTATTGCAAAGCAAGAAAAGTAATAGTGTAGTTTGATAAGAGCAGCCGAGACGAGCACGATCCGGCGACGGCGACGACGACGTCACGTCACTGACCGGTTAATGAGAAACAATCTTCTCGAGCACGGTTCAATTATTTCGCAGAACGAGCCATTTGACTACCAAATACAGCGAGCGCGGCATTGCATGCGATAGGTTCATAGGTGTAGCAAATAGGGAAGGACGTAGCCAAGAGAGTATTTAAATAACAAAAAAGGAAAAAAAGTCTAACTTATTTCTTTGTGTTCTGCCCATATTCACAAACAATATTTTAATTTAATTCACTACAATGCGCATACTAAAATCGATGCATAAATAAAACCATACATACGCGTCGATTTAAACAAACGCATTGTGGTGGATTGTTTTGTTTGTGAATACGGAGGTCAGTAGGTGCACAGTGGTTTGCAAGTCTGGGTAGACTACACAGAATTCGTTTATTTTTCTACTTGAGTCGAAGTCCCCATTCCGTATTCGCGGTTCACACTGCATATTATCGGTATATGTAAACTACTACGGAGGTAACCGTCCGTAACCTGACACTTTGGTACTATATTCTGGTAAAGTTTTGTGCCTCAAATTGACAGATACCAGTTAAAATCGATTCTTGGTGATGTTTCCATTAGGATGACAATAGTATAGGGTTCACTTAATACCTTTTTTACATTACCTATAGAGTTCACATAATACTATCTCAGGTATATTTTAGGCTAAGAGCATAAGATAATTTCAGAAACAGGTTAATCGATGTGGGTGTGTTTTTCTACTAACTAATGTACTGTGATAAGCTTCACGTCTAACAATTTTCGAGTGTGAGTAGGTAGGTACCAAGGGACAGGTTTCCTGAAGCGAAGCGAGAATGGTAACTGGTATACAATAATACAGTTTAATTAAACTAGTAAGAATAACGACAAGGCGAGGCGACTGGCTCTGCCGCCGCCGGTACCTACTCTCTGGCAAGGCAATGTACATAATGCGATCTCTGACCTCTATAAATCGAAGGAATCATTAACGCCTACAGTATCGATGTACGATGCAACGCAGGGAATAAATTGCCTCGCCTTGTCTAAATAAATCTCTCTTATTTATTGTTTTACGGCAAAATTGAAAGGGCCCGATATAAATTACTTTTATAACTTACGACATTTATCGTAGAACTTTGTCTATCACACAGCTCTCAGTAAATCCAGCTCGTTATCAAAATTCCATGTAGTCTAACTGACGCGAGCGTCAACTTGGATGTTTAATTGAATAAATTTTATATCCCTACACAAGGGATTACAAGTGTGTGGATCACTACAGATTTGCCAATTTAATCGCAGGGATATCACAGTAATACGCATGATGTCGTTGGTAGGTTCGCGGAATAATTTAAGAATAACAGTTACTCATTATTTTCATAATATACGTAGGTATACGTACATCGTAATACTGATGTTTCTTCTTCTTAACTTTTATTCAGATAGTAGGAGGTGTTTTGTAGGTGTTGATTATTAATTTACCGACCTACATAATTTTATTCTATTTTTTGAACAACGTTTAATTTGACCTGCTTTTGAAATGCAGAGAGCATTTCAAAAGCCTCTCTCACACTGAATTTCTCTAATACTCGTTTCTTTTTTAAAGAAAATTCTCTTTTATTCTTATCTCACCATAATGTGTCATTATCATTTCACGTGTAGGTACGTAGCTGCATGTGCATGTTTTTGATCTACTTTTGTAATGTGATATGTGATTTTCTTAACATAATGTGACTTATGAGTCATTACCCAACTCCCAACATTTTATTACAGAACTAAAATGAGACTTCACCGAATGATGCCCGCCAGCCAAAATGGTTTCAAACGATCGCAGCAAGATCTTGGTCGAGATGAAAACAAAATGGAAACCGCTTGCAGTCTCCACCGATAAACATGCAGCCATTACGATAAGCTAAGACAAGACAGGCGTAAAGTTGGACGGCTATAAATAGCGCGAGAGCTGACATCACTCAAGTATTATATTGACGTCATTATTATAGTACAATGAGCCCAAGTGTCGTATCTGTCAGGCGGCGCGGGCTGTTATCGTTAATGGTTACTGGACGTGTGGCATTGTTCCATCGCTCGGAGCATCTTCATCTGGGTAGGAATGTTCGCAGCGGAAGTACCTACTATAGGTACCAACTTATATGTCATCTTATTTTGATTGATGCATCCCCGTCATGAATGTTCTTGTATTTTCTATGTCGTCCTGGGATAGCGGACACTTAGTGCAAAGATAAGTTTTACAACTTAGTACTACACTTTGATCTGAGCCAAAAGGCCGAGAAGCGATTCGCCCGGGGTAGTACCTACTACCGCCCGCCACGGTACTTGTACCATTTCTATCGTGTCATAATTGTTTTGAAAAGCTATTGTGTTCCGGATATTAAGGTGTGGAGATGGCTACACTTTTTTAGAGGCGACCATCTCAGTCCTCAAGGTTAGCAACACATCTGTGACCGAATTATAACGAGACTTTTACTAACAAATACTAACTGAACTATTACTAACAAATTAACAATACAACAGGACTAACTTTCACTAATAGTCCCTGTCCTCATACTTGCTAACAAACTAACCAGCTAATGTTCTAACACCGTAAATTGTGTAATGACATAATAATTTGATAATAAAAGTTTTTAAGGAAAAGGTTTTTTTTATTCAAATTCATTTAGTAATACGGTACCTGCGTTCGGAACCCTCAAAGGTTTCCCTTCAAGGTCTAGGAAATGAAGTAGGTACTTTCTAAAAAAAAAAATGGTTTACCCTTTTGTACCAGTCTCGTACCAAGGCCGACAAGGTACGATCTCATAATAATTCCAGGCTGCTAATAGAACCGTAAACAAAATTTCTACTAGACCTTACCGACCCAACAGCCAAAATTCAACCGCGCTCCACGCCTAACTTTTCGTTCGTTTTGATTAAGGCAATCCAACGGGCTTTGTTGGTTTATATGAGTTTTACGTAGGTACTCTTAAATTGTAAACAAGAGTCGAGGCTAACGAAACAGCAATAAGTAATTTGGACAAACGAGCTCAGACTACGTTCATAACAATAAGATTTCAATTAGAAATGTTCAAAATATCCAAGATTGAAGCACCGTAAGTGCAGTTCAGTGAGTGCTCCTCGGAGCGGGCGGCAGCGGGGGAGCGGCGGGGGAGGTACACCCGAACGTTCATACTCTACACTACTGACTACACTATTTACACGGGTTGATTTTGCAAACAACCCCATCCATTGATCGTCGGTCTGCCCGCACGCAATATGCAGTTAAAGTACCTCCTAGTTTTTGACTATATAGCCACCCATATACAATCTGGTTACATTCATGCATGTTTTAAAATACACCCTATATAAGCACGTACATAGCTATTCACCACCAGTCGACCTGTGAAATCTCGGGGCATAAGCGACAACATACTCGTACCTTAGCAAATAACTAAGTATTGTTCGTATTTGAAAGTCAGCCTCCCATACATTGCTATACACAATACATCAAAGGCGTCGAGTTTTATTGGGATACCTCCCGCAGCCGCCGTAACTCCTTATGAGGTACAGCTGTGCACGCTGCCAACATTAAATTGAAGTCTGCAATAGATGCGCGGAGAGCTGGGGAGGGGGACGCAACACGTGGGCTCACGTCATGATAATATGTCTTCGTCTGGATTTGATGAACACACACGTTTCATATTAAAGACAGAGTCTAAGATAAGTGGTCCGTATCAGCAATAAGGAATTAGAGTAGCTTATTGGATATTATTAAGAAGAATTGTTTGTGTTTTGAATTCTCTTGTACTCAACCTTTATATCTACTAATAATTAAAATCATACAATGTGTTTATTTTACCAAAAGTTTAATAGACAATCGCTTGACGCTACATGACAATGGCCAATCAAATGCGGTTCGCCACTTTAGGCTATTTTCTCACTATATCACACTTCCTTCATTCCAATCAAATCAAAATGATTGCGGTATAAAAATGTCTGTAAAGATTTAAATTGTGTACCCACACAATATTCGATCCGCAATCTCAAATAAGTGGTTGTTTCACTCGATCCACACGGATTACTTAGCTTCATAATAGTAAGATATTTGGAAATATTTGGGGAACACAAATGATACGACCGAATGGATATCTAACACTGACTTTTATTGTACATAATATTTTGAGTTACCCTCAACATACTCAACACCTCCCCTCTAAAACCTTTATATACTTAGCAAAAACAAAAAAAAATCTTTATAATATAAACCAAAAAAAAAAATCTATCTGACAAATACACCTACCCTAATATATAATTATATCTAAATACATTTACCAAGGCCTATCTCATCTTTTATGTAGCTTGTATGTAAGTTAACAATTTAAGAATCGGCGAACTTAATTTTCTGCACAGCATATATATATCAACATCTATGGTTGTATAATGTATCAGACCCGTTTCTTTAAACGACATGATCTTTTTGGTCGTTCATACTTTATTTCTGGAGTAGGCGATGATAAAGTTGGTTTAGGTGGCTCAATAACACATTCATTATTCTTATTTGAATCGTGAATCAACAATTCTTGGTTTAAAGTGACGCCCTCGTCCTGGTCAGATGGTGTAGGTTTTACTATAATTTCGGTCGTTTCGTCACTTTTGGGTTCCGCGAGCGCTTCAGAAGGTGAACAAGAGAAACGCATTCCGGGCTTCTTGGGAGTAATCAGTTGATCGATGTGTCTTTTCCATTCCTGTCCGCCAGAGAGGCGTACCCGGTAAGTGACCGGGGTGTCACGTGCGACCACCGTGGCCGGGGCCCACTTGTCCACGCGCGGGCGGTAGTCCCTCGCCAGCACAGGCTGGCCGGGCTCCGCGCTGCGCTCCGCGCCCCCCGCGCCGCGCCTCGATCCCGCGCGTTCCTGTACCGCTTCCACTGTACGCTGTGTACTCACACTCGGTTTGAGCACGTCCAGTCTGCTACGTAAGCGCCTGCCTAGCATGGCCTCTGCAGGGGACACACCTGTAGTCGCATGATCGCAGTTGCGATACTGAAATAAAAATTTTGTAATTGCGGTATCGATATCTGCGCCCTCGTGTTTCGCCTTCTTCATCGCCCTTTTCACAGACTTCACAGCGTTCTCTGCGGCGCCATTCCCCTCGGGTCTGTATGGGCTCGTTATAGTGTGAGTGATATAATTTTTTAACATGAAATCGGCAAACTCACCCGAGGAAAATGGCGGACCACCATCGCTGACCACCTGACTCGGCAGACCGAATCGAGCAAACTGTTCCCGTAGCTTTAGTATAGTAGCACTGGCCGTTGTGGTGCTCATCTTCTGCACCTCTATCCACTTGCTGTGAGCATCGACAGTTACCAGATAGTGCTTACCATGAAACTCGGCGAAGTCTATGTGTATGCGTTGCCACGGTCGCGCGGGGAACACCCACGGGTGCAGCGCAACCCGCGGCGGTGCGTCTCGTTGCCCACTACACGCAGAGCATTCTCGACACAGTCTTTCTATCTCGGCATCAATCTGAGGCCAGTAAACAAAACTCCGAGCAATATTTTTCATTTTCACCACTCCCAGATGCCCTTCATGCAATTCTCTCAGGATCTGTCTTCTAAAACGTTCAGGTACGACTACTCTGTGATTGTATAATAAACAACCACCATCTAATGATATAGAATCTTTACGATTAAAATAGGGAGTTTCACCCTCGGACGCCGCTCCGGACGGCCAACCATTGCAGACATAGTTATAAATGTTTTTTAATATTGTGTCTTTCTGAGTGAACGAGGCTATGTCTTTAGCGCTTACAGGAAAAAATTCCTCAACATAATTAATATAAGACACCGAAACCAAATTTAAATCGCGTTTTTGTTCGTAGGGCAGTGGCAGTCGCGACAGTGCATCTACGTTACCGTTATCTATCGATTTTACGAATTCGATATTAAAATCATATGCGGCCAACTTAGTGGCATACCGTTGGAGCCGACTGGCTGCGGTCTGAGGCAATCCCAGTTTCGGACCGAAAATGAATGTAAGGGGTTTATGATCGGTCTTGATTATAAATCTTCGACCGTAGAGATATTGATGGTGTTTCATCACTCCGGAAAATATAGCCAAAGCCTCTTTATCTAATTGACTATAGGCGCGCTCGGCTGCGTTGAGCGTACGCGACGCGAAACAAATCGGACGTTCAGAGCCATCCGGGTACCGGTGAGATAGGACGCTGCCAATGCCATACGAACTGCTGTCGACCGATAACACCAGCGGCAGAGCCGGATCGTAATGTACTAATACTCGTTTGGTTAACATGATCTTTTTAATTTCGCAAAACGATTTTTCACACTCGTCACACCACTTCCAAGTAATATTTTTGCGAAGCAATCTATGTAAAGGATGCAATAACGAACTTAAATTCGGAATGAACTTGGAGTAGTAACTAACGAGTCCCAAAAAGGATCTCAATTGACTTATATTACTTGGAGCGGGTGCGTTCACAATTGCTTCCACTTTATTTGGGTCCGGGTGTAGCCCAAACCTATCGATTATAAAACCAACATAAGTAATACTATTCTGCATGAAACTACACTTTTCCAGCTTTATTCTCAGACCTACCTCACGTAACCTTTGCAACAAAGCCCTCAAATTTTCAATGTGTTCGCGCTTATTGCGGCCCGTCACCGCGATATCATCCAAAAATACACACACTCCATGGAGGCCTTTTAAAGTCTCCTCCATGAACTTTTGGAATTTTTCTGGTATACAAGTGAGCCCAAACGGTGTACGTCTATAAACAAACGTCCCAATGTGCGTAGTGATGGCCGTGCATGCCTGCGATTCCTTTTCTAACAATAACTGTTGATAGGCGTTCGTGAGGTCGATCTTTGAAAATTGTTCCCCTCCACTGAGCACCGCAAACAATTCTTCGATCCGAGGCAGAGGGTACGGTTCACGCGCCAACTTAGGATTAATCGTTATTTTGTAATCACCGCAAATACGTATTTCTCCTGATTTTTTTATTACTGGTACTATTGGTGTCCCATAATCGGAGTAATCAACTTTATAAATGGTACCCTCGGCCTCGAGCCGCTCCAGCTCGCGCTGCACGGGCGCGCGCAGGGCCAGCGGCAGGGCGCGCGCCTTTATAAACACAGGGTTCGAGTCGCTTAAACGTAGCGACATTTTTTTAGAACAAGTACCTATACCAGGTGCAAAAACGCTCGGAAACTCCTGTTTAAGTTGTTCAATTACATTGTTTTCAGTCAAATGGAGTAGCAAATCATTTATAGTAACCACATCAATATTTAACTGTCTTAACCACGACCTTCCTAACAGTGGTGGACCACCGTTCTTAATGACGAACAGCTTAAGGCCACTAGCTGCATAGTCTCCGAGCGTCACATCCACCGTGATATAACCTACGGGCTCGATAACGGCACCCGTGTAAGAACGTAAACAAATGTCATTACGACTTAGTTTCAATTTGTCGAAATATTTCGTATAACAATCGTAATTTATAGTTGACAACTTACTCCCCGTGTCCAGTTCGAAGGTCAGAGAAATGCCATTAACACTCACTTGCACTTTATACGGCTTGTCATCCTTACCGCACACACTCAAGTTATAAAAATCACAATCCGATTCGTCGTCGTCCCCGTCCATGTAATATTGCTCCTTGCGTTTGTTTCCGACCCGATTTGCTTGTTGATTTTTACACATCGTACGCAAATGTCCCTTTTGTCCACAATTATCACACGCGTAATTTTTAAAACGACACAAATCCGAACGATGGTTGCGGCCGCATCTCCAACACGCTCGCCCTTCCTGCGCCGCGCGAGCCGCAGCCGCAGCCGCAGGTCCACCAGCGCGCGACGCACGCGGCGCCGATGTCATCACCCGGTGCAGCGGCTCGGCGGCGGCAGCCTGCTGCCGATGTAAAAATGTTTCGCTGCTAGATCCACTAGCCTGTGCGTGCCGGTCGGCCGCCTCCAATGCTAACGCTAATTCGACGGCTCGTTTATAGGTTAACGTTGGTTCCGCGAACAACCGCGATCTCATATCGTCACTAGACAAACCCGACACAAACTGATCGCGGAGATTTTCTTCCAGTTTACTCTGAAAATTGCACGTACTTGCCAAGTGTTTCAGCGCCTGTAGGTATTCACTTAAACACTCGCCCGCCTTTTGACGTCGCTGTCGAAACACGTGACGTTCCGCTATGTCCGATCGCTTCGGCTCCAAATGATCGCTTACGACTTTAACTAATTGCTCAAATGTTTTAGTTTCTGGGTTATCCGGTGCACACAGATCGCACATTAAATCGTAAGTTGCCTCGCCGACCAACGTCACTAATGTAGCTACTTGTAGTTCCGGTTTTATCTCATTCAACACTATGAACTGTTCGACACGTCTTATATACGCCGACCACTTTTTCCCGGCTAAATCGAACTGCTCGATTTTACCGATAGGCATTTTGCACAGTATAACAAACACACACAACCGATTTATGTAGTTTTTATCCTCGTCGCCAGTAAGATATTTGGAAATATTTGGGGAACACAAATGATACGACCGAATGGATATCTAACACTGACTTTTATTGTACATAATATTTTGAGTTACCCTCAACATACTCAACAATAATGTCATGAGGACAGTTTCGCCAGATCCGTCGCACACAGCTTTGATCAGGTAAACATCCACCGAAGGTGGCAAGGATATCACAGCGTAGTTTCTCAGCGATTACAAGTCGAGTCCATTGCCGGCCATCCCTCCTGTTCATTGTTGATGTTTAAGTTTGGTGATCTCAATCTGGATATAGAATAATTTTATTCCTACAAATAAATCATGAAAGTACATATTTTTAATTAAGCATGTCGCTGTTGACATGGTAACCCTAGGGGCCCGCGCTGGCCAGGGATTACCCACATCGACCGCCACAGTCCCGCGCCGGGGCGGCGGCGGGCGGCGAGCATTGTGCGACGCGTGTCAATACATTACGACACCTCAATTTACATACGCTACTTCTATATACTCTAAAATCTACCTCTATCTATAGAGTTCGTCTGACTTGGAACCAACCCCGCTACTGATAAAAGCACCTACGGTAGGGGACAGCGGGTTCAACTCCAGGCAGAGACAAACATGTACGACAAGTATGTACCTACGACGTAATCATACTATAATAGGTAGAAGTTTATTCTCAGTCATCATGGGTGTTTGTTGTTGTCCAAGTGTGAGAAGGTACGAAAAATGACATTAAGCTGCAATAAATAGAAATGAAAATAAATAGTTACTTATATAATTGTAAACATTAAATAATACGACATGCATCATCAATGTTGCCGAATGTGCACATATTGATATAAACAGTGTTTGAGAAAGTGAGAGAGGGTCTCCCCATAGTCGTTCCGGCGAGATTAATCTAATCTACCATGAATACGCCATGATTTCGACACTACGCACCCTTCCCCTAGCGACGGGTGGCCGCGCCGCAGCCCCTCGCCCATCGCCAAACTAGCTCGTGCGTGCATCCATGAATAATTACTAAGCTGACAACAAACAGCCTCCGCGCGGCTCGTTTTTCTGCCGTGATCACGGACCTGTGGATTGTCACGACCCACGACTGCTGCGGCCGTGCCTACTGAGACGTTAAGATCGTTTGCCCAGCTGGAGCTTTTTTTAAGTTAATGCTTGACCACAATCCCACTTGATAAGTGGAGATGAAGTCTTGGGTGGTAGAGCGCACTAACTTAGTAGCAGCCTATTCAATCTTGATTTGAAGACACCCACATTATAATCGGATGGGAACACCGACGCCAGCAATTTGTTCCAGTCCTTCGCGGTACGCATAACAAACGATGAACCAAAGCTTTCTGATAATAATCAACAAAGCAGCATATAATATGTATATGATTTTAAATTTAACATCGCGGATTGTACACGTACACTTTTTATTATGATAAAATAATATATCGTAGGATCGTGGTTCATCCAACTGGGTCGAAATGCCGGCCTTCAAAATTTGTATCGTGAGAACCCGTATCATAATAAAAAGCAGCAAATGATACTAACTATACGAACTATACATAAAATTACATGGATCATGGTGTGGGTGAGGCTGGGCAAATTCCCTTTGTTTTACACTGGAAAAGCTTGCCGATATCGATCGGCGCCCTCGCCTACGCACGAAGTGTTGATAGAGTGTGTTCCACTGCACCATGCACCCGGGTGTAGCCTAACCCTTGCCCTGTAATAAATCACTAGCAGCTAGGAGCATATGTGATTTAATAATATCATTGAAGCGAACGGGACCAGCTAACCTTACCGTGATATAAATTGGGTTGCGCGGCGGCGGGCGGGCGCGTGCCGGGACGATATTAAACTAATCTCGCGAGGCGTTGCAACAGTACGATCATTTTATTCATTTGCATGCACTCACACTTCGCTATGTTAAATGAGTTTTAAGATAAGAGGAATTAATTTAAATCTAGTTAAATGCTCCGGCGTCGTCATTACGAACTGGAAGTGGTGTGTACTGGCTCTTTTATTAATATGGAATTGAAGTGTGTCAAGTGGCCAATGCAAGTGTAGCAGACTGTCAATATGCCTATAGTGGAATAATCCATAATTCCTATTCATCACGAGGGCGATCATGATTGCTTTCTGTACTGCCTTTACCAATCGAAACCAATTAGCTAAAAGAGCTTGTTTTGTGGTAGAACCAGCAGGAGAGGTAGTCTCACAGCGGGCGGACCACAACCAAGAGAACAAAATATTTGGAATTGGTGTGTCGTATCGAAACGACCTTATAAATAATGTAGGTATGTATTTAGTTAGCAATGGGGGCGAACAAAGATCTGTACGCCGCAGACACACACTACATACCGCATCACTCCATTTTACAATTGTTGGTAATTATATAAGAATTATTAATTTGATTGCGGCCTATCACAACAATAGTCGTAAAGTGTGGAGGTTCATGGCCGTCGCTCCGCCGCGCGGGGTGGATGGTAAACAAGGGTTGAGCCGACGCCAGTTCGCCCTAGAATGAATTTTAATTAGTTTACAAACTGGACTATAATTAAAATTTTGTTTTGCTATGTAATACCTATAATATTATGTACATAAGTACATTGTAATTATTCTCTTCGTCTGTTATTCTTATTATCCAGTGCCGCCGCCAGCCGAGCAAGGAGTTCCAGGTTCAACACCTGGCCAAGGTATTTATTTGACTGAAATGTTTTAAGTTATATAGGTATACCCTGTCCTTGGCATAACCATTATTATGCTACAATTTAATTTGATAAAATACGGTTATACGAGCTTTGTTTTTGGCATTAAGTCAAAAGCTAGAGCTACCCTTCTAAGACGCAGCACAGGGGCCCGCGGGCGCGCGGCTGGCGGGTCGCCGGACGCGAGCGTCCCCGTAAATCACATCTGTCGCCACAACGGTTCAAATGAGTTGTTGCCGACGCGCCGTCACAACGCTATCTCGAGTTACATGCTGAGCGCCTAAATACGTATGCCGAATGCAGAAACTCACTATAGGGGTTTCCACGAAGTTTTAATAGCTTTATTTTTTTTTTTAATCGAAGTACCTCACGTGGACTCTACATAGTTACAAGCAGTCCGGCGAGCAACTATTATTGGTCCCTGTAAAAGAAATTGGGACGTTGACATGATATCATTTTCGAAATTCAAACTACGCCGTCGCTTCAATAAATACCTACCGTGAGTGTCCTTGGAGGAAGAAGAGGCACGAGACTGCCAAGCATTTATTTTACTTACTCGCAATTATATACATGTACATAGGTAGATTACGTCGCGCGTACTTATCAAACTCAATTCCGAGCACCTCTATCCATCGCATCAGCACTGCTTTGCACCGTTTCTCATGAGCCGCATCACGTCGCAGCACCGCACTTTGTGCGTCCCGTATTAAAAATATCGCAGTGTATACAAAAGCATGTACAAAATATCCACAAACTTAATTATTAAGAAACTAAAGTATTCCGAAAACTAACAACAACCTCGTCCCGTGAACCCCCGCGGCATCGCTCCACTGCGAGACGAGGCCCTGCTGGCAGCTGGCAGCAACGGCGAGGATATCTTTAACTCTGTTTAATCCGCGCGGACCACGAAATCCCTTTGATCGTCGCTGTCTCGGTGTTTAGAACTCTTTTGGTAGTATACCTATCCTTTGACCCAAGATACATATTTTCTAAACTAAAACAATTAATTTATAAGTTATTTTTCTTATTCTAATAACTTTTAAAATGTATAAGTAAAAAAAAAATTCGACGATAAACCTAGAGTTTTAAAGTTGTTTCAAGCAACTTTGCGTTTGAATTCCAAGGCGAGCCCGCTTCGACTTACAAATAAGACCAGTATTGTATCTTTGTTCTCGGCCGAACCAAACCTCAAACGGGTCTGTGGTTGTAAGTACTGCTTTTAAGCTAAATAAACTGTGAGAAACTGAAAAACAATTTCGATAAAGTACATATAAAGCTACCGGGCGCGTAATGCTTGGCGCCGATCGTTGAGCGGTTGAGCCCCTCACCGAATGTAGGTTACGATGATGAATGTAGCAGCTGTCGGTACACAAGTACAAGCGTGTGCATGTGCATTGTACACGAGCGCAGCGCCGCGGCGGTCCGCAGTCCGCAGTACGTGCTGTACAAAGCTGGATGCTCGAGTGACGATGACGAGTGACGCGTCGAGTCGAGACTCGAGAGCGACTCGCGAGATTCTTTGTGCGGCGCGCGGCATTCAACACTGCCGCTGTGTCAATGGTACCCATAGGGTCACCGATTTACACGGTGGCTCGTTCATGGGTAAATATGAAAATAATACCGTAAAATTCTATTGGAACGTAAATGTCGTACTTTATATTAACAACTCAAGTCAAAGGTATTCTTTTGATAAAGGATTATTACAAATTGGATTGTAATAATCCTTCATCAAAACAATACCTTTTATTACTTCAAATACTGCTTTTAAGTATGTACATGAGTTTGAAATGATAATATATAATATAACTAGCTGCCCCAGCGAACTTCGTACCGCTCTATAATTAATAAACAAATATGGTGGCATATCGACAGCAGCGCCACCTACCGGGTCCAATTGTGAATCTAAACCATTCTTGGATCCACCTGAAGGCACACAAAAAATTTCAACCGAATCGGTTCGTGCGTTCTGGAGTTATAGCGTCAGGAAGGAAAACCCGACTTATTTTTATATAATAGATATATAATATAATGTATAATATGATAATAAGTAGTAAATAAATGTTGTCTGCTTCTTCTTCCAAGACCACTCACGGTAAAGATGTGTTACAGCAATGGCGTTGCCGTTGTTTCATTTTCGAAAAGCATTTGTAAAAACCAAATTCGAATATAATTCATTTCATTTCATTTCATTACACTGTCTACAATATTTTATTCATAATATTTCTCAAGTTATGCAACTGACACTGATAATATTGATATATTTATTTTATAAAATGTAAATAAGTATACCTACTTTGTTATACCCGTATTACGTAAAAAGACTAGCTTATTTAAATTTTCCTACACTTAGTATTTGTATTGTTTACATACAAGGCGTCATCTGATAGATTCTATGTATACTACCTACTTTCTGGATACAAGGAAATATATTAAGCAATACGTAGGTACGTAGTTGATAGAACGAAGAGGAAAGAAAGAAAACGTTTAAATAGAATGCTTGTTAGCAATACCTATATTACCTAGAAAAGTATGTACCTACTAAACTTAATATAAAGTTAATGACGGGACAACCCTAAGGTGCAACACTGCAGCTGCTGCGTCAAACGGACTGTATTCACAAGGACGAGTGTGTAGTGTGTGTAGAGTGCTCACTGCTCACTCTCGCCGCGCCGCGCTTTCACACTTCGATCTTTCATACCTTTACGTGTTCCTGCACACCGACCTACCGTCCGGTACTTATAGCTCGACAAGTTGTTTATTTAAAACTTTCACTTGTAAAACTCTTGACTCCTTCAAGTTTTACAATATTTTTCGAATTTTATTCCGGTTCAATTTCTTACGTGAAGCGCCTAGTTGGTCAACGGGAGGACGTACGAAATTACAATAAATAGTTGTAACAAAGGTTTCACAATATGCATTTAGTATACTTATATAGCAAATTGTGAAGCGAAGAAAAAAACAAAAATGCGATGTAAATTGATAAACAAGAAATATATGTAGGTATACACCATTTCGTTACTTCCTCAGACTGTATCAATAAGGTGCAGCGAACTTAGGTGGGGCATGGTGTAAGGATTTATGATAAATTAAGAACTTGAGAAATTCATGGACACAGCTTATTAGAGAAAGATTACCTACGCACTTTAGTGCAGATACATATTTACGACAAGGACGCTTGGAAATAAACATCCGTAGTCGCCGAGCAGGCGGAGCAGGTTCCCTCAAATTATTATTAATGCAAAACATTTCGCTATTGGCATAAACTACTAATAAAATGTGCGAACTAACCCTAAACGTAATCCAACAAAGAACCCTTTCTGATGTTAATCCGTTTCATTACAAAGGGAGAGCATGGTCCCAGTCTCAAAATACACAGTGGGACCCAGCGGTGGGACGAAACAGAAGGGAAATCAAATATGGTGCGGCCGAATAGGAACCCGTGACATAATAGGCGACGTAGAGAAACTGCACGGCTGATAACTTTCCATTTCGTGGTCGGCCATATCTGGCTGCAATTTCTCGTGTTCTCGAGCTTTCGACGGCGAAGTGCGTTGTTCGTGCGATGGTATCGCCCGCGGCGGAGAGAGCGGCCCTTTCTCGCCAATTTGATTATTAAGGCTTATAGAGGCGTCGAACCCGTCAAACTATAATATGGCCAATACTGCTCAGCTGTCTGTCTGATAGTCTGAGTGAAAGGATATAATTCTACTTAATAAATAATTCCAATACCCGCTACACTCAATTATCGTTAATAATAAACGATGATGCTATTACCACTCTCTCTTTCTCTGCACTGATCTTTTTTCAGATTAAATAAGTTTCAGCTGACAACCTGAACAGTGAATTGGCATTGACATACATGGCCTGAAAATTGTGTTTACCGATTTTCTTCACCAAAAGAAATCACAATCCTCCGGAAAACTTAGTATAAGTTTCAGGTCTTATAAATTTATAATTTCCTGTATAGCACAATAAAGAATATTTCTATTATAATCTATTCAGGTCGAACAGCGTTGCAATAGTCTTAATTTTTTCATTGTTTATGTTAGGGGGACCCATAAATTTCAGTCCCCCGCGCCTGGAGTGATTTTGTAATTTTAATAGAGTAAAAAAAATGCGACGAGTGGAATTTATGGATCTTTATGGATGTCCCCTTCTTACGTAGAATTATGATGGTTTATGGGTACAAAACGATATCTTTTATAGTACTGCAAGTATTGCAAGACAGTTTTCTGCATCTGAGCAATTATCTGTGCGAGGCGATAACACAGTTAGCAGGCGGCGGGCAGTAACCAGTATGTAATGGACAGCCAGACGCGGCTATCGGGGAGCGACACGACACGCCGCGCCGAGTGCCCACTCGATCAGTTAATTGAACGTTAAATCTGTTAGTGTTATAGAATTATAGACTGGTATTAGAAATCGAATTTCAAATGCATATTATGTCAATTGGCTTATTATTAAGTTACCTTATTTTAACATTTTTTCAATACCAACTTATTGCAATCACGGTTATTTATGCACTTCATTTTAAATATGGTTGTATTTCTTGTTTCGTTCTATTTTAAATTTTTGCTTCTACTACTGTTTCGAAAATATACTTTATCTTTAGGAGAACTACACACTATACTCGTAGTTGGATGTATTTTAGTTGTCAAATTTCTCAACGATATTCATGCTTCAAAGGACACATCTTTCCGTCGGTCCCGGATTCTACGAGTATCCTGGTGGACTACCCATGTTCTAGATCTCTTCGGCTGCGAGAACACATCACCATCCTGCAGTTTGCAGTAAATAAAATTCAGCATCCGCACATTTAGCGGGACGGAGACATTCTCTTCAGATCTCCCGCGAGCCCGACTGTGGATTAAACTGACCATAATAACGATAAAAAACCTATCCCCATTAGGTATAAGCAACACCATACGAAGTCAAAGCTTTCCCATGGATCTTGCAGTATTGTAAAAGGTACAAATGTGCGGTATCCTAATATGGAAGCCGTTCCGTCCTCGCTTGCAACTGGGCCTAGGCTGGCAGCTTGTTGGTCATTATGTAACTAAGTACATAATATATCATCGACTATCATCGTCGACTTCGAGTTCAGTCTTAGTTACTTTGATCCCCTAATAAATAACTAACTCAAACACATCTGTGTGACCAGAGAAGGAAACATTGAACTCACTGGTAAATCTCCAACCCTGCATCCTGGTTAGTATTACTGTCGCGTGTTATGCATTGCATCGCTCTGTTTCATAAAGATCTACGCTAGAACGTAAATTAATTAAAATATAGGTATTTAATCCATTATATAGCTCCCAGTACTCTCCGGCGTCAATCGTTGCAATGAATTTTGCATTTCCCTTCATTTCCGCGTTCGCCGCTCTCGCGCTTGTTTCCAGTCTATTCGTTTTATTGATAGCATCAATGCAGTCTATTTAAATAAACGTTCATTTTGTGTAGACAGATGGAATTTACCCGAACTGTAAAAAGGCAGTCTGAATTGTTGAAAAATGTTCAACACAATTGCCAAAATTATGATATTGTCCCGTTTGAATGTATAACATGATATTTCTTTATTATGTGACTGGTGTTTAGAGCGCAGTTGACACGACGTTAAAAACCATCCGCGTCGTATTGTTGGCGCTCGCAGCAGGCATGAGCCGAGATGGATGTCGAAGTAACGAGCAACATGTGAAGGCGACGCCGTTCCCGGCAGCCAACAGACGGAGCCTGTTCCCGAACGAGCGCCACTCGCCTTTATGAGCGCCGTTAAAACTTTACGAGACCACCTAGACTGCGGCCGCAGTAGCGCGCGCAGCGAACGCGGCTATCTAATAACACTATCCCGCGCAAGAACCTATCCTCCTTGAAAAACCGTCCTAATTGAATGACATGTATGCTCAGTACGGAGGTTAATGGGGAAGTTTTTTTAATCTTACTTTCCTTTTCCTTATTTCATGACCGGCAACGCATCGGTAAGTCTTTTAGTGTTGCTGACCATGAGCGACGGTAACCACTTACCATTAGGTAGCTCCTAGCTTATTTATCGGCATAGAAAATTATCAACAATAATTAAAACAGTCCCTAGGTATGAGTGAAGTGTGATCGTGCGTGCAACTAATAGATTCAAAGTAGCCGATGAACGTGAAGATCCGAATACGGGTCAAACGGGAAAAACAGTAACTATCTGTAGGTATGTCTAATTACCATCAAGTGGAATTAAATGATCTTTTGAGAAACGCCCGTGCCTGCGTCCGCGCCCGCCGAACGCCGCCAGTGAGGGCGCACGCTCGGATCCACTCGATATCGTTGCGTCACTGATGGACTCGCAACAAGACGTACTTTACGATCGCAACCCGGAGCGAGCGGTAACCGCAGACATATGGATGCAATTTCTTCACAGCGATAAAAGCAGCGCGATTGATGTACTTATTGAGATGCATAGCTTACGGCGATGTTCTCCCGATAACGCCGCGCCCGCGTCCGACCAATCGTATGATTGCATCTCCGTGTTCCTTGATTGCACACTCGCCACGACTAGTCCCGTTTTCGTAGCTGGGAGTGGTAATTTATGGGTAAATAGATTTATTCTCAAGAATCCAACTCTCGCAAGGTCTTAACAAGACTAAGATACTATCTGAGATACAGAAAAAGATTTTAAACCAGTTAGAATCGACGAAGCGATGGATTCTTGAGATAAAATCAATGAAAGTAAATTTTTCTTTACTCAACGGTTCATCACCAATGTCAAACGGGCAATATCAAGTATTTCACCACAAAGCACCAGCATTATGTTTTTGAAAGTATAAAATAATATTGAATAACCGTTGCGTGATCCATCCGCTGTGCTCTGGTGCCGCCGGCAGACGGCGTGCGGCGCGGCGCAGCGATCCATTTAGCACAATTAGCCAGGTTATGTTTTACGTTCCAAGCTTTGTTCTGTTCACAGCATCTGCGATACAGATTGCCAGCGATGCGGCTCGCGGCCTGCGGCAGGCGGCTGCGGCACGCGTCACGTCACCTCGCAGTTAATGAATACAAATTGTACAATGTTCAGTTATCATTAAATTAGAGACAATAAAAATTATTTAGTATGTAATGTTTAACACAACGATAGGTAAGTATTTTCGTTTGTTATGTTTCCAGGTCCACAAAGTTATCTTATTATTTCTAATCGAGATGTAATTCCGGGATGTCACGTAATACTACACGTACAAGGAAGAAACCTCACGATCCGCAACCACATGCAGCGGTCTACAACAGCCGCGACTTCAACAAAGAGCGGCTTTGAACACGAATTCCCACTAGAACTACGGACGATGGAGCCACATTCCAAATTGATCAATCAAACAATGCGCGCCTTGTTCCGGCCGCTCCGTGCTCAGCGCTCCGCCTTGGATCGCGTGATCGGAGATCTGGACGTGTGTACACACTCCCGCCACCACCGGCCCCGCACCGAACGCGCCTATGGATGTGTCAAATTCTTGACCTCTCTGAGATATGCGAACGAGGTCGACGCACTCCCGGCTTCAGTCCAATCACAAATCCCATCCGCAACTTCCGCGCGTACATTACCTCTACCGAAAATAAAGACCGGAATATCCACTTTCGTCAACATTACACATTCCTTGATCCACAACATAGTAATACTTTTGTTTTACGACAGACGGTTTCGTGTAATATTTTTGTTACATTTTATCATTTTTATCAACAGTCGTGTAGAAATAATTACGAGTGCATATAGTGTAGTGTATATTACATATTACAGACTCTGGCCCCTGTTCGAGATCGCTTAAAATTGCCATAACAACTTCCAGATTGACCCGTACTATTTGATTATACTTAGTTTGAATTGAGAACCTTCTTAACTTCGATTTTGAAGTTAGATTCCATATAAATATTTAGCGGATAGTAAGACAGTGTAATAGATATTTTAATATTTGAAGGACTGGGTAGCCCAGCCAGCCCCCACCGCGGTCCTTGCGCACCGAGGTCCGCACTGCGGCGCGCGGCGCCCGGCGCGGTACGATGTGTTCAGGAGCAGCAGCCTCTGTACGACTGTTTCTTCCTACACTGTACATTTGTACAATATGTTAAGCTACCAATGTCTCATTTATATTTAAAACGTTTTGAAATGTCTGATCAATCACATCTTTACAAACATAATACATGTCTTGCCGACGGATATCGAAGTCAGTCTGACCGTCCACTTTCTCCAATTTAATTTTCTTATTTCACATAAACATCGCCCCGAGCCGGGAACTCTCCTAATTAAAGTAAATGGTATTGCAAATGTTGGACCGCGGACAGTTTGATGCAACGTTCGGACGTTTCCTTCCGTTTCCTTCCACACCTAGAGCGGAGTTGCATAACGGTGGCGGGCACTGTGCCAGCACACGGTGCAGCGCTGCCAGCGCCACACCTGCGCCTAAATAAAGATACACGGCACCAACGAGAGGATCTCACCTCGCGACTCTTAATGCCGGCAGGAGTCAACGACCCTCCGTGTATACGGTGCTGATAGGTACGGAAGTAGAATGTTATTGGACATGCAAATTGATAATGTTAAGTGGTCTATTTTTATGCGCACAGCCGATTTGAAAAATCGCTATCTCGTTAAGGGGTCGATATAAAACGTTAAACAATCAGTGAGTCATCTTTTGACTTTTGATTCCCGGCCGGGGAAAATGTTTGTGACACATAAATATTTCGTAATAAAAGCATTAGAAAAAGCACTTAATAATCGCAACTCTGTTATCCACATGCTATGCATGTATACTTTAATTTTATATCGGTTACTAGTATGTGTACATGCAGGTGCAACCCCCTGAAAATAATCCTGGCGGCGCCCATGGTCTTGTTAGTACTTTCAACATACTTTGTTTGTATCATACTTACATACATCGTCACGAACGGGTTGACGCTCCCGGTCCGGTCGCGCGTCGTCCAACGTTTATAAATAATATTCCGTGTTATAAACATTCGCACCAAACGAAAGCCGGCGGTTTGGCAACAACCGCTCCACTTACCGACCGACCGTCCGTACACCGACCACTTACCGCGTTTCTGTCAGTTTATTGTTGCGCATGCGCACGGCTATCGCTTTACAAAACCATTTTACAAAATTGATGACCATTTGGCGCAATGGTTATCGACTCAACAGATGGCCTTCACCGAAGAAAATATTAAGAGTCTAACCATTATGTATTCCGTGCTCTTATCAGTCTATAGTCCTCGTATTTCTGTAATATGCAGCCGACAAACAAGCAGAAGAGTCACCAAACCTGATGCTATGTGAATCACCGACGCGTTGTCGGCGGGCATTCGCTTTTTACTGGCTTAGTTTTAAAAATAAGAGTATTTTTTAACCACCATGTTTGATTCTAAATTTGGTTCGTATATTATGCTCGTAAGCACCGTCGGGATTTAATTAGGTACTGCAGAGCCCGGCCCCCATCAGGAGGTGCGGAACACATTGGTCCTTGTCCGTTGGTCAATTCTACACCAAGGATAGGTAAGAAAGGTTAGCTTTGGCTCATAGAGGGTTGGGGCCACCTGCACCCGGAAACTTCTTAATCGATACCTACCATTACTAGATTGACAACGCTGAAGCAGTTCACCGCGCGCCAGTCTACAAACGACACCTCACGATATATTAAGGTACACGGTCTCACGAGCACCATCAGAATATTGCCTAACGATGTTAGATGTGTAGGTAATTAACGCGTTGCCACATCGGACGCCGGCACCGGTCCGGCTAGCGGCGATGCAATCGTTCAAGTCCGGATTATAAGGGTCGTTCACACTCGCCAACCGCCCACGGCGGGAGCGGCGCCGCGCGCGGCACACGTGGACACAACAACTGCCATCAATTAACGTAGGTATTTGTACACACGTATTATGGAGCTCCCCAATCTCGCCGGCTTGTGTCCGCGCGCTCCCCAATCTCTCCGCGCAGTGCAACGTGGAGAAGCATGGCAGAATCGGATGAACCTATGCATGGTGCCGGCATTACGATTGCCAATCTGTCCCGAGTGTAAGTTTATGGTGTCAAGGAGCACAAACAAGCGCGCCGAGCAGTATACTGCAGGCCTTCTGTATGCTCCGGGGCGAGAAGAACAGTCGTCCGCGTCTGAGGAGCAACATGGTATCGCTGAACACTTATACCGAAGGTTAGAACGTAATAAACTCTGTCCAACTATAAGCTCTCGGTGAAAGTTCCCGCGTCTTTATAAGGAATCACGAAACCTGCGAAATGGCCGTAGTTAAAAATCTTTTGAACTTTCGCCGCCGACATAGAGTGTAGGATTTCTTTTAATTTTGAGAACCTTTATACTCGTAAGTTTCTCGCCGTTTATTAGAAATAATAAGTCTTGGGTAGTAATCAAATTCATGGTAGAAGTTGCTCTTTCATTATCCACACAATAATTAAATTGACTTTATTAATTGGCTCATACCACAAATCCAGCAATGTCAACCTTCTTTCTTCTTTTTTTTCTTGGCCAGTCACGCATTGGTGATGCCTGTCATTCGCGTATTGGTTCTAGCTAGACGAGGCTGTAGACGGATACAGCCTTCCGTCCTCTTACAATCTATGGGCTTCTCAGGATAACAGAGATCGTGATGACGGGTGGAGAGAATCTCGTCTGAATCTCTTTCATCTTAATTTTCATATTAAATTTTTGTTTGAATGATGAGACTATTTCTCATCATTTTCATTTCATTTTTTTTAATTACCTGATATTGCTAAACTGACCAATTCCTAAAGGTATATTCACGAGGAGGACATAATTAATGAAAGATGAGGATAAAGAGATTTAAAAACCTACACAAGATCCTGCATAATACACACAATACCAGTGACGTACAGGAGCACATGTACCACGAGGTGCGCAATCCTCGCGATACACCCTCGATCCCAGTTAGGCAAGGTATCGGTGATACCTTTATCGATTAACAACTTCCCTGACCGTGAAAATGCCAGTAACGAGGAGCATAAACCGCCCGAGCCCGCCGCCCCGCTCCCACGCTCCACCCCACTAAACTTGACCCCCGATGCACCGTAACGACAGCGTTCACGATCACGACTCGACCCGCCGCACCAGATTCCTATTTTACGACCAGTTTTTTCTGAATGCTGTGAACAAAATAGAGAAAAAGTTAAACACCATAAATCAGGGATCTATTTTTTGTCTGCATCTCTACACGGGCTAAAGCCGTCCCACGAATTAATACGATTTGTGTTTATAAGATAAATAGTCGCAGATAATGTTTTCATTTTAAAACAGTAATAATCGAGGTATTTTCTGTTTTGACCGCGATCAGATATAAATACAGGTATGTAAGTAACCAGCGCAGCGTGGAGAAGTCGGTTGGGATGACCGCAGAAGGTGGTTGCGTTAGGCATACCAGCTAACGATTAAATGGTCGCAAGTAACCCGCAGATTATGTAATAAACCCTTTTATGTTTCTTCGATTGCTTCGAAGCGCTAAAGCGTCGAGCTCTTTATTTAGGTGTCTATAAATTATGCTAATATAATAATCATAATACATCCAAGAATGAGTTACAAGCGGCACATTGTCCGTCTTTAAATATAAACTTGCACTTTCCATTTCCACTGGCAGAAGGAACAAACAGGTGCGCTGGGAGGATAGCATTTGGCGATCGATGGTCCGGAGGGAGGTCGACGAACTTGTCTGTGTTTAATTTGTAAAATTAATTACAGTTTACATTGTAACAATTCTCCAGTGTCATGCATATTTACAAATTAAATTTAACGACAATATTTCGTTGCTTTATCCTATTAACGTAGCCAAGTTTATTTTTCAATAAAAATGTACATCTTCGACCAAAATCTCATTTATACATCAGTAACAAACGAGGCGCATAGATCGAAAGAGATGTAAACAAATTAAATAATTAATATCAATTGGTGTCAGAGCTCGGTGGGTGTCGTAGCGCTTCTCATATATGTATGTGTTTCAATGACTCCCTTGGTTATAATGTGTTGTGAACTAAAAGGAATAAAGCAAAAAACGGCACAACCTTACCAACCTAATATAGTATAATATGCAGTCTTAGCAAACTCTCAATTCACACCAAACAGGGTACTGAATCAGCTGTAGAGGCTTCCGTATAAAGCAATAACATTTTAATGACATATCGTATTTTATGACCATGAGTACCAAGACACACTCCGATCGTACCAACTTTGCTAATCACAATAAAACTACATACATACATATATGTATTTACACAAAAAGTAAATTGGTGGCGTGAGTCACAGCACATAATTATATAACACGTGGTACCTAACACCAGTCAGACAACCTGGTACAATTGAGCGATCGGTCCTCCTCGTCCATGTCGGAGGCCTTCGCAAAACCCTTCGACATTTGAGCTTGGTGATGTACCTACACTCCTTGCCGACTATGACCTATGGCCTATGACTAGAAAGGTGCCTGCAGAGACACGTTCAATATGCGTTTCCTGATCGAGGTCATATAACAGTCCTGAACTATCTGCGGTGTTTTAAAACTCGAGAATCAAGTTGACTTAACTGATCGATAAATAGCGCGACGTGTGTAGGTACACGTCGGAGTGTATTTGATATAATTAATGCGAAATTTTAGTCAGCCTACAGACTCCAAGCTTCGACTCTCCACGGCTTTATTACTGCTACCATTGCCCAGAAAATATTCTACTACTTATTGCTTTTTGTCTTGTTAAACAGTAGATTCATGATGGTCAGATGTATGTCAACATAATGTTGTGTGTCAACATGATGTTGTAAAAATAATTGTATGGAAAATATATCAATGGCATCTTTTTATTTTCATGTGGATAAATACAACAGACAGGGTCAGCGCCGATGGACACTGCAATAAAACTCGACCGTGCAAGGGAAGGTCTCGCGGGTGACGAATATGTGGCGATAAATTGTTTATTTACGTCAGCAAAGAAATTCAATAATTCTTCCCGACATCAATATTTCAAATGTCGGAGATTGTCGCGAACTGAGTGATTTACATTCCATTACAAGGTCCGCGGCGCCGACCGCAGGAGCAGTAGACAACCGTGGAGGCAGGCACACTGGATATTCTCGCTTTGGTAACTTGTAAAATGTTTTCGTCGGCTACATTAAAAACAAAGTGATTAACAGTCACGAACGAGATGAAAGATACGCAAAAGAAAGTTGTTGACATCTCGATAAAATAAAATCAAAGTAGCGAAATCTCGAGCAATAACAGTTTAGCGCGAATTTTCAAAAATCTCAGTGAGAAGTTAATCTTGTTGTGACAGTGAAGCGATGGTGTATTAGCGGCGAAGACTGGCGTTAATACGGCGACGCATTCCGCCAGAAATACCCCAATGCCGGTTTTTATTACAACTCGGAAATAGTCCGCGGCGAATGCCAACTGCCCGCCGCCGGTGACAAACTGTTATGGACACCAACTGGATTTCCTGTTCACAATAATTCATTCGATACTCCAGCTTCTTATCAAAAATACGGTAGTTTTCGAATTAGTACGTAAATAAATATCTATTTTAATGGCCAGAAGCAATTTACCATCAGGTTTAACGAGGTTTGACGGGATTATGCCCAACGGTCATTCTTATAAGGATATTTATACACATATCAACGCCTACGTTGCTTAACAATAAACTCAATGTTTAGATGGTAAATACATCGACTATTACTTTTTAGGAAATCTTAAAAGTAAAGTACATAGGTAGTCTGTTCTTATGGTCTTCTTATTGAATGATATGTAACTACTTATAACATAAAATAAAATATAGTTAAAAAACCTAAACAACCTAACAAACTAAAAACACGCCTTTATAATAAATCTAAATAAAAAATAATTGTTAATAAAAGCGTGAGGAGCTTTGTGCCATACCTTTCGTAATATTTTTCTATAGTAGGTACCTACATAGGTACATACTATTATAATTAATCTTGGATTATGAAAATTTTACTTTGATAATACAGATTCAACTATAAAACTCTCAAATTATTTGGTTCCTAAATTAACTCATTAATTTAATGGAGATGGAGCCGTTCCCCTTGGCCCAGTTGCTGGTCCAGTGGTCCACAGCGTCGCTGGGCGCGGACGGACGGACGGACGGACGGTCTCAGTGTCGTGCCGCCGATAGACAGATGTTATCTCACCGCAACATTTCTACGCCCTACCTCCTAAGCTCCCTACACGACCCTTGACTTAGACAGTTTATAAAGCTATGTACATATTTTACATTATTATTCATTTTCGTCACTCTAAACATGTCGAATACAATAATATAACAAAAATATACTTAATTATCTATCCATTATTAGGTAAATTTTAGAATTCTAGAAAATTAAGTAACCGTAAAACAAAAAACAAAATGAATATCACCGAGTAACAGTAATAGAAATAGGTAATAAAGTGAAAATTAAACAGCAAGCCAGTAACAGAGCAAAAACCAGACAAACATTAAAAAAGGTTTTGCCATTTTATATTCCAAATCAGAGTCTTACTGTTTATTCCGAATAAAACACGTCTTATATATATTTTATGAAGCGAATAAAATCCTACGATCTCATTAAGTATGATATCTATCGTAGTAAAACAGATTTTAGTGTTCCGAGCTGAGGTCCGCCCGGGGCGTGGCGGCGCCCGCGTGTCCCCGGCCTCCCCGCGGCCACCTGCGGCTCCTCATGTAATAATTATTTTGTCCGAGCTCAGATCACCGCGAGCTTCAATCTCAAGAAGTTGCTACGTCTCATCTACCAGATACTGATGTTTTACAACTTCTTATACTCGTATGTATCTTAACATAATTATTACAATTTACCATATTCGACAACACTAATTTCATATCGATTGCCCGAGACAATATTTATCTACATAACAAGGCGCTGCCGTCGAAGCGGCATTGAAAATTAAATATGAACTAATTACATACCTTCTATACCTTGTCAGTAAGTATAAGTAGACTCTTGACACCTGCTAAGTATAAATTCATCGGAACGTGTCAGGTATCCGTATTACGTGTAATAAAAGCCAATTTCGTTTGCGAATTCGTAATTCTATGAATTGTGTCATTAACTAGAATGATGAGTTAGGTACTGTATAACAATAACACGCAGAATTGTTGTTTACATCACGAATATAATTAAAGTGTAGGTACGTCTGCAATAATATCGATAATAACCAGGTTATTACTAATGTAGTAACAATTTAAATAAATAACAATCATTACGACCATTAAAGAAATAGTAAACGCTTATAAACACATACCCCATCAGAAGGGAATCCTGTTTCATGAGCGTCGGCATGTCGCACTCATGGGCGGTATCAGTGGTATGATATAAGTATACTAGTAGTATACTACTACAAACAGGACATCACTGAAACCTACGGCCCGTAGACAAACTTTTATTTGTCATATAAATAGGTCTGCCCCGGCAGGGAATCGAACCCGGGACCCCTCGTTTAACAGACAGGGTCAGTAATAATAATGGTACTTAGTACCATTTTTACCGTGTAACAATTTTTTTAACAACAATTATGTTCCGGTTAGAAAGGTGTGGAGCCGGTTACACTTTATTGGAGTCAACCCTCTCCGTCTTCAAGAGTAAACACATCTGTGACCGAATAAGAACGGAACTCTTACTAACATTTACTAACTGGACTATTACTAACAACAACTAACAGGACTAACTATCACTAACAGTCCCTGTCCCAGTCCTCATACTTTCTAACAAACTATCCGACTAATGTTCTAACACTATCTCCTAACCGGACTAACCATCCTAGTCCCCATTTGAGACTTGTTCTAGGTCGGTCACAGTGGTCAATGGACGGCAGCGGAGGGTGGTGCTGCATGCTCGTTTGCTACCTTAATTCCATAAAAAAACTAAGCGATGGAGTCATCATTAAAAACAGCCACTAAATTGTGAACGTTCGTCGCGAAAAGATGCGGCAACATCAATCGAATGATTTTTTACTTTGACGACGGTGGGCGACCGTGGCGAGTGCAAGCAGCCCGGCTCGGCATGTGCATAATCGCATATAATTGCACAACCGGCACGATTGCCGAGATTCTGTCCATGCGCTGCGCCGATACGAGCGCGCTATTATTGGTAATTTGCGGCCATTACAGCGAGAACGCGTAGGCCGCATATAAATAGCACACCACTAATAATAAAACTATGTCATGTCTGTAGGTACATGTAACCCGACGGCTATATACGCATCGACGTGTGATATAGTGATGTTCCCATTCGCATTCGTATATCTGGATACCGCATAATTTAAAATGACTCCGCTTTTGCTCCAATGATACTGTACAGCATAAAATGATAGCACACAACCCATGCAAGGCGCTTGGGTAGTTTCCTCACGGAGCACAGAGATTTTACACTCCACCTAAAATCCATCCTAGATTGATTCTACGTAAAAGATTTTTACGTGTTCAGTTTCTAGGGTCGAGGAGCCAAATAATACAGATCGTTAACACCTTTGATGATTGTTATAGGACTCGGCGGCGCCGCGGTAGCGACCTCTTAGCATAAAATAGCTTACCCATTAGCTTAGCAATTGGCTGAGCAGCCAAATTGTCGGATATTTTCATTAATTAGGTAAAGAAATAAACGTAGTGTATCCTCAACAAACGAAGGCTTCGCACAATTTGGCATCTTTTGCTACTTTTTATTCTTTATTTACTTGCTACATTTTTCCATAATAATACTACCGCTAGGATTGTTTAAATAGCCACAGATAAGTGCCCAACAACCTACCAAAACAAACAAGGATTAGTTACAACTTACCTGTCTCAGTATAGTCAGTAGGTATATCGTGGACAGAAAACTAATACGCACATCCTTGCTCAGCAGCTAATGTTGCCCCGAGTATCGTGACTTGCGGCCAAGGCGCGGGCGGGGTCGTACTCAATTAAAACTTTTACTTTATCAATATCAACATAATTATATAAATCTCTTGCCGAGTGACTGACAGACAATGTACAGCCGAAACTACTGAACTGAAATTTGGCATGTATGTTCCTTGGGGAGTGTAGGGGGGCACTAAGAGAGGATTTTTGGATATTCCCCCCCCCCCCCCCCTAAGGGGAATAAAAACGGGATCAACTGAAACTTTTTATTTCTCCAATGGATTCACTTGCAACTTTCTACACCTATAGGTTCCTCAAGTGACGCAAGTGAGCACTAAGAAAGGATTTTTTGAAATTGGCGAGCGAAGCCGCGGGGAAAGCTAGTTTGCATTTAAAACAAACCAACATGATATTAGAAACATAATAATATTTTAAAACATTTGCGCCAAGGATAGATAGATACGTATCTATATTACTAATATTAGGTAGATGTATTGTAATGAATGCAATGATCCACCCGCGTCCCCTGCATTACGGTACCGTTATCCAGCGCTCGGCTTCGCAGCGAGCCTCTGTGATCCAGTTTAACAACCTGCGTGGTGCCGTGGTGCGTGCCTCGCCCGGCGCCCGTGCAACTTGTAACGTTATCTGACAGTACTGGAGGTCCATTCTAATTTTATCATCTATACAAATAAATAAAATTGGAGTGTCTGTTAATATTAAAATAACCGCTTTTTACTAAATGCATATGGATGTATACATGGTGTTTATACCAAAATAATTTTTGTATGTCTGACTTTCAGTCTGTCTGTCTGTTTTTTTTTTGGCTAATCTCTGGAACGGCTGGACCGATTTTGAAGGGACTTTTACTGGAAGATTGCTGATGTTATAAGGAGTAATTTAGGCTACTTTTATTTTAGTTTTTTTATTAATTTCCACGCGGACGAAGTCGCGGGCACAGTTCGTATATTATAATATAGGTAGTCGTAAGTACAGCACACGTAAAAAGGGTTCTCTGTTCGGTGCCGTCAATGTTGATATATGACGGTGATCCGTCAGGTTTTTATTAATCGTTTAGGCTACTTATAGAAGATTTTTATAAGTATAAGTAATGGTATTAAATACCGAGAGCTAGACAGTCAGAACCTGTCCGACACAGTCCACACGCATTATGTTACTTCAACATGCAATCAGAGTTATATAGTTAGTCCTTATGGTTCGTCTTTGATGTACGATATTGCGAGGAAGTGCGAGACGGAGACGATTAATATAATTAAAACGTTGCTGCTGAATCGTTAATGTTATTATGTAGTAGTAATGCGTGTTCATATACATATAAATGGGAACTCAAGCTGTATACACGTACATAAGATCGTAACGTTCGGGAATCAAGAGGTACGGCGGCCCACCTATCGGCCTCCCAGACCCCCGTCCAGGACTCGTAGCATAATCTTTACAGCCGCTCGTAAAGATAATTCCGGCCGTCACCGCACGCCGCCGCAGATTGCTCACTTAAAATAATCTCCTACACGCGGGTTAGAGATGGAGATAGCTGAAACACGATACAACATTATAAAGGCCCTCAGCCCTTTAACTCCGATTACGACACCTTAAGTATGTGTTTAAAGATTAATAGTATCTTATAATCTTTATTGAAACTGACTCTTAAAGCCTGCTTAATCCTGTAGAAAATTCTAGTTACATTTCTTCTTGATGTATTTGCATTAAGATTCCAAAGATAAGTTTAGTATTAGCTCGATATATAAGTACATTACATACCCACACAAAATTATTGCCAGGTATTGTATCGAAAGTTCGTAAACACCCACCCAATTGTTTGTTTTCATACATAATTATATACCAGCACTGCATAAACTTTCGCGTCGTTACATGTGTCAAGTACAAAGTTTATCTTATTTGGCGCCATGAAGACACCTGCAAACTTTCTGCATGACACTGTCGAAGGTAAATGACCTGGTTATCCGCGCTTCGCTTAGTCGAACGTGCTCAACTATGGCCTGTTCCTCTCATTCATGAGATGTTTAATAATCGAACATTTTTCGTTTTGAACAGGAATTTAAATACAATTGTATTTTTTCAAATTGTTGTAATGTTGTAATTGTTATGTGGTAAAACTGTTGTAATTATTTCAATATGAAGGCCATTATCTCCATTATCTTAACCTCAAGGTTATACAGAATCCGGACAATAGTACAACAACATAATAATTGGCTAACAAGTGCGACGCCCTGTACTGTACAGACATTAATCTTGTCGGTATATAATATGTAGATATGTATGTACTCAAACTAGAGAATGGTTGGTACGTTACGTTATGACTACAAATAAAAGTAGTTTTTTAAAGGAAATAACGGACAAACGAGCAGACGAGATGGTAAGTGGTCACCGTCGTCTATGGGCATCAATAGTGTCAAAGGCAACACCGAAGCGTTGCGCCAAGAAAGAAAAAAGAAGAAAGAAAGAAACTACTGGCTCTCAAGCTCGAAGCTAAAAGACGCCAAGTCGTTTCGCGGCTGACTCCAGCAAGCGGGTGGTAGCGGGAACAGAGACACAAGTAGGCCCCAGTTAGACGACGCGATAGTTTTCGCGCAATGGCCGCGCGGCCGCCGCGCGAAAACTTCGCGTCATAGTATAAACGCGCCCGTAGCCAGCCGGCGGGTGTCAGCCCTGGCACCTCGCAGGGGTGTAGCAATTCATATCATAGTAATTGAATAAACATAACTTGTTTCAGGTCGACTAGTAATCGGCCTTGACAAAATAAAGTTAATTTTGTTAACTTTCAAGTTTTAAGCGTTAAAACGGTAGCCGCACGTTGGCGGACTCTTCGGCGGATGGAGCCACCTACACCCTCAAAACTGTCCTTAATGTTTGTTTACAGCCCGCACGTGTCGCCCCCACGCCCCCACGACCCAACACGGTGAGCATTTAATGCGGTGCTCGTAAATAGTTGTAGATTGCTCGCACCAGCCGCACTAACTACCAACCTCGGATGTACAGAATTGGTCGACGAATCTGCAAAACAATCATTAAATCCAGCCGAGTACGTGTCGGAATCATGCACGAAGGGTTCTGTACTACTGACAAAAATCATTTACCGTGCAAAACAACGGAGCCGTAGTACCTTGTAATAAGGGCCAGTTGGCTGTAACGTTTTTCCTAGAAACCCTGAATCAGGCGGCTAGTAATTCCGTCTCCCAAGCGCCGAAGGACACCGCTTCCATTCCTCTTAATTACTTGATATGTAATTAATCACTTCGCATAAATTTGCAGAAACGATTTATCTGTCAGTGAGAGCTTGTTAAATTAACTTTCTTTAACTCGGTTGTATTTTTAATCATGTCATTGTGTCATTGATTGATGAAGACGATGCGTAGAGGTTCATAAAATTAATGAAGTCAACATATTTCACGCTGAACTTTGCTGGCTGTAGCCTTGAAACGAACGGGGACCTCGTGTTTGTAGCTGTTACTTGTTACACTCGTGCCAAGTATCGTTAACGAGCAACGGTTTTCAGGACATAATAGAGTTTTTTAAAGGGCCAGCCGTTTGTAATGTGTTATGCTACCTGCAATATCCAAGAAAAGTATTTTTGACTGTATTGGGGCGTCATAGAATAATAAAAACAATACCACACCCGCCACGCCGGCAGACCATAAGCAAGCCATAAGAGGCAACAGAAGCCGACCTCCTTGCTTGGCAGGAAGAATTTAATTCATATATTCATGCAATATTATTATGAAATAATTGGGAGTTTGAGAGCCAGTGCGTTTTTCTTCTATCTTGGTTAGCAATAAAACAGTGATGTGTATATTTATTTATGGTTAATAATCACATCGCGCAGAAGTACATTGCCGGTATGATCTCATAATACCATGTTTATTAGTACAGATGTAACACTTTTAAATCAATATTCATATTTTCCAGAAGGAACACTTGAGGTTTGAATCATAAATTTTCTCTCAATTGGATTGCCCGCATTAGAACAGTCAACGGTTACGCATATCCTTCGATTGAGCTGTGACTCGCTCACGACCATGAAGGTCCCGGGTAAGTCTGCCGCAAGTGACCGAGGACCCTAAATCGGGCGCATCTGAAGTAGGGATCCAGTATAGTGGGACCTAAGTAGTACACGGGGCCATTAAACCGGTCATATTTAAAATGTAATGTGCTGGGTATTTAACAACTGCCGCAATTGTACGCGTGTTCTGCCTAAACAATATTCAACAGAACTGCTGGGAATAAATTTACCAAATTACCAGTAAACACGCTATGCGTTCATAAAAAAAGCAGGTACTTATTTTATTTATTTAAGAAAGAAAAACATTTAATTCTCTCTTTCACATAATAATGCAACTAAGCTATTGTACAAACCTATATAATAGATGCGCAGATATTTTGCTTCACTGTATATTCGATGCATAATATATTTATACCTAATAGTGTTGTTGAACGAAGCAAAAAGCCAATAAACGACGTTGCAATACCGAGCAAACAATGGCGAAAAAGGTTTCACTCAGTGGGATCCGTTAGTTCTCAGTAATTTACTAATTACTAAATATTCAATAATATTTTAACTAATTTCTCTTTAATTTATATTTGCCACACCATTCCCGATCACGGAAAATGTACATAATTAGCCGAATGTTCGTTTTTTACACCGCTATCATGATAAGTTGGCTGCCTCCTTTTGATGTGCCTACCTACTCCATTTAATACCTATTAACGTTTTATATTTATACAGTTAATTAAAAAGAGAATATTGTTAGTTTCTTGTTTGACTTGGAACTATTTAAAACTTGTCAAGTCTTTGCGTCTCGTCAGTTTCGTAGCTTTTGTCCTACCACCGAGACGGCAATTAGAGGAAGCTCGTTTCAATGAAGTCTACTGGAAGCCCTTTAAGAAAAGTCGTTTACAATCTCACGTGGCCTCTTTTTTGCTTATTTTTTTAATTACGTCCCAAAAACATTTTTAGTGTGCAAATGTCTGTTACTTTTTTGTGACTTCGTCGGGTAGAAGACCATTGTTCATGCACGTCATGAATATAACAGAATTAATACAACCTATCAGAGCAAATAATATTTTCTTTTAGATTGTACTTTGTTTACTACCTAATATTTGATTTTTTGTAAATAGCTCCCAAACAAATAAACGCCAGAAGATGGTAAGTGGTCATCGTCTCCCCTGGGCATCAGCAAAATCACTGGCGTAACCGATAAGTCTCAAACCCCCGGCCGGTCTAGACCAGGCAGGCCGGTTGAGGTCATGTCGGAGGTCTTCGGTCGTCATCAAATTTCCACTACCTACTTGGGGTGGTCTCTAACTTCTCCAGCAATCCGCACTGGAGCAGCGCGGTGGAGTATGCTCAAGAGCTCCTCCATGATGAGGAGAGACGGTCCCGTGCTTAATAGTAGGCCATTAATGGGTTCAATCAACCCAATCTCCGTAAGCTTGTGGCCGCAAAACTCGAAAAGCAGTTGATAAATTGATTTAAAATTTATGTAGGTACGTGTTTTCACATAATTATCTACTTTTTATTACGAGGTTTCCAATTGAATGGGTAGTCAGCTCGGCAAAACCGCTGGTGTTGGAAAGTTTTGTACTAGTTGAGTCTCGGCAGACAAATCAAATCAAACCTTTTTATTTTGAGAACAAGGTAATAAAAGGTCATCAAATAAAATTGAACGTTTGGAATTTTAATTGGAAAAAAGTTGAGAAGGTATTATTGGATGTATTTATTAACGCAATAAGTACATTTTATCCCATATTCATGATTTTTAGAATTTTTGTCTGTTTGTCGGTTTATCAGTTTGTAGGTATGTGTGTTTGTTCCCGCTATTAAAACAGATTAATGTCGCAGAATGTCGAACACAGTATGCGAAAGCGTCCCAAGTGGTCTCGTTTGTGATGTAGGGATGCTGGGTTTTACTTGATACTGGATCATTGCGGGCGAGTTCCATACTGCTAATAGTGCGGTTCACTAAAGAGAAGAATGAAGTAGAGATTCTACCTCTGTAGTGTGCCATAGACCAGTTGACAATGAAAACAAATGGAACATAAATTATTTTACCAATAAACATCCTTTATTTCGTTGTTGCTGACATGACGGCTCTGATGTCAGTCCGACCGCGCTGAGACAACAATCATCGTGTCCGCGTGTTGCTTCCGACAAGCGACGGTTCCGACAACGACATTCGAGTAGAGCGGCGTGCGACGTGCGGCTGCGGCGTGCGGCTGCGGCTGCGGCGTGCGGCGTGCGGCGTGCTGGCTCGTTGGACTCTTGAAATGAAACAGTACCGCTCAGTGCTGGCGACCTTAATAGGAGAGCATCAAGTTACAGGAATAACACGCGACACGCGATCCTGGGACACATGTTGTTACAACAGAACTCTGTTCTCACAACTCCGTTACGTTCATTACTACGCATAACGTATTCCTAGACGCAATAGGTAGGTAGTTTATATTAATTTAGGAGAACTAAATATATGGCGCCAAATATTCTACGGTGCGATGAATCACTAAACGGTACCTATGTAATTCAAACCGTAATTCGGAAAATGGGTTCTCGCGAAAAAAGTTGACGTAAAAACGTCAGACAGACAAACGATACTTTTTATACCGACCGCGACGAGATGAGGATGATGATGAGAGAGGTACACACTTACAATTTAAATCGATCACAGAATCATTGATAAGAAAATTGATCCATTTAGAAGAAATGTGGTGGGGTATGGTTGTTTGATTGTCAATTCAATATTACAATATATTTTATTATAAGTTGAGCAGACCAATTTGAATTGCTAATATTGCTGTAAAGCGAGTTGTTACAAGAAACTTTATGTCAGATTCTTTATTACCCATGGAGCGTGGCGTTTGATGTCGGTTCACGGAAGCAGAAAATAAATACTAAGCTCCTTTTGCTCGACCCCTAATTCAACTTCAATATGTAAATACGAGTATGTTTACAATCGACATAGATTTGAAGAATTTATTCTAACTTTCTTAAGTTCTCTTAAGTTAGTTTTCTTTCTGTGAACTTCATTGCGTGATCTCTCTACAATTGTAAACAATCAACAGAATAGCATAAACGATCGTAATACAGCCATTACAGTTACTATTCTGCCATCATATTATTGAGCCATAAACAATACCGAAACTGAATCAACTGAAAAAATCTGAAACTGTTTCAATAACGAGTTAAAATGGTTGCTTCAAACATCGAACCATGTTCGAATGCCGCCGACACCACGGGCTACGGGCGAGCCGGGTGAAACCCGACGCCCACGCGCGCCGCCAGCACGAAATGATTTCCGATCGTTGGGAACGCAGCTCCCCGGAAACTCCATTAAACGAGCCGGATATAGCGCTGCCTCCACACGCCACACTGTCAGCAGGGACCAACTTAATCCCTCTTGGCCCGGTCCCTCACTTATAGCAGATCGCAGATGTGACTGCATCACGAGTTGTACCGTATATGTATTACATCTATTTTTGGAGTAAAAACTTCTATAGGCGCGTTAGACGATTTTTGTAATTGAATTAAGTAAGATATCATGCAGCACCACTCTTCCGCTACTGCCGTGACAGACACAGTACAAGACTCAAATTAGGACTAGTCCGCGTACAATTAGTAGACGGTGGTTAAAGTTGGTTAGTTCGGTAGTAGGTATGATAGTTAATCCTGTTCTTTGTTCATATTAGTCTAGTCGCTAGTAACTTCCAATGGTCCAATAAAAACTAGTTAAGAAATGATACCTACTGAAAAACAACTTGTACAAAAGAATATTTTAGTTGCGTGCAAGATATAAACACTACGCAGCATGAATCAGTTCTATGACTATGACACATTATAATGGAAAAACCACGATAAAAATATTGTCCAAAGGCCTATAAAAATTCCCAAACAAACCAGGTAGTGTGTCTGGCGCGGGGCCGCGCTCCACGACGACCCCATAAATCAACTATAATTTGATCCGTTGTCGGTATAAATATCACACCTAACCAAAATAAAAATACGTAGGATGGTATAACATATTTTTTATGCGTAATGTAGTGCATTCCAGTCCACGTGACGCGATGCGAATGCTTCAACTCCCCATCAACATGTACCGCCGACCTCATTCTATGGCGGTAGGGAGTTGTACCCAGCCGGTTAGCCACCGTTTTCCTTCTAAAATGCACCGTGAAAGGTTTTTAACATGCTTCGGTTGCAGTTTGCAAAGCCAATACTGAAACACAATACTCACAAGTATCAACATAATATTTACAATTAAACCAGCTATCGCCATCGCTACACTTACATACTCGGAACTGACCCGGCAAGCACTCACCGGGGTCACCCCTGCAGCCCCTGCTCGGTACACGCAGTTGTAGGGCTGTACAATAACAAACTGTACCTACAACATAATTAAAAATATTGTTAAATAAAAATTCGTCACTGACTTCAACCATTTTTATTGGTAAAGGCAATGACATTATAAGTAAAAAGAGGAAAGGTTATTTCTGAAAACTTGCTCGTGTCGTGTTATCGCGTCTTCATTATAAAAATTTTAAACCGTTTCTCGTTTATTTATAAAAAAACTGCACTTGCTTGTTGTGTATAGCTTCATAAACAAACACACATACATATTTAAGAAAATTTCTCATATCCGATAGTTTCTTCTGGCGCAACTAGTTTTAATATAGGTTAGGTTCAAGTATTAAAGAAGCTTTATCTCGCTACGAATAAAAAGCTCCCAGAGCGACCTCAATTCATTGCATTACTTTGACCTAACGTGTACGTCGCACAGCGTACATTTTGTACGGTCGTGTATACTTACGCGGCTGGATGTGTTATTACCGCTGGGGTAGATGTAAAACAGCATAACCTCAAACAGTTATGTTTACTTGCCGACCGCACCCTCGCGCCGGCTGCTTACCGAACAACTGTTTCATTATTAACTTAACACTCACTGCCAAATTGTTATCGACTGTAACTATATTTACCCCTGACGACCCCAGAGCCCAGCTGGCGAAGCCAGGGGTCCTCGATTCGATTCCCGCCTGTATTACGAGTATGCGACACTTTGATCAACAATACGAACTGTTGGTATTGTTGATCGAATACATAATAATTTTAATCCTTGTACATAACATAATGCAATGTAGTAGTGTATTTTTAACATTAATAAGATATAGTTTGAATATTTTTATTTTATAGCTGGAGTGTCCTCCACCTGTATTGTACCTAATATATGCTGATCCAGCGCGGATTGGCGGAAAGTATTTTAAATTAAATGATAATAATTGTATTTTGGAGTAACAAACAGTTAAAAACGAAATCAGACAAAATGTTCTAAAAATCTGAGTGTAGGATACTGTTAGGGTCATCACTTACGAACTGTTAAGGACGTTTTATTCTGATGTATTAAGCTTTAAGAATAATAGATATTAGGTATATTATATGTATGATGTTATTTGTTGAAATGAAGATGAAAACACGAAAATTTGTAGTTTTCACAATCCCAGAACTTTCATGACCCTAATATCGGTCTGTTTACGTTTAATCTTTTGCGACCGTGGCGCAAGTATAGTGAAATTTTTATTATATCACTGATTAGTATGCGTTTATTTATTTTTAGTAAGGTCGGCGAGTATTTCTACAACACACAGACGGTCGACCGACGGCCACACCTTTCGCATTCTCCATCTAACTAGTATTATGGTAAGTTAAGTTGTCGCCCGCCGTACAGCCCACGACTGGAATGATCACGTTGCCGCCACGACAGGGCTTGCGCTCAGATAAATGTACGGTAAGGAGATACATAATTATATTTATTTAGTTCTTACTGTTCTTAGCCGGCGTAATGCAATTGGTTACACATCCCTGCATATTACTCGTATGTCAGTCATTTATATATTTTTATTAGAGAGTGTATAACAAACATATTGTTTATTAAATCTGTAATTATTAAAACCTCGTCAAACTTTCAGGCACTTGTTGATTTTTAAGTTTTTTAACACCTTTTTTATAGGTTAAGGAACCTAAATATAAACACGAACTAGGTAATCAACATAAAATTGGTTTACCGATGCTGAATTGGGTTAATACTCTGTTGGAGCATACATTGATGTTGTGACTCGCTTGTAAACCGTTGTTTGCTCCAGAATGTGAAGTGTGCACACTTACACTTTTAGATCCTACAAAACAACACTACGCAACTCCTTTTTCTTGGCGTAAAAACAGGTAAATCGATAATAGTTATTTTCACCTATTTGTTTAATAAATAAATCTTATATCAAAATGAGTGCTATTTAACTGCGAATACGATGATATAGGGTTGTAAACATTTTCTTTCTTTCTAATGACTTCACGGGATATAGTTAGATACTGCACTTATTAGATTACTGACTATTGATGGCGTTGGCTTGTAATTTCATATCAATTAAAATTTCTATCATTGTTAGTTAGCGTAATTGATTTATCCGTGTTAATTAACTAAAAAATAATGTTTTCTTTACTAATAAATACTGTAAGTATTAGTACTTATCGTACTTACTGTAGCGAATTCTCGAATGTAGCTCGAATTTGTAACACCCTACGCTACCCACACGGGAAGCCCATCAAGGGGTTATGAATCCGAAAGGCGGTTAGAGCTTGAAATTTTATATTTTTATGTTTACCGCACGTAACCTTATATCTTAACAAAACCACACTCGACCGACTCCATTGTTCCGCGATTGGTAACGCAACGCGGCCCTGGGCCACGCTGCCCGACCGACCCGTTGTATCTATGCACTTCGGTACAGAAATAATATACGAGTACCTCCAGCTGTTTCCATGATGTTTCCGATGCAAAATATTTTATTGTTATGTACATAATTATATTTGATTAATGATAATTATACTCGTAGCTAACTTTAATTTACCTTTACATTCTTAAATGATATAAAGTTTGACTTACGTACTTTCACTGACGATAGAATAATTATAATATTGATTCATACAAATACAGTTTATAAATTTTATTCGAATGTCGGTTAATATAGTACATAGAACCAGATTCACAATTGATCTGTTTCTCGAATGAATACATTTCTTGGTTACTAGAAGACAACTACGTTATACGGGTAGAACAAGCGACAGGCGGTCAGCGATCACCCGTCACCTTGCGACGAGGTAATGACCTACCCCACGCTCCCCACGCGCCGCCGGGCCCCGTCTTCCCGAACCTGTTGCTGCGCGGCGCGGCGCGGGGCCCGCTGCAGCCGGCCGGGTCCCCTGTCGGGGTACACCCGCAGCACGACACGCGGTTCAATGATCTCGACAACGAGATGGACGACGACTGTACGCTGATTGTTTTGTTGTATGGGATGCGATTAGTGTGATCCTAATGATGAACGATTAACACGAAGGTTTCAACTTATATCTACATAATATAATATATTACTGGACAGTTCATTTTAATATTCACAATATTAGAATCGAAGCTTTCGATTGGTGTCTACAATATTGTTTTAACACTGGTTTACAATAAAAATTGTCGAATCCTTCATTGCACATCTTTCAATTCACGTCGATATTATGTATAATATTTTTAAATGCGACGCAACGTTCTAACAAACATGATTTAAAGGAAAATTGAAATAATTACTTATTCTTAAATTTAAATCTTAGCACTAAAGTTAGGAATAGGAACGATGGTTCTGAGCTTCGCTCTAGTATTATTGATCGAAAGTTCTGAGTAAAGCCCAAATAGCTCATTAGTTTCTCGAAAAGCCCCAGTTACCTATAGCTCCCACGTCGCGTCGTGGCTCGTGGATGACGGGCGCGACGACGTCACAGGCACGTTGTTGTTATTATCTCGCTGCTGTTTACCGACACGACGCGGCAACGACGCGGCAACGACGCACTGATCTAACCAAAATACTCCCAAAGTACTACCTGACGTGGCGCTGCACGAGGCTGCGACGTGGCCAGCCGACTGCTCAGTTTATTGCGCGGCGGGCAATAACCAGCAGTGGTGTACGTCAGCAACTCGATGATTGGTTTATAAAGTTTATGTATACCTAAGTACCTCCCCACTGGCCTACAATGTAGGTACACTCCACACACACAGATTGGCTTCTAAGAGATCGCTTTGGGAATAGAAAGGGACATTGTGTGCAAACATTGACATCACTAGATACGTCCGTCGGTGTGGGACAGATTCTGTACGGAAGCAATATTTGAGTTACGATTCAATCCCTTAAAGTAATGATAGGAAAAGCTGGGATGTGATTGGTATGAGTAAGGGAGAAGTTAAATATACAATAAATATACCTATATATAAATAAAATAAATTATAGTCGAAAACACGTTTTAATTTTAATCAAAACAAATAGTAGAAAGCAATTCTGAAATAATAAGTATTTTTATTGTAAACTAGCTTTTACCCGCAGCTTTGCTTGCGTAAGTTGTGTTTAATACAAAAATATCCAACAACGACCCCAAAAACTGGCCCCAACTCTTAGTCCAGTAAACAATAATAAAAACATTTAAAGGCATAAGAATAATAATTGTAACTAATAAAACACACACCGCCCCGCACCGCACCGCCCGCGCCCCGGCTTTTGTTCGCCGTTAACAAACTCAGGCTGTTCTGAAATTGCGAGCTTATTGTATGTACAGAACAGCCTGCCCGTTCAATAACATCGTTAACTGAATAAATGTAAAAAATCACGAGTAGCCTGTAACCGTCCGCACCCTAGTTTCACTCCAGATTGTACAACTAGTAATATATTGAAGTAGTTACCCTAAAAATTTAAATAATTGCAACATATTTATTACAATCATTTTACCTTATCTTATCTCTATGCGAGGAAATAACAATATTAATAATAATGTCTATATTAATTTAAAGTCTGATTATCACATTTTTCATAACATCAGAAGAAAGGTACTTTAACCGCCATTTAATAAAAAGTTTATAAAAAATAACAAAACGCAAATCCTTTAATAAATCTTTTTCCTTAAAATTCGTGGATAAAATGTTTATCGAGCTGCAAGACTTAAAACATTTTGCTGTTGACTCGTCAGCGTCACCTGCATTTGGGACGATAGCGGCGGTGTCGATCGTACAGGACAGATCTATTTCTTTCTTCTTTCTCGGTCGGCAACGCGTCGGTGACACATTTATTTTTACTGATATCCAACCGATTGTGACCAACGAGTGGTTCGTTTGTTATTATACTTTACGAATGTATCCATCTACGAATGTATCACTATATATAAATGAATGTTTGTTTGTATGTCCTTTATAGAATCGTAAACTACGCATTTGATCATGTGCTTATCTTTAGCAAAGTTGTTGTGCATGAGCCAAAGGTCTGAGTTGGTACGACCAATTATTGACAGATGGCGCCACTGTCATTCCAATGTAATCCTCCTCCATCGAACTCCTAAACGGCTGGACCGACTGGGATGAAAAATTTTGTGTGTGTGAGGGGATTCGAAATTGGTTTAGATTCACAATTGGACCTGATAGATGGCGCCGTTGTCGGTATGTCAAACAGCTGGACCGATTGGGATGATCTACGTATATTCCAATGTGTCCCTGGATGATG
Source organism: Ochlodes sylvanus (assembly GCA_905404295.2). Classification (NCBI taxonomy): domain Eukaryota; kingdom Metazoa; phylum Arthropoda; class Insecta; order Lepidoptera; family Hesperiidae; genus Ochlodes; species Ochlodes sylvanus. Next base: position 15,112,110 of record FR990126.1, read on the forward strand.
TCAAAACACAATTGGACCCGGCAGGTGGCGCTACTGTCGGCATATCGCTTAAAGTTTTTCCGGTCAGGACGACGTCTGCCGGGACAGCTAGTTACGTATAAAATAAACAATCTTGTTTGTTAACGTTGTAAAAGGCTTGTCGCTATTGAGTATTGATGGAATTAAGGAGCGCGGCGCGGAGTGGCTGCGGGCGGCGGCGGGCGGCGCGGAGAGCGCTGGTACCGCGAGCGCCGTTATACTTCCAACAATAAATTAGCGATTGGAGTGCTGCGCTAAACTCTAACTACATTAATTTTTGTCAATATTTAACGCGGATAAAACATACACAATCTGCGATTGGCGTAGAGCTGTTGTGTATTTGACGCACTGTTATTCGTGAAAACTGACGGTCCGCACGGATGTCGCCATGCTACAGACGGACGGACGGACGGACGGTTTCGGTTTATTTAACGTGAAAGTAGTTATACACACGCACACACACACACACACACACGCACCAGTCCCCAAGCCCTCACGCTATGTCCGGTCCACGAACACCTAAATAAAAATAATCTCAAAAAAATTATTCAGTAATCGTCGGAGACAGACGAACGGTGTTTTGGTGCCGTGGCTTAACTTGAATAAATAGGTAAGTACTGCTTTATTGTTGATATGTAGATTACGTATTATTTAAATAAATAGAAAAGCATTTTAATAAATAGATAAGCATCAATAGCCGACAATCGAGCGACGGGGAGCACCTATCGTAAGTAGTAAAATGGACGTAATTAAAAAACAAAGTAGGTATGCTCTTCCATCTGGAGTCTTCCAGAGCCTTCTCCCGGAACTTTTTTCATAGCAATGAGTAAATTAGCACGTCGCAGTGAGCACACACCGCCCCCGCGCCCGCTGCACGCGTCGCACGACCCGGCGCGCGGCGCGCGGACGACGACGGTGAGCTTACATTGCATTATGCGCACTCGTATCTCTTGTTTGCGGCGGGAGATAGCGCGTGTGGCTGTGGACCGGCCCCCGCGGTAGGGCTGTCACGCTCTAACTGATTATTGGCTGTTCACTTCAGCTCATCACTGTGCTCCGTGCCACAGTTAGATTCGCGTAGCTTTTAAAAATCACAGAAATATTCCTTTAATATTGTCAATAAATATGCTACTTGCCATCCAATTAGTAACACGTCGTAGCTGGTCACTTTTAATAAACAGTAGAAAACTTTCCATGCTTTATTCGCAATTAAAGGCAAAAAAAATATTTTGACACGTAGATTATCTTGTTCGGTCGGGATCAATCCCAGAATCCTTGGCTGCTTTCAACTCGTTTGTACATGGTGGTTAATTTTTCACATTACATGAGCGACAGTACCTCCCTTTTCGCCGAATATTTCGCCGTATTTTAAAACCATAAGAGACCAGAATTTTACAGTTGAGACTTGTTTCATCTCATAACTCTTTATCAGTGAAAACGTTGTAAGTTTGTAAGTCTAGGATTATTTTACGTGAAATATTTTTCAGTGTGACACCTCAGTCGTGGCCGCAGTCACCCCTAGCGAAGAGCGCGGCGCGGCGGCTTAAGTGGCCGCGCGATGTTTGAACAGTTAAATGCGTCGTTACCGCGCGCCGCGCAGTAATCGCCGCGCGCCGCTACGAGCCACCGCTGACTTCCAAACACAACTCATTAGTCACTAAATGCTTCCCATTTCTCCACATCCCGCTTGAGAACCTCAACGATAGGACTCATTGCTCTCTCCTGGTCACCAAAACCTCTGTCTTGGCCCACGACAGAGGTTCGTGGCAGAGAATTTCCTTGTCCCCCACAGATCAGTGCAACCGGTCAGAGGGCAATCGAATTTAAGGATATTAATATGTCGCCGTCAGGGATGGAGGAGCGACACCAGAAGTACCATCCGAGTTGCCGAATACAGAGTTCATTGCGTAGATACGTAGTTGGTAGTTGAGGCGTAGGTCTCAGGCAAATGAAATCCGTTAACGTAGGTACACTTGATTTAATACACTTGCACTCGTAATTAAGCGAACAAGTAAAAGTAAAGTAATCTAATAGGTCTTGAGTAAAGCCCACGGTCCCGTGTTGAGCGTTTCTTTTTCGTCCACCATGACATCCCAACTGACATGACAACCTCGACACGATTCCGCTCACGATCGGTCCCCTTCGGGACGTCTCGGCGCTCACTCAATTCCGGTACAAAATAATAAATTGACCATTTAATTAACGTAAATTGTTACAATCTCCGACACGGCCAGAACTGACATACACACGCCCTCGTGTGGCTACCATGTACCTGGTGACAAAAGAGAAAAACAACTGGAGTAACTCTTCAGCTCGGCCTACCTGACCACATGATTATGATAAGAAAATAATTTTAAAGGAAACAGAAACAAGTACACAGAAAGAATGCCACAATCTAAGTAATCAACCAATTTCAAAACACAAATTCTGAAATTAATGCACCAAAATAATGATCCAGACAGACAAAAGTCAATCAGGAATCGATAGGCTCCAGTCCTTCTCACTGGGTGTGTCAAAGATGAAAAAAAGTATCAGTCCTTCTCACTGATAATCAGAGTAAAGAAAAGTGATCAGTCCTTCACACTGATGATATCATTTGACACAAGCACTCCAGTCCTTCTCACTGGAATGCTCCTACGGATTACAAAATATCAGTCCTTCTCACTGATATAGTAAGGTAAAATGCGTACTGAGCGATGAACTTCGTAATACACTTAGCAAAGAATTAGGTAGAATTTAAATCAGTCCAGTCAATAGCTACATGATTTTTAAACAATTACGAAGTCAAAGTGCATCGCAGTACAAGTCAGATGTGCATTAATTAGAGATTGATGAAGTTCCTTCACCTGGGTCATCGACCTCTAAATCAACAGAAACGAAATCTAATTCAGATGGAATTTCAGCTTGGGGCATCTTTCTAATGCGATCGTGGGCATATTTGTAAGTTCTATTGCCAGTTAAAGCTTTCAAAACATAGCGATCGCCTTCAAGTAACTCAAGAACCTTAAATGGCCCTTTAAACTTAGGGTCAAGTTTAACTTGATTGCGCTCTTCATTTTTAATTAAAACAAGATCACCAACTTGAAATTTGACTAATTTGGCTTTGTCTTTATCAAAACGAGATTTTTCGTAACTCGCACTCTTCTCAATGTTACGTACCGCATGTTCTCTCACTTCACCAATATCAACTTCAGTCTCTGTGTCGTCTATGGCCAAAAGATTAAGAGGTCTAGCTACTCTACCAATTAACAATTCTAAAGGGCTAGACTTCGTTACACGATTAACAGTGCAATTCAATGCTAGTTGCACATCCTCTAATGCGTCTTGCCATGACCTATCCGAGGTCTCAACGGAAGTCAGCATACCTTTCAGTGTACCCATCACCCTCTCGACCAATCATTATGCTGTGTTTGAGGACATCATCAGATACAATATGGAATAAAATAGACAAAGTGTTTTTGTCAATAATTACGTCACAAAGAATTTGCTCAGTACAACACACATTCGAATTGCCGACACCAGTTAAATGTACCGCTGAATAAAAACGGGTACCTACAAATTTCTTAGCCAGACTTTGTTTAATGAGAGAACACTCGGCACCAGAATCAAAACAAAATGGGTGCGACTCACCGGAGTGTTCCAAATGTCCCGACACCCTCTGGATCTCGCAGGTATCCACGCGACGCTGCTGCTGATTACCACTTTGACGCGCCGCGCCACCGCCGGCCGGACCGCTCGCGCCACTGCTGCCTGCGCTGGGGCCTCGTCTTGTCTTGGGACAATGCGTCGCGATGTGTCCTTTTTCTCCACAAGTGAAGCAAATGACACTTTTCTTCATATTGGGACTCGATGTAGATTCTCTGTTTGTATTAGTCGACGTAGTAGAGTCACTAGAGTTATTCAAATTCAAATTGAATTTTCGACAACGACAGTCACTTATCTTGTGTCCTACTTTTTTGCAGTAATTGCATGTCTCAGGTGTCGAAAACTTGAAACGTTTAGTCTCAGATGTCAACTCTCCCTCATTCTTACGCTTCAGTGTCGAAAAGGACTTCAGTTCTTGTAGCAACTTGCTTCGAGTTGTAATCTCGGTCGTGTATGCTAGATGATGTAGGCGAGAATCGAACTGTGCACTATGGGCAAGTACATACGAGATGGCAATCTCTTCCGGGGTCATATTTTTCCACTTTGCCGTAACTGACGTCATCAAACGACTAGTGTACGAGGCCAGACACTCACCGTCTTTTGGGCGACCGATGTTGATGTTTTTAAGAGTAGCAGCCACTGTTTCTGCACTATCAAAACGACTCAAAAACAAATCCTTGAAAAACAGCCACGTCATGCCCGGGTGAGCCACTTGCGATAACCAGGGAGCGGCACTACCTTTTAACGACTTACTCAGTGCAAGTATTAGGGCTCCGCCCTCCAGCGGCCTCTCTGCCATACAGATGTCAATAGTGGTGCACCAAGCCCGTGCGTCAGCGTCCTTGTACTCAGGGTTGAATTCCGGTAACGTGGTTGCTCCCATACTAGGCTTATTCATAGCTTCGATCAATTGCATCATATTCCTTTGTTGTAAATCGAACATCATACGCCATTGTTCTTCACTCGAATTCGGAATTTGCGTACTTTCGATTCGATTCGGGATTTGTGCCTGAGTGAATCCCACTTCTGATGTCGCCGTCAGGGATGGAGGAGCGACACCAGAAGTACCATCCGAGTTGCCGAATACAGAGTTCATTGCGTAGATACGTAGTTGGTAGTTGAGGCGTAGGTCTCAGGCAAATGAAATCCGTTAACGTAGGTACACTTGATTTAATACACTTGCACTCGTAATTAAGCGAACAAGTAAAAGTAAAGTAATCTAATAGGTCTTGAGTAAAGCCCACGGTCCCGTGTTGAGCGTTTCTTTTTCGTCCACCATGACATCCCAACTGACATGACAACCTCGACACGATTCCGCTCACGATCGGTCCCCTTCGGGACGTCTCGGCGCTCACTCAATTCCGGTACAAAATAATAAATTGACCATCTAATTAACGTAAATTGTTATAATCTCCGACAAATATATCAGAGGTCATGAACCTGATTGAACTTTTAGACCTGCACGAAAGCTGTGGCACGAAAATAATAAAAAATATTGTATGGTTTTAATTTATTTAAAATATTGTGTGCCAAAACATGTTTTTATTTAAGTAATAAAATTAATGTAAAGTAATGACAAGTTATTCGAATCATAACATTTCTTTTATACACTTTCACAAGGTATAACGATTTACGTACGTACGTATGTATACCTTTTGTAAGTTAATGACAGCCCTGTAGACTGCAAAGCTAGGGCTCTCAGGTTTGAGTCCGGGCCGGGCAGACATTTCCACAGTAATGTCTGTAGTTATCTTCAAACAAAGGTACGAACACGATTTATCGGTGTGCACCAAGCTGTCTCATCGTATATCTGATATTAGAAAACATTGATTAGAAAGACACAAGACACTAGATAATCTGTACCTAATTCTTTATGCACATCGGTTGTACTGACATCGCCGCCGGATATTATATAAACTTTAGGTGCTTAAAATACAAAGTAATGAAATACTTAGTCAATCCATCAACTACTGTTGAGTTTAGCCGCCAGAAACATATGGAAATTGAATTTTTCGTTTGAAACCAAACACACCAACCTGGACGCACACCACGGCCGAGCGGCCGAGCGGCCCACTTATGTACCTACGCGCGGGCGACGGGAGTTCTTTAAACTTATGGTTTGGACTGTTTTGTATACGACCTACATTTACGAGAAGATCCGTCTTTATAAACGAACACACGAGCTCAATTTAGCGTACTATGGAGGTCATTAAGGGAACATGTACCTTAATGGCCCGTTTAACGACCAAAACATTCGTTTTTTCCTTAATCAAAGTGGGCAAATAAGGAAAAATCTGTCAATGACATTTTAACGATGAATTCGAGAAAAAATACAGGAAGCCCTGAGAAAAACGAGTTGGAAGTTCTGATAAAATACAAGGAAAATTTTTGTTTTTTAACTGTTCAATCATAAGACGAGTAAAAGTATCGGCTTTGTGAAGACGGAACTGAAGAATAATCAATACATATTATAAATGTAAATGTGACTCGATCTATACGTCTCTCTGTCTGTCTGTAATTCTGTATGTCTGCTAGCTATTCACGCTCATCCGCTGAACAGATTTAGATGATATTTGGTGTGGAGACGGATTTAACCAGAGAAAGGACGTGGAATAGTTTTTACGCTTTTACTTTAATTCCTCTAATTATAGTGACATCCACAATCAATGTGTGCCATGTGTTGTCCTGATAACTCTGAATAATCTAAATATAACGCAGGGAACGGAAATACTGACGATTATTATAGTACGGCCGACGGTTCTAGGCCGCTCTGAAGTTAGGCCTTCGGATATAGTGCGCAGGTATTGTACTTTAGAGAGAAATAGCGACACGAACACTGATCGTGTGACTGAAACAAACAATGCTCAAAGTGACACCCCGCGCGTCTTGCCACACTATACACACAAACCGCTATTTATTTATTACACGAGCAGCTTCGCGGGGCCGTGTGTCGTCGCGCTTCAGAGAAGTGCCGGGTCGGTCGGAGATTAGATACCACATCACCACGTGGGAGACCTACGACCGTGTGCCGTGTGCCATAATGGTTACCATGGCGGACTGCTGCTCTAAGGGTAACTATCCTAGGTGGATATCGTCTCACCCTGCGGTGTTGGCGCCGGCGCACAGTGGTCTGAAAATCAAGCTTCATACTCATAGAAACTGATTGTCAGAAATCAATAATTAAAAAATGTTATTGTAATAAGTACACCTCCCTTTGTTAACTGTTATAGTATGAAGGTCGTGAGTAGCTCCATGTGTGAGAAAAAAAATATTGTATATTTTTTTGTATGGGAAAAAAACTTCAAAGTGGATTTTAAAAAAACTGATCATAACTGAGGGTCTGGTATTCACATGAGTTATTACACCTTACATGGCGATTAAGATGACATACAATTGTTATGCCTTTCGGTGCCGCTTTGCATGTAGCAAGCTTTTGAAAGTTTGAGTCTTTGGTAGTTGAATCATACCCTTGATATAATTACATGATGATAACATCACTGATGTTGTCATTAGTTAACAACTTGCCAATGACCTTCTTTATGAATACAATAAAAAAGGTGCAGATTTTTTTACATTATACTACAAAATTTCTTTGATAAAGTAACTCATTAAGTAATTACCTTCATTGCTGTTGAATTTTAATAAAGTTTTGATAAGATAAGCATATTAACGACAGCAAGTGTAAATGAGGGTAGTTATAATATAAGTAGGACGAATATGCTAACTTAATTTAGTAGCTCTTTGCACTTGTTCGCGCTTACTATACTTATTTAGTTCGATTTGTTTTCGTGTTATAATGGAAAGCTTCAGTACCAATTTGGATATGTTTATGTTTGTGGTGAACAATAGCTGTTTTTCAAAACCCAGCGAATTATTTGAAGTTTTAGTGAAAAACGTTACTTTGTCAGAAAATGAAAATAAAGAATTTAAACAATTCTGTCAGACTTTTGTGTGTTCGTTGAAAAACAAATGGATCTCGTGTAATCGCATGAGAAAAACATTCATAAAAAAGTATGAGATATGGCTGCAAGAAGACATAAAATGGCCTGAGTTCATAAAAGAAAAAATCACACCTTCTTTGGTGTTAGAAGAGCAGCAACCATGTTCTAGTTTTGACTGCAGTGTAAATGAGGGCGCATCAACATCATTAGGGTTGAATGCAGAGACTTGCAGTGTTGGAACATCAACAGAGGTGAGTCCAAGAAAAGTGTTCTCTGAGCTAAGCCCGCTACAGAAGAGAAGAAGAGTGGAAGAGCTACTAGCACATACCAATGAAAGCCTTGCTTTTGCAACTGGTTTAAGTGCTGGTAACAAAAACGTAGCAGATATAATTAAATTAATCACAGAACATCCCGAGGAAGCTGTTAAGATAAAGCAACTGTTGAAGCCCAAGAAAGCTCAGCCCATATATTCCGCTGATAAAGCATTAGGTATACTGATTTCGTTGAAACTTTCAAAATGGCAGTATACAACATTAAGAGTTTGCTCAAAAGAAGAGGGAATACCCCTATATCCTTCATATACTGCTATATTAGAGGCGAAGAAGGACTCCTACCCACCAAAAAATACTATAGATATCACTGAAAGAGGGGTAAAATTTAAGCTTCAAGCGATTTTGGACAAAACTGTTGCTAGACTTGGGAAATTCCTACGTTTGGAATCATGTCTGGACAGAAAAGTATTAACACTTACATGCAAGTGGGGCTTTGATGGTGCTTCAGGGCAAAGTATATACAAGCAAACTATGGGGGGTGAAGATGATTACAGTAATTTTATGTGCTCCTTTGTGCCTTTAACACTTTGTGGCGAAGAAAAGTTATGGGAGAATCCAAAGCCATCTTCCACAATGTTCTGCAGACCGCTTTACTTCAAATTTGCAAGTGAAACAAATTGAATATAAAGGAAGAACAAGCTATGATTGAAGCTGAGATTGCAGCAATTGAGCCGGATTGAGAAAAGCAACAAACGAAGACATTTTCAATGGTCTTCTTGTTTCTTCAGATCCCTACCTGTCCAGCATAAGGCCACAGCTGATAAAATCAAAACGCACACCTATTACCGATTCTTCTCATTGGTAATGATGATGCAGATATAGACAAGGAGAATATTGAATTCGTTGATGTTAATGCACCTATGCTGGACTCTGATGAAGAAGATACTCTTTGATAGATAATTGGTCTTTTATAAGTAGTTAGTAATAGAGAATAATATATATGTAAAGCTCTGAGTATTACTACATTTGATTATATAATTTACTGAAATAATATTTAATAGTATAATCAAATAAAGAAATTTTGACAGTTTTTATTGAATATGTGCTTTTTATTTCCTATTTTTTAAACAATTATATTATTTAAATATATCCTAAGTACGTATTTATTCCTTGTGTATATACAAATTTTAATTATTTTCATATTGAAAGTTATATGTATCCTTATAATATAAAATGAAGACTTGAATAATCATCTACCAAAAACTCAAACTTTCAAAAGCTTGCTACATGCAAAGCGGCACCGAAAGGCATAACAATTGTATGTCATCTTAATCGCCATGTAAGGTGTAATAACTCATGTGAATACCAGACCCTCAGTTATGATCAGTTTTTTTAAAATCCACTTTGAAGTTTTTTTCCCATACAAAAAAATATACAATATTTTTTTTCTCACACATGGAGCTACTCACGACCTTCATACTATAACAGTTAACAAAGGGAGGTGTACTTATTACAATAACATTTTTTAATTATTGATTTCTGACAATCAGTTTCTATGAGTATGAAGCTTGATTTTCAGACCACTGTGCGGCGGCGCCCGCTGTGGCCCTTGTCGTAGCTGAGGCTATCGATGCAATCTATTTGGAAGCTTAGTATGCTTATTTTGGCTTAGTCGACATTGGATCTCTACTAATTTTCTATGCACCGGCCTCCGTCTACTCCTTTTGACCTTTGACGGCATTTGCATGCAGTCGTGTTCGGTCTTCTACTGCCCAATACTACACAGGTCGGCTCGTTTCATGTCAATAAAATAGGTCAATTTGTAATGGTGCGGAATGAAGTATCTGCGTTTGGTATTTCTCGGAACATTGATTGGGGACGTGAACGGGGCGTATATTGCGGAGATCAGAGAGGCCGCGCCGCGCCCGCTGTTAACTAGATCACCGCGTCGGTCACGCGAGCCGCCGGTGACCGCACGCTAGTACTGCATACGTAGCTGAACCGGGGCATCCAGTTATTGACGTATACATATATTATGTTAAGTTAATATGAGCTATTGGGAGTGATTAATTGCACTACCTATTCCGATCTATGCTTAGCAGAAACTGACGATGCCTTGATTTAATTTGCATGTTCAAGTAGCGGGCTACACGGCTACACAGAGTCCAAGAAAACATCGATCAGTATTCAGTTCAAATAAAATTTCGTGACCCATTTCAAACGGTTTTAACGTTACGAGGGCATTTTTTTGCTGACGGACGATAAAAAACGTATAAAAAATGATGTATGTTTTTGGCGCGCACGTGCGCCTGCGCTGCAAGCCGCGCGTCGGGACTTCGGGAGTCGCGTGGCGCGGGCCGTCACGTCGGCCAACACTACCGGCGCCGGCGCGGGTATTGGGTAGTGGGTACTGTGGGTAATGTACTGTACACCCGGTAAGTATTCTCAACACCGCGACGCGACATTGCCAGTGAGTACATGCAGTGCAAACATTGTATACGTGACTCGACTACCTAGGGATGTCCAAAGTTAAAATAGGAAATGCCCATAATTAACACGATGTCGATAATAAAGGTAATGAGAGCCAAAATGGTTGAGAGTTTTTAACAATATTGTCTTCATTAGATCAAACAGTTAAAATGATTATTTTCATAGAATTGGAGTGGCCTTAATGACATTCCCTGATATAATTAAATAGATAGAAGCTTATAATATGTAAAACACATTGTTAAATCCTCAAGATACAAAAAGTTATGATTTATGATCTAAATTTTGAATTGCCACACCGGCATTTGCACAATGTCAGAAGTAATTTTGTGTGGCAGCCCGCCGTAATAAAATTTTAATTAAAAGTATCTTTTGGGAGTTTGTTTTTTCCTGATTTGAAAGCTAGATTAAATATCTCGAAGTTTGTTTTGGCAACCCTGAGCGGGTGCGTCTGTCAAACTGTTAATTCCGTTTTTATTTTTTTTAGAACCGTACAGTTTATTTTAGCATCGCGTTGAATGATATGAGGTTTTTCTGTATGTTATAATTGTGTTGCGCATCGCACGGATTGCGGGTTTTATGTTACTTTGAAATAACGTTAAAATTGGTTCATGCGCCTGAATTATGTTTTATTGCTTGGTAGATATTTTTTGTGCAACGAGTTCGACATCGGAGTAACAGGAAACAGTTTCGGTCGTAATTCGACACCCGTGTTTATGTGGCGGTCGGGCTCCGTCGGCCGTGTGCCGTGTGCCGTGTGCCCGGCGCCCGCGACATGTACTTACATATTATGTATTTCAGCTGCTGCCGTTAGCGGCTGGCTGGTCATATTATTACCGAAGAATCTGACTGAAATCGGTTTGTCTTCCTTTGTTGGTGTCACAATAATGCTCCACAAAATTTCTTTTTTCATATCATTTTTATTTAATTTTACTTATTACCATTATACATTTTACTTAATCTTATCTATTTAATAACATATAAGTATCAGTATGTAGTCCGGGTAGGGGTCCGGTTCCGGTGCTCAAAGTGAAAACACGTACGTCAAAGAGCTCCTCGAGAAATAAATTAGAAACAGTGTAAAACAGTGAAATTTTCGTACTGTTATGTGCAGTTCCAATAATACTGAGAGTATTTAAAATACAGAAATAGTGATCACAGTGCGGGTGAAGAATTTCACGCGAAAAACTAAAATTATTTGTCGTCATCCTAACCTAAGAAAGCTAGTGTCAAGTCACCATCATAGACAATCGCTCGTCAAGAACGTAGTGCCAACTGCACGTCATCTGGCAGTGACACCAGCATTTCCGGTGTTGCTATTACGAGAAATAGAAGCTTCCTCATAGTGAATCAGTGTTGCCATAACAAAACCTAAAATTTACCGTAATTTTTGTCAATATGGATAAAAATATGGAATTACTCCTTCGGAAACTCGAGGAAAAACTAGACAGACAAGCTGAACAGATAACGCAGTCGGTAACTAGAAACGTCTTGGAAGCGATAGATGATAAAATGAATACAATAATTGAAGAAAACAAATACCTCAAAAACAAATTATCAGAACTCGAAATGAAAATCAAGTCGTTAGAAATAGTGAAACGCAAGAATAACCTGGTCTTCTTCGGAGTAGAGGAGGAAGGAAAAACAGAGATAGAATTGGTAGATCATATTAAAGAAACCGTGGAGGCTACTGGAGTACAAATGAACAGCCAAGAGATCAGTAACCTCTATAGAATTGGAAGAAAGACGGAGAACAGAAACCGACCTGTCGTAGTCTCTTTTACAACAATGTGGAAAAAGCATCTTATACTAAAAAACAAATCAAAATTACCACCCAACATCTATGTAAAAGAGGATTACTCCAAGGAAACCATAGAAAAACGAAAACAACTCCAACCACAAGTAGAGGAAGAAAAAAAGAAGGGAAACATAGCCTATTTAAAACATGATCAACTTATAGTGATCAAACCGACAGACAACAATAGAGAAAAGAGAAAGAGAGAAACTTCAAGCTCCCCTAACCAGTCGACACAGAAGAAAGCCAGCTTAAATAATTTGTCGAAAAATAAAACCCAACCTCTCACTAAAGCCCACAGGAACGAAATTATTAAACCAAACATACTAAATTATGCAGAGAAAACAAGATCTGATCCCCAGCTGAACAATCCAAAAAACTAATCAAGGCCCCGGATAACCGGAAACAAACGAAAACCACTACAACAACTAGTTACAAACAAAAACAACAAACAAATCGTCTCCCAATACGGCCGGTCCCCGCGGGAGCACTAGACCAAAACCCTCCAGCAAAAAGAAGTGAATCATTCAATATTGCAACCCTCAATACGAGAACTCTTAGGAGACAAGAAAGCCTATTGGAATTAGGCAAGGCGCTACAACACATAAAATACGACATCTTAGGCATAAGTGAAATGAGAAGACTAGAAGAGAAAATAGTGGAATACAACGATTATATACTATACCAAAAAGGAGAAACAGCAGGCCAAAGAGGAGTAGGGTTTTTAATCAAAAAAACATTGAAAAACTACATACAAGAGCTGATAGGAATTTCAGAAAGACTAGCAATACTTAACATCAATATGCCGAGATACAAAAAACCGTGGACAATCATGCAGGTATACGCACCTACTGAGGCAGCACCAAAATGCGAAAGTGAAGGATTTTACTCCATCCTGTCAGATGCTATAAACAAATACCGCAATAACTACCTCATAGTCATGGGCGACTTTAATGCACAGGTTGGCTGTAGAGAACCCGGCGAGGAACTAATAATAGGTAATTATGGGTATGGAAAGAGGAGTGACAACGGCCATAGAATAATTGAACTTTTACTACAAAACAACCTAACACTACTCAATTCTATCTTCAAAAAAAAACCCAAAACTAAATGGACCTGGCTATCACCTGATGGAAAGTACAAAAACGAAATTGACTACATAATAACAAACAAACCCGAGTACTTCAATGATACACACGTAATACAGAACTTGAACTTTAATACGGACCACCGTATGGTACGCGGCTGTTTAAAAAAGTTCCCAACCCAAAGAAGTAGAAACAAAATAAACAATAAACCGTTGACATCAGAACAAAATGGAAAAACTGTTGATTCTTTGTTTACCAAGTCATTGATAGAAGTATTAAACTCTGACAGAAGTGTCACAGAAAAATACGACCTTTTGAACGTGCAACTATCACAAATAAGAGCAGTAAAGGCAACAACATTTACAGACCCAAAGTTTAGCGAAAGGACAATAGAGCTCCTAGAAGAAAGAAATGAGATAATGACCGACAAGTCAAAAAGAAAAGAAAATCGTAACACAATAGCCAGACTGAGTAAACAGATTAGGGAAAATATAAGAAAAGACAGGAAAATAAGGAGATTGAAAAAACTAGAAGCCGAAATCCAAAAAACAGGAGGAACCAGAAAAGCTTTTAAAGAACTAAGGGAGTACGGAATGGAATGGATACCTAAATTAAAAAGTAACACATCGAAACAAGCAACAAACCGCAGAGAAATCCAGAAACTGGCTACAGACTATTACAAAACCCTTTACTCTTGTAATACCACCGAACAAATAAATAACACCTACAATCCAGCCACGAGATATAAAGATGTCCCACCTATACTCGTGCAAGAAGTTCAGAAAGCCATCATATCACAAAAGCTTGAAAAAACTCCAGGACCCGACCATATAACAAACGAGCTGATGAGAGGCACCGTAGAAGAATTAAGCCCAATCCTAACCAAGCTATTTAATGATATCTTAACAACTTACACCGTCCCGAGACAATGGAGCGAATCCCATATTATTCTCCTCCATAAAAAAGGAGATAAGGATAACATTGGCAACTATAGACCAATAAGCCTCATTTCAAATGTGTACAAAGTCTTTGAAAAAGTAATCCTGGAAAGAATAACAAAGGTTCTAGACGAAAACCAACCAATTGAGCAGGCAGGATTCAGGAAGAACTTCAGTACAATAGACCACATTCACACAATCAAACAAGTCATGGAAAAATATAACGAATATCAGAAACCCCTATATCTCTGCTTTATAGACTACTCCAAAGCTTTTGACAGCATAAACCATACATTTATCTGGCTGAGTCTAGAAGAACAAGGAGTGGACGAAGCCTATATACAAATAATTAAATCCATCTACAGTGAATGCAAAAGTCGCATTAAACTGGAAACAAAAGGAGATCCTTTTCCTATAAACAGAGGCGTTAGACAAGGAGATCCGCTCTCCCCCAAGCTGTTTAATGCTGTGCTAGAATACATATTTAGAAGATTAGATTGGGAAAACTATGGTATCAACATCAACGGTAGCCGCCTTAACCATTTGAGATTCGCTGATGATATTATCCTGCTAGAAGAAGACCCAAAAAAACTAGGACAAATGCTAAAAGCCCTAACAGTGAAAAGCAGAGATGTAGGATTAATAATGAATGCAAGCAAAACAAAATTAATGACCAATTCCACAGAAGTCAACATAGAGGTTTACGGAAAAAGGTTAGACTATGTGAAAGAATATGTTTACCTAGGCCAAATTATATCTCCTGAGGACTATATGTCCAAAGAAATAAACAAAAGAATAACCTCCGGATGGAAAAAATACTGGTCCTTAAAAGAAATAATGAAGAGTAGAGATTTAAGCATGCTCATTAAAAGAAAGACTTTCAACACCTGTATCCTCCCATGCATGACATACGGCTGCGAATCTTGGGCGTTAACAGACAATCAAAGAGAAAGACTAGCTAGTACACAAAGGGCAATGGAAAGGAGCATGCTGGGTACCAGACTAAGTGACAAAATCAGAAACTCAGAAATAAGAAGAAAAACCAAAGTTGTAGATATAATAACTCGTATAGAGCATTTAAAATGGGGTTGGACTGGACATATGTTACGCTGCAAAATAAACAAATGGAGCAAACAAGTAACCTTATGGTACCCAAGAGAGGACACCAGAAGTAAGGGGCGCCCTAAAACAAGATGGAGAGACGATATCCGCCTAACCTTGGGGCCTTACTGGACCAGAGTTGCGGAAGACAGAGCTCAGTGGAGAGAGCTGGAGGAGGCCTATGCCAACAGGCACGCCGAATTGCGAGACATAATATAGTAAATAGAAATGGAAAATATGTACTGTAAAACTTGTAGCGAATTCGGAATAAAAGGGCTTTATTATTATTATCAGTATGTAATATGTACCTGTTGCAATGGGTTCCACAGCCCATATAGCAACCAGTAAGGAATCACACAAACAGGCCTATGAAACGGATCACTATGTTATGATGCATTGTATGAAAACAGGAAGCGTGGCGCTTGCAGCGGGTCGCGGGGGCGCTTCCCACGCCCACGCCCGGCCGTGGCGCCACGTGGCCGCCCGCCCGTCCCGCGGGATCGCATCAAGTTCACACGTACTGATATGTGCGGGAGGGACATTGAAAGTGGGGTCAGCTGGTGAGTGCCTGTAAATTATGAATGAGATAGATCTACGAGAAACTGGAACACTTTATCGTTCTCCTACTACACGGTACTTGAACGTGTTCCCAAATGACATTTTTTTTAAATCCAAGCTGCCAGCAGCGACCCAGCTATCACCGTGCCGGTCACCGCCGCCGGGACATCAGAAACATTCAAGTTATCGCCGATGCGTTGTCAGCCAAGAAAGAAAGAACACCGTAAAAGATGTCAAATAATGGGCGTATAGACTGTTAAGACTGTAAGTTGAGCTACAGCTATGTCACTTCGGAATTTCAGCCGCAGTCAGCTATATTATTATGTGTAGCAGGATTTATCGCGTCGTCTAACTGGGGCCGAAGACGGGGAACGTGCGGTCGGTTGATGTCAGATGCACAAACACCAGAGTTTGAAAACATTTGAATAATGAAACATGTACTCACTTCTATTTCGGCAAGTTTAGAAATATTCGTTAATCTACACCTACTCATATTATAAAGGCCAAGTAAAGCCATAAACGGTATCCGCGAGCAAATTTATTCTCATAAAGTTACGAAATTCCTATTTAAATCTATGTGCACCAACTAATGGACGAATACTTAGATAGTCGTCCCGGGGCGAAACTAATTTAAAGTAAAGATCGAACTTGAAGATCTGAAACGTACTAACTACTAGGAGATTGACCCCTCGCCATGGCTGTGGGCAGCAGACGTGCTCTATCGGGCCACAGCGGCCCTTGCACAAGCACTTTTCATGATTGCAGGTAACGCCGCCGCGCCGGCACGAGACAAATTACACTCCCATCGCAACAGCATTGCGAGTGCGACCCGGCGAACACTGCAGTTCATACATAGAAGGCAATTGGTACTTAGTACTACATAGCCACTTAAAAAAAGGTGGCTGGTCTATGGAGTATGGAGCACGGCAACCGAAAAGTAGGCACCTAGCGCTACTGACACTAATTGCAACGCTTAATAGTAGAGTTCTTGTAAAGCTGAACTTTTAGATACCTAAATTATATTATCTTTCTCCTACGCAATCTAAATTACATCGCAAAGGACGTTCCGAGCAACAACAAGTGTAGATTATTGCTACAAAATAAAAGTATAAGTGGGATGTAATAATATGGATCAGCTAAAATAAAGTATCGCTGCGAGCGTAGCGGTAACGGCTGACGTCAGCCGTCAGCGCAGCGTCTGCGAATTGATGTCCCAATAATTGGTGTTGACATTGCAGCTCGCTGCGGCCGCGGGTCGGCGACCGCTCGCGGCTGAGCGCGGGCAAGCGACGACTGCGCAGAGTCGCAACTAGGTAGAACGTAAGAGAAACCCAACATTACCCATATTTTCAATAGACATTCATTGCTTACAATCAGTTTTTTCTTTAGATAATAAGGTTTATTTACAAACATTTCAGCCCTTTTTATTTCTACAGCCGAAAAACAAGCAAGTTAGTCCACCCGGCTGTATGTGGGTCAGAAGACAGTTTGAAATAAGAGGCGAACCAACTCATTAGGCCCTCCCAAAATGCCGTCTCCGAAACTCACGGATATTTCACGGTTGATTCTAGAAGATAGTTATTTTGGTTGTCTTTACCTTTTTTTTAATAATCTTTCCCCCCCCCCCCCCCCCCGAATTATCTTTCTCACTCTCAAAGTTATACTTGGACATTTACTTAATGAAGATTTTTCAATCGTCCTCAGCCGATTCCGAGTAGACTCTATGTGGGTCGCCTCACTTACTCGATCGACGACGACTCACTTACTACGAGTAACTGTACGTGATTACCGTGTCACACGGTACTCGTACACCTGTTAGTCAATGATGAAGTCTGTGCGCACCGGGCGCGGGCTGACCTATCCACCGCAGCCACTTGAGATGAACGAGTTGTCCGCGCGCGCTCGTTCATGCCGCGGCGCCCGACCACATCATTTCATTCTTAAATAAATAATAAATAATTTATTTTTTACTGCCACACAAATTACTTTAAAAAAACACACACAAACCTTAACTAAGTTCGATAGGCGAAGTAATGAAAAAAATTGGGAGCCGTTTGTATCCGATACCCTTGTTCTTGACCTGCAAATCTTTTCTTCACGCGTCCACACTTTAAACTTAAAGTTAGTAACGCGTGCTAAGTCTCTTGCTTTTTGAAATAATAGTAATAGCCGGTTGTGTCAAGTTACATGTTCTTTGATATACACGTTTTTCACGGGGTAAATCAAGGCCCCGGTCCGGGGTAGCTCCTTCTAGCTAGGTCGTTAGCTAGCAGGGATTCTTTTGTTTTTCCAATACAAATCTAAAGACACACTTCGGCTTGATGATTTCCTGTAATTCCGTTATAATTTTTCTATTATTTTGGTCACTAGTATCTTACATATAAAATTCGCGTGTCACAATGTTAGTTTACATTCTCCTCCAAAACGGCTTGACAGATTTTTATGAAATTTTAAATGCATATTATGTAGGTCTGAGAATCGGCTACTATCTATTTTTCATACCCCTAAGTGATAAGGGTTGTCCACCCCTAAATTTTTTATTTTATTTTTTGGACAAAACTTTTTTGGTTTTTTTTTATGATGTAGCATAAAAAAATACACATAATCCCAAATTTTTACATCCCTACCCCCACCCCTTAAATTTAAATCGTTCACTACAAGTAATCTATATGGCGGAACAACGTTCGCGGAGTCGGCTAGTAATAATATAATAAAACAATGTATCTACGAGTAGGTAGACAAATATAAACTGCCTAATTTCTGAACTTCACCTACATGAACTTACGCTTAAAACGTGAATAGCTCTACGTCTCTACCATTCAATAACAAGGACATTTAAACGAAGGACATTAAAGTCCACAAACATGTCGAAGCCTTGAAGTATTAAGTACTGCAAGCACATAGCGATATCACAGTGACTGTTAGGATGTGCCGAAATCTGGTAGACTCGGAAGACAGTTCGGATGGCATCCCGCCACACCCTCAACCTGCATAGTTGACGCTGCTGTGTCAGCCCATATCCTTCATACGCCACTTAGTTAGTACAGTATACGTTAATTACGTTACGGATAATTGATCATGGCAGCTATCCGGGGCGGTCACGCACCCAGTCACCCACGCTCCATAAACAGTCTCCATCGTAAGCGGGTAGGTAAGTACGTAACGTATGTAGGTAGTGCACACACCAGTGCACTGTTGACAGAGCTAATGGCCCGCCGACGTCGACGACGTGCTCATCTCAGTATTTGATATAATAATTATGTTCTTGCTCAATTGCTCATTCACTTCGGTACGAGACGCCGCGCCGACGAGACTAAGCGGTCGGCGAATATGGATAACCAAAGTTATTGCTTATTATTAAGTTAATTCTAAATAACACCTGCATTAGGTTTCATCAAGGTACGTGACGTCGACTGCCCTCGATTTCAGTGTTAATATATACTTACCTCAAATTAATAACAGAAGTTATCGTCAGACTCGGACAAAAAGATCAAAATTTACAGCTTCTCATTGAGCTTCTCATAACCTACATTATATGCAATAAACTTTCTACAGAAGAGCAATGGTAGAGGACACCGCTGACCGTTGGCCAGGCGCAACATGGACACGTAACCGAACGATTCACGACTAGTTTTCTCTTCTCCTCTCTTCACCACCAGCTCCGTGGTTTAGGTTACATACAAGTTAACTATATTAATTTAAAGGCGGCGTTAACGGTACCAGGCACGTGGTGTGGTAGTCTGCACTTTATAATGTTTTATTAATACAATATGCTAACACGGCGCCGCGGCTCGTGTCCCCGGGGACGTGTGTTGCTAAGAGTTGTGAATTGTTTATGGCTCAAAGGCTAACGTTACCTACAGCGGAGTACTTACCTACTTGTTGCCGCAAAACCTCAATTCGTACGTGATGCCTTTGTGTTGTACACTCGCTAGTGTTACAAGCTCACTACTAGTCTCATTTGGTGCAACGCGTTATAAGAAAAAGTTTACAATATTTAATATCAATTCCTATGATTTTAATGTGGATAAGTAATGTTTCCAAGAAACTGCATAGTGTTAGATATGTCACAATTCCGCAAGTAAAGTTATCTTCATAGCAGAGAATTATTATCGATATCATAAACTATTTAAAACATGAGTATCTCATATAAACATGACAATAATACGATATGGTCGGATTGTTTAAACGATGCAATTAATTATACGACATTGCCAATATAATGGGAACGAATGAGGAATAATTGGAGCAGGATTAAGGCGATTCACGTCCAATGCCACGCACCGGTGCACGGACTGCGTGGACGCACACGATGCTTGGACAATGGACATTAGTTTGAATGCCATAATCAGTAATGTGTTTTTTCTTGTTTCTTGTTTTCTTTGTTGACGGTTGAATCAATCATCCTGTGCACACTGTCCAAAATGTATCCTGTAGAAGAGCCAGAGGCTGGCAACTCTGCGCCTGTGCTCGAAACTATTTAATGGTTACGATTGATAGTGCAGAGCGTAGTAAGTATTATTACTGTAACCGACATTTGTGTAGCCCCAAGGCTTTGCCAACTGTAAATGCGAATATAAAAAAAAACAGAAGAACGTACGCAGATTCTCAATGTTTTTTGATTGTCCGCCAGTCATATGGTCGCATCCAAACCGCACCAGCCGTAATCTAAAAGTCAGCGACCAGAACGATTAGTATCGTATTTCTATGATCCGTATGAGCCAGCGAGCCGTGAGAAGGTCGCCGCGAACGATAATGACAACACTGACAACGAACAAATGCCGGAAGTGGTCCGCCCGCGCTCAGCTGATGCAGGACTATGTACTCCACCGAAACCAGAAATTCTTTCACTATTCATTGTTCGATTCCGCGAACAACGAAAGTGTAGAACGAGGTATCGGATCGAATATCGCGCGAACAGTACAAAGGCGCAATTAGTACTCAGTTCAGAGATCGTTCAGCTTTCTAACATTAATTCCGTCAGTAGAGCACGAAGTGGCAAATGTCGCGTCGCGCTCTTTGTTCCTTTTGCTAGTGGCTGGTGAACATTCTCGCCGCGCCGCCACCCGCGCCTCCACCCGCGCCGCCACCCGCGCCGCGCCGCCTCGCCGGAGAAAGTGAACGTTCGAAGAATGAGCACTCCATCGACGTATCACTTAGTTAAAAATGATACAACAATAGAACAGAATTTAATTGAGAGACTACAATACTATCGGTAAACCATTGGAGATGCTTAGACTCAGGATTTAAAGTTGCCGCAATTTGTTCAAACAAAATATAATTTTCTACTAATACTTTTCCCGCCATGTAATTAGTACATCACCTTGAACGTATATGGGTATATACGTAGATAAAGTATATACGTAGATAAAGTATCAATCGGGTAACTAAAGTTGCTTCTCATTGAATTGTTTATTAAGGTGATTTGAAAGAATTATACAATCTCTATTACAAAATTATTGAGTTTGGAGTTAGATACATACATTTGCCAAATCAAATGGTCAGACATTTTAAATTACTGCTTACCTTTTTTTATCCATATATATAAAAGAAGCTGACTGACTGACTGACTGACTGACATATCAACGCAGGTCCTAAACTATAAGGGTTAGAAACTTGAAATTTTGCACAGGGTTCCTTTTATATCGTAGGGGAGCAATAAGAAAGGATTTTTGAAAATTCACCCCCTAAGGGGGTAAAATGGGGGTGCAAAGTTAGTATGAAACTTTGCCGTTTTTGAAGGTATTCGAATGAAATTCAGAATGAAGGTTATTGAAAGTTATGAAAGCATTGCATTGAAAGTTATGAAATACGTATAAAATATTTTTTCGAAAATCATCCCTTAAGCGAGTAAAAGGGGGACGCAAAGTTAGTATGAAAGTTCTCTGATTTTATCAACTTGTATATATTGTTGATGAAGTCTTGGGTTGTAGAGCGTACATATATATTTACAAATATTTCCTCGCAGTAATTAATCAAGAAAATTATTTAATTATGTTAAGACCCCTGTGTCCATCAACAGTAAAGTCAATATTTTTGGCATTTAACAATCATTAAAAGTAACTTTCTCAAACACTTACGTAACTTATTGAAATGAAACATTGTGTAACGAAACTTTCACATCATTGCTGTTGCACCATTAATCAATTCAAATTGATAATCTCTACTATTTTAATGCTGTGTATGATACATATAAAAGAGCAAACTCATTTACAAATCATCGCATGACTTGATCTCGGGTGAGCGCCGAGTGACTTCCGAAATATTACATTTTGTACCAAGATTATTTAAGTGAAATATCAGACTCTTAGAAACGATACGTAGATACTATGCATAATTATGTTTCATTAATTACTGGAGCCGCGACTCACCCTCAGTGTCAAGCCCGCGGTGACCACTCCGGCCATCTGGCTATCGGCCGCCGAAGGTGTCTAAACGCGGTAGATAACATGTATTTTAAAGCGGCCAGACTAATTAAAAACAACTATGTCTATCACCTCCAGCGTACTTAGGTATAGCATTCGAACAAATAACGTTCGGAAAGTCATTAAGCTCACCGATAGCGGCGGCTACGGCTGGGCTTTTCAGGCACCCATCGCCCATCTTATTACATCAATAAAACTGTACCACTTTAGATAGGTGATATTTTATAATGGTGAAGTTAAACGCCTGACTAGTTACTAAATCATTTGAGGAGTATCTTCGTTCAAATTAAGTTTGACTACTAGGAACGAGATTCCCGATTTCCTTCTACTTTGGTAAGAACGCAAGCGTTACGCTTAGGTGTCTATGGACGGGGGCAACCGGCCAACATGAGGCGTCGCATTTGCCCGTTATCAGCTCTTAATCAATATGTTATAACATCGATATGGTGTCTTACCATATGTTTAATAATGACGCAGCCGCAGCAGCGTGCTCTCTGACAGTCAGTCCACCTACAAACAGTTCAAAATAACAGTGTATTCATGTGTATTGTGTTCGTGTCTGTATGTATGTAATGCGTAATGCGGTGTGCAGTAGTGTAGTATACCGCGACCCGCGACCGACCCCGAGCCAGCCTTTGTCTTCCGCCGTCGCCGCGTCGTGCCGGGGTCGTGCCGTGGCCGCGCCGTGCCGGGCCGCTTTCTCCGGTGGCCGGCGTGCTCGCGGCCGAGTTGTTGGCATTCCGGGACGAATTCCTCACATTTCCGGCCGCAGCTTCACAATGACAATCTAATCCAATCTATAGAAATACCACGGTAATGAAAAATAGGGTAGGATTTTCTATTTATATCAATCGTATTGTCTCTACAAATTATTTATAGAAGACGACACTAATCTGTTATTTATTTATACTATTAATAGCAGAAAAAACGGCTTATTCCTTAAGAACCCCTGCTTCAACAACGTTTCATCGATTGATAGCATTCAAGATCAACTTACCTACTTTGCCTAATATAACACAAAGATTGTGTTATGCTGAACCGATAGTATAATTGGTTATTGCAACATCTCAACAACAACTCGTCCACACTATCATGTGAGAATTGCAACCGTTGACGAGTTTCGTAAAGATCTAGTACGCTAAGTTGTCACTTGTACTGAACGCCCGTCCCCGGCGTCGCCGTCGACCGGCCCCGGTGGCCCCGGTGGCCCCGGGGTACCGTCATTGTCCTACATAATAGATGACGCACAGCCGTCACGCAGCCACGACACACATTAACCGAAGTGTTTACGCAAGTGCCCGGAGTCCCGCGGGACCGCAGTCGGCTGTTTGGCTTAAAAATTTAGCGACGCGAAATAGAAAGAAAAACGACTTTTCCTTATGAAAACAATTTCGCTACTGGCAATGACCATGTATATACATTTAAATTTATTTATTTATGGAGACTGTTTCGATCGTGTTTTTATTCATGAAACCCATTATGATTTTATTGTTACGGAAATGTAAAAGAACGTGCTCGTCGTGTCAACGTGTCATCTGCCAACTACAGTGGTAGTTGGTACCTACT
This sequence comes from Ochlodes sylvanus, assembly GCA_905404295.2. Classification (NCBI taxonomy): domain Eukaryota; kingdom Metazoa; phylum Arthropoda; class Insecta; order Lepidoptera; family Hesperiidae; genus Ochlodes; species Ochlodes sylvanus. The sequence continues at coordinate 15,135,944 of FR990126.1, forward strand.
AGTGGCTGGGTGTTGGTCGCAATGGACTCGGTCCTCACTCTACGTATCTGTAGTAGGTACATTATGTTGGTACGTGCCTGGCTTCATTTGAATAAAAATGTAACTTTTTATATCGGCCTTTATTATTCTGTCATCAAAAGCGGTGGACCACTAACGGCGAACTTGTTACGCGAGACGAGTGGTCGCGTGGTCGACTCGTCCGCGTCACCGGAGCGCGAGAACCGGCACGATCGTTACCACGCCTCGGAATCTTAACTTCAAATTGCCCCCGGATTTTTTGCATTTCATACAGTTAACGATTAGGTACCTACATTTGTAGCTAATTTTCAGATCAACCCAGCGCTCGATTAAGCTAAATCAGAACGTTGCGTAACCGGCTAGCAAAAAACCGAGGAGTATTGACCTGAATTATAAATTCTTGATCTAGCGATTTAGAAAAAGGCAAAGTCGGTAAAACCTCGTCGCCGTGTGATCGTTGCCAATCGCGATCTACATCTTACTGAATGACGTGAATCTTAAAACGATTACGCAAAAGTTTTACCGATTTCACAAGTGTGGCGCGCTCGGCCTAATGGCCTAAAACGGTATCCGCTCGCGAATCCTGCCGACGTCGGCGAGCGGCGCGGCGTAGCGCGGCGGTGGTAAGCGGTAAGCGGTAAACAGCCGAGAGCCGAGAGGGAAAGTAGCGAGTGGAGTGTGCCGCGGTGAGTCAGCGCCGACAGCGCCGGCAGGCGGCAGCAGTGGGCCGGAATGTCGGGCGAGCAGCCTTGGAGACATCGTGAAGGACATTGATCTTTGATTGCTTCTTAAAAGATATCCGAAAAGTTCAAAATCCGAAAGCAAATGCAAATATTATCCAAGAATTAGGTCTGGCAAACCGTTGGAAAACGCTCTCCCCTACTCGATGCCGCTTGAGCAATATAAATATCCTTAATGGACTTTTCTACATAATACGCATATGTATTATGTAGAGAAGTCTTCAATCTCTTTGTGACGTCGGATCTTATCAACGTAGAGGCTAGGGCACAAATGAATCATCTTTGGGTGTACCTTACACCTCCATCCAACCTTGAGCCCAAGTTGATCATCTCACTGATCAACGGTACTCAGGTGTGGTGGCAGGGCCAACGGTTCCCGTGTGGCAGCTCGTTACCACCCTCGTACTTACGCACACCCATCGTAATTACAAAATCGACCGTGAAATGTTTTTACGTGTTACGGTTTCAGTGTCGTAGTGCGAGTCCCGTTTCTATTAGCAGGTAACTCATTTATCGGGTATTATTACAAAAAACTTACATACCTCGTGCCTTCCTATCTAGTTTTGATATCGATGTCGATACTTAGTATAAAAAAACGTCGGTCGCTACGTTGAAGTTAAGTAAACGCAGAGTTGCATTGCTTTTTAGTAGAATCATTTTATTAGTCTTTTTTCTTATTCAAATTCAAATTCATGTAGGTATCACTGACACACTTATGCATGTCGTTTTTAGGGTTCCGTATTTTTATTCTATCGCTTGATATTTTAGCGACATCTCATTAGGCAGCGAATAAAATATTTTTTATGACGTTTTATGGAACAGTGATTATGAGAGTATAAAACTGTTTTTTGCTATCTTTTTTAGTTTCTGCGTTATTAGAATACCAGCATGGCTTCTACCCGGTGATCATCCATTTAGGCCTGTAGGCGATGAGATGGCCACATGATTTTGGACATCGGTTTCTTTTTTTAATATATGTTATTGTGAGTTACACTTCGTAAGATTCAGCATAAAGAAGCCGCGCGCCGGAGTAAAGAACACGAGTTGAACGAATGCTATCAATGTGTTTCCCGTTTGGCCAGCAATAGCTGTTGCAACGTCCGTCGCGCGATTCGCCGGCTCTCGCGCAACTAACAAACCGAATATCCGACATACCTACTCGTACCTACTGCACCAATAAACCAGCCCCATTCACACTAACTTTATTCATAACGTTACTTACTGCAGCGCACATTTCACACGTGGTGGACTACATCGCCCCGTGTCATCACTCATCACCGCTGGCAGCCTGGCACCAGCTCCGACACTACACACGCAATCGTAACACATCAAAAACATTTCTGGTTAATACTGAGGGCAGGATGGGGGCTGGCCTGAGAGACCCCACGACCGTGCACTTGTACACAGTCCACCGCAAGGTTAAGATTAAACCTCCGATGATACCTGACCACGAATGTTGGAGATCGTCTCGAACTCAATGATAAACAGCCTACTGAACCCCTTACACCCTGAACATTAGTTATCTTTGTATTGGTATCTACTATCTAAGCTCACGCAATAAATTGAAAGGCTTCACGTTATTTGACACGTAATTAAATGCGATGACTGTACACGGATATCTATAGGTTGCGATAATTATTACCACATGGAGTGAATAATACATGAGTAGGTATATCTACATATCATAGGCATTGCGCATTGCTCAACCGTACACCGTCCGGTCATTGACCACCTGGTGGATGCTCACGTGGCCCGAGTGGTCGCACGCAACCCGTGTCTGTGATGTACATAATCCAACTTCTGACGAGGAGCCAATTAAGAAATTATGCTCCGGTTGTTATGACGTAAGACGGCGATTCACGATAATGAATCAAAATTTTGGCCGCGTCACTCGGTCGCGTACTACTAGTACCGCATTGTAGTAAAAGTGGAATATGAAACTAAAACAATCAGCGGCGGCTCCCACGCGACCCGCGCCTCCGCCACGCCTCGCGGATCCGGGTCTTCGGCGAAGCAGTTCCACTGAGCGCAGACAATATAATGGCGTGATGACGTCACCGGAGTACCATGCCGCCGGGCCTCGAGCCCCGAGCACCGCGTGGGAGGCTAGACTTTGCGGCCTAAACGCGCTCCTTCCGCCTGTAATTATAGTCTAATCAATCTCATTTAGCGGTAAGCAGGACGTCCCCCGAATACAGATGTCGAGAGAGTCGAGACGAAGATTGGCAATTAACCTAAAGTACCGGAAACGAGAAAATAAAATTATATAAACGTGAGGGCCACGGAGATCGGTCAACCTATAGTAAGCCTACTTGTCTAATTTCTCCAATGATGGCACCGACCGTCAGTAGCGAGTGCTGCCACCCATTAGTGGTCTGCAGATAGCAACACGCGGAAGCAGCCGAGAACGTGTTCTGTTTGTTTGGAACGCATATCTTTATTCTAGTTCTATTCTAAGTTTTGAGACAAAACGCCGAACTAACTTATACTGTAATATTGTTATGTACCTGTTGTACCTATTAAATATAATTACTGAACCTACTGGTGGTATTGGTAAACGTCGTAAACGTAATAAATGTAATTAGCGCACCCACTCAATGACGGCGAATCGGCAAAGCCTGTTTCTTTGGTAATGTTAAAGCCAACGGTACCACGCAGTGAGATGAGACCGTAGATATCGAACGCGTACTTTGATTGTGAACCTGGGACCCCTTGATCGACGGATCCCATGTTTCTTCTTATTTCAGGTCTCAGTCAAAAGTTAATCAAAATATAACTTTCGATATTACATAAGCGCGACAGTGACTTGTGTGTACGACATGACACAACATGGCGCAACGAGCGCGACGTGACGGATACAGACGTTCGCCCTTTCGCTGCACTCTGCGGTGCCCAGAGCTTTCTCTATATCCGTGGTGAACGGAATCACGCATTGATTACCTAATGAACGGGGCCGGCCGCAGCCCGCAGCCGCCGCCGAGAGATCCGTTCGTTGTGCAATTAATACAAAATCGTATTAGGGCTTGCGTAGCACAACATGCACGTGAGTCACAATCGCTTGGTCGACGCCTCGATGAAACGAATTAATGGTAAACAGGTTTCTGCAACGTCGTGCATCGACATGGTCAGCGACAGCGGCTGCGACGAGATCGCGTTAACAGTATGGCCGTATACCCGATCTGAGTTTACCGCGTTAGTAACTTAGTTTTTATTAATGAATGGCACGATCAATATTCGGTATAGTGTAGAGAAGTATTAGTTACTCCTTTTTGTACGTACGAGTATGTAGAGTCATCGATTATAGCAATGTATTAATGTAGGAAATGAGCACACGGATCTATGACACCGTTGAAGTATGCTCCGGCCTCGATGTGACGAACCGTGACCCGCGGCAAGGTAGAGCCGATGTTGGGCAGCGCTGGCTGGCCACTACATTACCTTGTAGAGCATCTGATACTAGTCAGTCCTCGCCAGATTCCCTCGACCGGGCCCACCGGGCCGACCGGGCCAACGGCCGGCGCGTGGATCCCACTACGTTCGCTAACCGACCGACGGACGATCGAAAGAATGTCCAAACTGACAGTACAGTTTTAAATTACCAAACTTAAGAGGAAATACCACGCGAACCCTTTTCCAAATTTGGGATTTTTTCACTCAATATCTCTGTCGCGCTTGCGAGCGGCGTGTATGTCAGTGCGGTAGGGACAACTGCAGCTCCGTGTAAAAACCCGAGGCAAAAATCATCAAAATCGAGGTTCCGTTCTCGACTAATCCCCCCGCCAAAACTAAAGCAATCTTAACGAAATTTTGGAAATTGAAGGGGAAGGAGATATTCTGTGTCGGACCGTTTAGCTTTTTGTGCTAATTATTATACAATTTGTGTAGTTACTAGGCGTTTGTTTGCGGCATATTTATTTGGCCGTTTTAAGCGCTGTTTGAAGTAGCCTAAAACTTTTGAAAACAAAAATATCAAAAAAATCAAAACGTACCGACATAGATAATGATGATATTATTCCTGTGTGAAAAAATTATTGATCTAGAGTCAAAAACCAGCGAGGGATTAGTCGAAAACGTTTGTATGGAAAAATGACCCGTAGCATTTCCTCTTAATTACTGATGGATCTCGGTTCGCGATTAGACGTTATCGGAAGACTCAGCCGGCCCCGGGGGCGCAGGCCTACAGAGCCTCGCCCGCACTCCGACGCAGGGGTTCCTTTTTTTTCTTTCCCGTTAATGTCTGAAACGACTGCGGTTTGCAGTAATTTATTGTAAAATTAGTATTTAGTGTTTGGTTTACCTTAATAGTTTGGGCTTCCCAAAACGAGATTATATTAAACACTGTTGTAGGTCAAAATACGTAATAAAGCAGACAAACGGACAGTGTTACTTTCGAAGTTAAAATATTAGTATCGACAATATGATACGCTACAATACGTTAGCTCCGCCCGCGCCGGGGCCGCAGGGGCTGCAACTCGGGGCCCGCGCCGGTGTCAGACTAGGACTACGCTCGTAGCGATTCTGACTATTTCTGACGCCCCAGATCCTCCTGACGCTCTGGACGCTCGTCTCGCTCCTTACAACGCCATGTGGCATGTGGCCACGAGGCGAAGACGATTCACGTGGTGGAGCTGCGGAGTCCTTTACAAGCGTCGCAGCTGCCATTCGTTCGCATTCAGTCGCACAACATCGCACACATTCATGTTACGGACGACTCGGACGAGTCAGATAAGTTTCTCGAGCGCACTGCCGTCGGGACGCGCGCGCTGCGGACGTGACTAATTTCAAAGCAGTCTTTGCCTCTTGATTTATGTTATAACTAAACGAGCAATTCTTGTATATATGCACATATAATCTGAATCTCAGAAACCACTCTAACGATTTTCATGAAATTTAGAATGTTTCGGAGGCGATATGTCGATCTAGCTAGGTTTCATTTTTAGAAAACGTCGTTTTATCCGTGTTTTCAGACCATGAAAAACTATTACAATATCATTAGAATATACAATATGTATACATATCATAGCTTTTTTTATTATTTTGTCGGTAAGATCGAAAATATTATTCATATTTCATCAGTATGTAATTCGTATCTAAATAGAATTTGCAAAAAACACGATTTACAAAAAAAATACCAAGCAAAGCTCATCCAGGTCCTTATTTAGTAAACGTGTAGTAAGGTAGGTAGATGTACGAGTAATACCTATGTAAAACCTACCTCCCGTTCGTGTCGTACACATCTCGTTGCTTATGTTAATGGTTAATAAGTACAATAAATATTTTACGACTGACCGAACATTGGGCATTGTTCACAGATCGTGTACCAGAACGCTAAGTAGACATTCTACCTACAGTATTTATCCAGAAATCTAAGAAGCAACGTCGTTAATCCTACCTACAATTAGTATTATCGGCCCGCACCGCATAAAAACGTGTTTTATCTTTCGAGGTAAAGCCTTCATTTCGCAGGTAATGAACCACTGGTTGCTATTGACGGCGTTATACACAATACAATGGGATTTCTGGATCTGAGCAAGTAGTGTTGCTCGCTGTTACGAGTTACTGGAAGGTATTACACGACCGGTCCGCCTCGCCTACGGACCGGCATGCGGCAGCGGACTACCGAGAACCGACCCGCGGCGCACACAATGGTACGACCACATTACGAAACATATTGAAAACTGACGACGAGCATCCGTACTTCATTTTATATTTTTTTATATGCTATTAACCAACTACAAAGCTGACGAGTCAGGTAGTGGTAAACGATCACCCAGATCTCAGCCAAGGCGAGGTCGAACTCGATAGCGTGATTCAGGTTAGTCCTGACGTCACCGTGTGTCGTGTGTGTGATACAAAGAACAGAGAACAGTTTTTAATCGGGTCCGCCGATAGGGAGCGTCACAAGTAGCTGTGATATAACCACCTTCGTGCGGCCGAGCCGCGGTTCTCCGGTGACCGGCAGCCGGCGGCGGCGGCTCCACGCTGCCCGCAGTGCCCGCCGCCCGCCGATAACGGACAAGCGTATTCCAAACATTACACTAATCCAGTAAAGACTTTTTGTTTATCACCGCAGTTAGTCACACTCGTAGTTCCAGCGTTATCTAACTATTTACATTACTCATAGCTCATAGCCGGTGTTCAGTAACTCCCGGAATTTAATTTCTATGCTCCGTGATGTACTTAAGCAGCTTAGAAGTCGTAGAACGCACAAAGATTTTTGTCGGACAACTCGTTATTAACGAGTGTGCAGACAACCTACAGTTATTGATGTACATAGTACTTATAATTATATTTGTCCTAATCTTCCTCGTAGCATCAACAACAACATCAGTGCAGGAGTTCCAGTAGCGGGATGCCCTCGTCGTACCACCCTACCACCATGGGCCGCCGTGGACGGCAGGCCCGTCAGACGGCCAGCTTCCTCAGTGTCAACAACGATAAGATATGGATCGCGGCTTGTAGTCGACCATACATAAAATAACAGTAAGCAGTATTGCAAGGTAGCTGGTACCTGGCGAGCCTGGCCTAGTGTGGAACTGTGGACAGTGGCGGCTGCGTTGGGGCCGCCCGGCCGGGCACACATCGGCGAGACCTAATTATATTACGAAGTTAGAAAGTCCGAGTTACTCCACTTTGCACTTAATTGAGTTCGAGATAGATTCGGTGGAGATGACTTACATCCGCAACAATTTCGTTTTTATTGGCTTTCTAACTAACGGCATTACTGCTCTTAGCACACACAGATAATAAAATTAATATTATGAATATCGATTGGTCAAGTTAATAACATGAATCTGCAAAATTGAATAGATAAGAAAATGTTTTTAACTTACTTAGCGGAACTGGAGCTAGAGAGTGCTTTATTTATTAAATTGATTGTACAGCCGGTCGATGAACGAGCTGCGACCACGGGCTGGGATTACGAGTCCAATGACATCCAAAAGGAGAGACCTGACACCACCTGCACCGCCTGATTGATTGCTCCGCAGGGCACTTGGCCTCAAGGAGAGGTGGTCTATAATAAAATTATTGATAAACATTGAACGTGTGGTCAGGTCACCAGCGGTGAGGCCAGACGGCGGCTACAACGACAAACTTTTACGTGAGTCCAGTGTCCAATGTCCACGTAACAGTTCTTTTAAAGCATCGGCCGATGACGATCGTTCATGTTTCATAAATCCCACCGGGCGGGGTGCCGGGGTACCGGGGAGCCGGTAGCCAGGCGGCCGTCAACTTTTGCATTTCGGCGACAGCGTTAATGACACGTTACGACGAGGATAGGCTTTATGGCCTTTATGCCATTTAGGGGTCCGCCGCCGCCGCGCCGGGGGGCGTAGTACTCCCGCTCACGACAACTAGGTATAGGTAAGTATATGTGGGTATACCACTACTTTCGTCAATCATGCTACTCGTATGAACACAATAATATAATGTAGGTAAGTACAAATCCAAATGTCGGAAATTTTTAAGCCGCTCGAAGGTATCCGACATGGCTTAACGACTGCTACCAAATGGTAACAACCGGGACCGACGGCTTTACGTGCCCTCCTAAACAAGGAAGCGTTCAAGGAATTTACCACTAGCGGTCACCCATCCAACTATCGACCGCGCCCGCTGTTGTTTAACTTTGTCGATCACTTTACGATCGACGCAGGCTATGAGCGCGATTTACATAATTAGATTTTTTAAGTATTAATTATGTTCATTTGTAATTACATTATTAGGTGCTCTTATCCTCGTCCATAAGGCGTGCAAATGTATTAAAAGATAAGATACAGGATTTTGATGACCATCCGAGTGCACTACGGAACCCCCGGCCCCGGCACGCTCCGCAACATGCTCAGCCGTAAGCTCAGTCTATAAGTACTTTCCGTTTCGATTGACTTCACTTAATGATTACAAATCCGGTGTGAACTGGATTGTCTAGTTCTATATTCCATAAGAACCAATCAAATGTGTTTTTGGTACGTACCTATACTACCTAAACGAGGGACGACGGAAAGAAGCATCTATTTGGATGCTGATCTGAACCGGCAAACGCGCAGACGAGCGATCTGATGGTAAAAAATGTTGTTTGGCGGCTGATTCAAGCAAGCCAGCCGGTCCTCAGCCCTCCCAACGAGCCTAGAGTACCTTCGGTGGATGGTGGAGACCGGTCCAGCTACCGGGTGCCGTATCTTCGTACGTTGTTCAGCCTCGTAAGGAGACATGCACGTAAATAAATAAAGTAGGTATGTACCAACCTAGATGCCAACAGCAGAACGCAAACTAGTGGAGTCGTCAGTCGCCAGTCGGCGGTCGCCAGTCGCCGGTAATTATATATTAATTATTTCGGTCGTTATTGATAACACCGTCCGTTACGTAATTATTGAGAAGTTCTCGATATACATCTTTATGTGAATGTCTATTCAGTTCCAACACGGGTCTCATGCGACATGAGCATCGTCGTTGGGGTCACTCTCCGCTAACCTCGCTCGAGCTGAATACCGGGACGGTATTCAGCTCGAGCGAGGTGAGCGAGGTCCTAATTTGGTTAAGGACGTTTATTAAGAGTATCCAGGATATTAGTTTTGCCAGAACTCTATTAAGCTACTTTTAGTTTTGCTAATACATAAATACGCGGCGCCTAATGTTTCCAATACCCTAAAAACCGCAAAATGTTCCCTAGTCTCGAATGTCCTAAATTATGTAAGTCTAAAATCTTGGTCACCGCTAAAATTGACGCGATCGAAGGATCTGATCTATCGGTGGAACAGTCAGTGTTGACCAGCGGCGGCAGGCTGGGCGGCCGGGGTGGCCGCAGCCGGCGATAAGCGGGGCACGTTAAAAGCTCAGTTATCTTGGCGTGACGTCACCGCGCCGACGCCGGCGCCGAACCCGCTGCCCCTAGACACGACGCGGCGGCAGCGTCGCCAGCTGCACATAAGTAACATAATTGAGATAATACAGTATATAATTAAATGCAATTGATTAAATAACAAAATTATAATTACCTATAATTATTATGTATTAATAAGTTAAATGCACGCGAGAGCGGAAGGAGCTAACTGTGGGACGCGGGCGCAGCTCCGCCTAGTAGTAGATATTTCGAAAAGTTGAACGAATTACGGGATAAAGATAAGATATTTAGGTACCACCGACCACACAGCCAATTGACACCTAATGTTTGATTTTCCGTATTGAATGAATGCTGGCAACTAGCTGTCGAAGCGGGGTGCATGGCCAATTCAACGCTGTGATTGGCTAATTCAAGGCCACACGAAATGTCCACACGGAAAGAAATAGATTAATTTAAGCAACGGGATAGAATGAGACGGCACGAATTTATATCGGTACTATAAGCCAGATGTGTTGACAGAAGCAATTCGCCTGTTATTAGAAGTCTATTGGCTGTTTGGTCGGTGTTAGGTACCCTTCTTTTGGTATTGTGCAGGTCGCTGTGTATATCGTGTGAGTTGGGGCGTACCTACATCAAGTTCTTTTAATTGAAAGTCAATATTTGCAAAACACTGTTTATTGGTTTAATGAATCCGATACAAATGCGAACAGAGCAAGCGCACACGCGAGGCGCTAGAGACGACTGACTGCGAGGGGGTAGCGCAAGTGCAAGTCGGCTCGTGTTACATACATATATGTCGCTACAGTATTAAAGTAGGTAATGCCTCTTTATTCGATAGCTGCTATCATAAATCGACCTTAAAATGATTTACCACATTTCAAGTGCGGGATGAAGAACAATCGACAAGCGGGCCTGCGACCACCTGGTCAGTCCACGAGCGAGGCATCGGCTACGCGGCGCCACGTGGGCCACGTTCCCTGTCGACGGCGGTGTTTCCACGGTGGGCTTCCACCCTCTTTCTACGATCAACCATGAAATATTTTACACTCAGAAAACATCTCAACAGTAACAGGGTCGTTCACTTCTTTCTTAGCCGGAAAAGCGTCGGGTATTCGTTCAGTGGCACTGTTGTCCACGGACGGCAGTGATCTCATCCCGTCAGGTGGCTAGTCTGATCGATTGTCAGCTACTCGCATTACTCGGTCACTCTACCGGATATACTACAAAAGGAGCAATGTAAGCCAAACCGTAGCTGGAGGAAGTATCTCCTTCAACAAATCATAGTAAATGGGTACACAATACACAATTTGCTGTCGAGCTATGATGATCGTTGCGCTCGATGCGATCGTCTCGACACTCGACAATAGCGGGCGGCGGGCGCGGCGTCCTGTTAGACAGACAGATAATATCGTGATTTATACTCGTCATCAGTTATCAGCACACAGTAACTTCACCCAAGTAAGGGTGTCTAGAATCTAGATGTTTCAGATATTATACAGTTTGAAATTTGTTTTTACTAACAAAAATACAATAAACCGAAATTTGATACACTCGTGACTCATTAATGAATTCGTATTTGAAGATAACCTACTGATCTTAATGTCGGTCAGTAATAAAAAACTAAAATGTGTGCAATTCACACGTGATAGAAGTGAAACTTCAAAGAAAAACGAATACTGTCAGTCCAAATATTGATGTTTTGCTTTGCTTACGTAAGCCGCCATTTTGCCGTAAAAGGTATTGCTCTAGGATGCCGAGCCATGGAAAACAGACAAGACAAGAACACACACACCCAGACCAAGGACAGAAATTTAAATTCATCATTCAAATTTTCCGCCTCGCTGGGAATCGAACCCAGGACCCTCGGAACGGCGATCCGGCGTGTCATTAATATGAACGATAATTGCCTATGAAGGTAATCAATCGAGACCTCCCAATGTATTCGATACCACGCCGCCGTCGCGTCGAGCGCCGGACAATGAAACTATGAATAATAAAATGATCACCACAATGGTACGGCCAGCGACCAGCGGCCAGCGGACAGCCGCTAGCCGCTAGCCGGGCCAGCGCTGGACACCGGGGGGGGGGGGGGGGGGGGGGGGGGGGGGGGGGGGAAGGCCGCGATGACACGCACCGATTACCGCACGCCCTTTGTCTTGCTAGTGTAAACAATTAGGTACACGGAGCCGATATCGCTCCGATTGATACCTAACCCATTACTTAATAGATTTATTTCATTTGAATATAGTTTACCCTTTATTGCCCTTTCCTGGATTGTCCTTGATCTTTCCTGGATTGTCCTTAATCTTTCCTGGATTGTCCTTAACGGACATATTTGAAAAAATTATGAAAAGTAAATTAGATAAAAATACTAATTTGATTATTTTCGTTGGAAATAGGGGAAAGGTAAACAGAAAAATCTTACTACATTATTATGACCAGTTGCGTTCCTTAAATTTAAAGAGTATTGTAATGTTTACTTTACCCTATAGTAAAAGTTTGCCACAGAAAGAAAATAATATAAGATATTCCTTAAATTTAGCCTTGGACACTATGTCTTTATATAGTGACAAATTCCTAAGTGTTATTGACACAAACAAATTAATTACTTCTTTTAATATGACTAATGATAAATATTATCTGCCAAATTATTTGAAAAAACAGATAGCAATTTCGCTATCATATTTTATTGACAATTTAGCCAAGAATTTGGCTAGTACCACTGCCTCTATTGGGCAGCCATGTATTGACATGCATCCTAGCGTTGAGCATGGATCCTTGGAATATGTTCCAAATCATTTAAATTAATTTGTAAGACAACAGAGAATAACTCTAGCAGTATATTAAAAAAGGGAAAGCATGGTAATTTAAACATAGTACACCAAAATATACAAGGCTTTTCCAGTAAAGAATTACAATTAGATTTATTACTAAATGAAATGAAAATAGATATTTTTTGTGTTACAGAGCACTGGTTAAAAAAACACGAATTAATCATATCCATAGATAACTACAGTATAGGCAGTTCTTTTTGTAGACAAAATATGCTAAGAGGAGGGTCATTAATAATTATTCGCAATAGTATGATTTATAAGGAACGTAAAGACATAGTATCCCTCTCTATTGAACATATTATAGAGCTTTCATGTATTGAACTAAAAGGGGTGGTAATTGTATGTGTATATAGACCACCTGCAGGCAACTACCCATCGTTCGAATCTGCTATGGAAGATGTCTTAAAAATATTGTGTAAAAAAAATAAAAAAGTAGTGGTGTGTGGAGATTTTAATATTGATATTTTAGTCAGAACTTCTTGCTCGGTAAGGTTCATTAGCTTATTCAAGTCATTTAACTTAGACTATGTTTTTTTTGAACCTACCAGAGTGTCTGCTACATCAGCTACTTGCTTGGATAACATTTTTTGTGATTGCATGATATTAAATAAGTCAATATTAAATTGTATTAGTTCAGACCATAGCGGACAACTAAGCCACCATTGAGTACCATCATGACTTTGCTAAACAAAATATAATTTGTAGGCCAATCACACAAAGAAGGATTAATATATTTAAAAACAATATTGAAAGAAAAGTACCATCATTGGAAATAAAATATAATGATACACCTGATAAAGCGTACTCGACTGTTTTTGATTTAATCAAGTATGAATTTAATAAAAATTTTAAACAAAAACATGTCAACTGTAAAAATTTAAAAACTCAATTTAGTGATTGGGCAACACCTGGAATATATAAAAGTAGAATTAAACTGTTTGACCTATACGCAAAAAAATCTACTTCTACAGACCCGGAATTTTTGAATTATGTTAGAATGTACTCAAAAGTTTTTAAATTAGTATGCGCCAAAGCTAAATCAATTTACATTTCCAATAAAATAAAGACATCAGCAAACAAAATTAAGACTACTTGGAATGTCATTAATAAAGAAACGGGTAAAATAAAATTGAATGATCATAATTTTACTCTGAAGGTCAATAACGAGAATATCACTTCCGACAACGCAGTCGCCGGTGCATTTGAAAATTTCTTCTCAAAAATACCGCATATGATTACAAAAAACCTAAATACATGTCCTCAACGTGCCATGGCCATTATGGAGTCATGTGTTGATAAGTGCACCAACTTGTTTACTTTTAAACACGTCACTTGCGATTCAATTATTCAAAGCTTTAACTCGATCAATATTAAAAAGTCAAGTGATCTGTGGGGCCTTTCTACAGCGGTAGTTAAATCAATTATCAATTTCATTGCACCCCATTTAAGTTTAATCTTTAATAAATGTGTTAATGACGGTAGCTTTCCCAATCTTATGAAACATGGGAAAATAATACCTTTATTCAAAGCTGGAGAAAAAAACGATCCCACAAATTTTAGGCCAATATCTATATATATAAATAAAATATTTGAAAAAATTATTTACAATCAGCTACTGTCTCATTTTTCTATGAATAAATTGTTTCATTTTAATCAGTTCGGTTTTTCGAGAGGGAAAAATACCACTGATGCAGGCATCGCACTTCTCAAACACATCTTTAATGCTTGGGAACGTAAGCAGGATGCCATTGGTATATTCTGTGACCTCTCGAAGGCGTTCGATTGCGTTGATCATAATATATTATTAAATAAACTTAGTCATTATGGTGTCTCAAAACAATCAGTTAGCCTTCTAAAATCTTACTTATCTGAACGTACTCAGAAAGTAGTTATTAATGGAGTAGAGTCCCCTGGAGCACACATAACGATGGGTGTGCCCCAAGGATCAATATTAGGACCACTGCTATTTCTAATTTATATCAATGATCTTCCTTATTTCACTACGAACTTATGTGAAACTGTATTATTTGCTGATGACACCTCGTTACTTTTTAAAGTAGATAGAAGAAAACAATGTTTTGACGATGTAAATAATGCTGTTTCGCAAGTACTGCATTGGTTTACGTGTAACAACTTAGTATTAAACGCGAAAAAAACCAAATGTGTTAAATTTACGTTGCCAAATGTAAAGCAGGTTCCTGCTCAAATTGTTCTAAATAAGGAAGTATTAGAACTAGTAAATTCAACAAAATTTTTGGGACTTACTATAGATTCTCATCTACAATGGGGTCCTCATATTGAAGCCTTGTCGGGGAGACTTAGTTCGGCTGCGTACGCTGTTAAGAAAGTAAGGCTCTTGACTGATGTAGAAACAGCAAGATTAGTCTATTTTAGCTACTTTCATAGTATAATGTCCTATGGTCTCTTGTTGTGGGGCTCTGCTGCAGATATAGAGTCAATATTTATCTTACAGAAAAGAGCAGTACGTGCCATTTACAACCTCAGGCCAAGGGATTCGCTAAGAAATTTATTTAAGGAAATAAATATATTAACTGTAGTCTCACAATTTATTTTTGATAATATTATGTACGTTAAAAAATACTATGACAGTTTCCTTAAGAAGATTGATGTTCACGTCATTAATACTAGGAACAAGGCTAAACTGACTGTACCAAACTTCAGACTTTGTAAAACTGGAGGCTCGTTCATGGGTAGTTGTATTAAAATCTATAATAAAATTCCGTTCGAATTGACGGAAATGCCATACTGTAAATTTAAAAATCATGTCAAAGGCATTCTTATGACGAAAGGTTATTACAAACTTGATGATTATTTTAAAGATAAAAATGCTTGGACATGAGTTTGATATTCTAACTAGTAAGTAGTAGTAAGTGCTATCTGTAATGTGAGTAGCAAAAAAAGCTTCTTGGAAGTTTCTTGCCGCTTCTTCTTCCAAGACTACTCACGGTAGGGATTTGTCGAAGCGATGGCGTAGATTGACTTTCGAAAAGTGTTTGTAAAAAACCAACTTCGAATAAATTTCATTTCATTTCATTTCATTTCATTTCATTTCAGCACAGATAAGATACATACATACATTAAAGTCACCTGATGGTAAGTGATCAGTGATCACTGTTGTACTCGAACCGATGCCGATGTGTGACCGGCCCTGCATGACCCGAAGTGCGACGTCATACAGCCTATACGGCCCAGTGGAATGTGGGATCTTGCTGTAAAACCACCGTGCCCCCAGGTCCTGCCGCCCGCAGCCGCCCGTCGGCTAGTCCGGGACAGAGTATTTTTTATTTTAGTTGTCCGGGACTTCTGGAAGCGATGCGGAGATCGTCTTGGCCCACGTCTCGTGGTCATCGTCATTGGTTGGCGTTGCAAGTACCTACTGCTACATATCGTGTAAAATGTTTTGGAACGGCGCGTAGAACCGTTCGGGAGCCATGACCTACGTTACAACAAAGAAAGGAGGGCGTCATTTTGCGGCCCGCACTTGACGTACTTGGAATGAACGAGTTGACATTTGCAGCGAGCGGTGCGGGCGCCCTTGCCGCTCGCTGCTCGCGCTGCATTCCATCAGCAAGGCCTGTGCGCGCGCGTGTGCGTGCAGGGCGCGGGGCGCGGGGGGGCGGCCCCGTTCACACGCGACCCGTCCATGCGCAGCACACACGCAGCCGAAGAGATTCCTATCCATTTTGTGAAGTAAGACGGTTTTCGATCATGAATCGAACGAACAAGTTTCATCTCTGATATTATACGTGGACTAATTACATCGCCTAGTACTCGAAAGGGCGATGTCATGAGTCCGAGTAGGTACAATATAAAAATTAGTTTTAACTTTTCGCTGTTATACATATTACAATCAAGCCCATTACAACCTTCAAACCAGCGCCACCGGTGGCACTACTTACATTATTTACACTATTAAATTTACTATCTGTTCTGTCAGTTAATGCTGCATCATACGGCGTCATCTAAGACGCCGAGCTGAGGATATTCTCCAATCCTTGTCTGCCTTTATAATCAATCTGAATAACCTTTACATTTCCACTAGAAGAGTGTCTGGTTCAAACCGCCTCCAGCGTATCATAGTACCGAGCGCAGGTACCTTCCCCACGGTCGTGCCGCCATCCTGAGGTGAAAGCATCGGCCCGCGTCGCCAGCCCGTCTTGACGCCACGAACGCCACGATCAGTGTTTTGAACCTTTCTTCATTCGTCTCTGGTGATGCTCCTTTGGTCACGGAGGTCGGCGCTGTGCGTGTTCATGCCGTCGCGGTTGATCGACCCGACCTCAACACTCCACAGTTGTCGTATGTCTTCCTTAAACGTGATCGACCTTTTTCCACGGTCGTTTCCTTGTGCGACCGGGATAATGGCATGACCGTCGAACCGGTCGGCTCCATAAGGAGCGGTGCTCCCGTCGAACCCGCTTCGAGGCTCGTTAGCATTTCCTTCCTCGCCGCTTGCATGAGTACGAATCCAATTAAGGATTCTAATCGCAAACGGTACATTTTTTAGAAACCGAGCCATACGGCAGACGCTAAAATAGGATTTGTTTGACGTTAGCGCACGCTAGGTATCGGACTCATTATAGGAGATAACAGTTTTCTACGTATCTCGTGACGAAGCTCAATGACCGAGGGTAACTAACGGAACATTTCAACGGATCGAAAACATTTATGGTAAGAAGCAGAATCATCAAGAGAATTTTAATGATATCTATTGCTGATAGCTGATAGCGATTGCGGTGGCAATGGCGGCTGGCAGCTGGTCGCTGGTGGCGGGCGGCGGGCGGCTGGCGGGTCTCGAGTCTCGACTGCGCTAAGTGGCGCATGCGGTGCACCGCGCGTGCAATTATTGGCAATTGTCCGGCGCATGAATGTGTGCGCGCGCGCATGGACACTGGACACACGCGTCACCACTCGCCCCACATACCGCTGGTTTGTATTCAAAATCGGTCGCTTGCTGCCACTCGCCTGACTCGCCGCCCGTATCACTTAGGCGAAACTGAACTTATTGCGAGTCAATCTTGTCTCTGATGTATCGGAGGGCACGATTTGTTAGGATTAAGCTTACATACGAGTATCTCGGTCCATATAGAGGGGATGTCAGATTGATGTTTCTTTTACGTCGTCTGCGCGGAAACTTAACTATGAGAGGAATATTATGAGGCGGGTCAACTTCACGACCCAACTGTTATTGTTTAACACCTACCCGTGGTCCGTCACCGAGCCGGTCACCGTGACAAAAAAACCCTTTTATTATTAAACATGACATGAAGCTGTCAGCGATGTAGGTTTGAATTGAATTACCAAAAAGATATTTAAAATTAAAAGTGTTCGGTACGTACCATAAAGCCACAGTATAATTCTGTATTTCTACTGTGATAAAGCGTACTACTGAAAACAACCCAATTTACTTGTTATTGATATAATAATAATCACAACATAATGTATTAAATTACAATTACACTGACACAGTAAATAACAGTAAACAACAGCTGAAGGTAATTAGATATTTTACAATAATTAATTTTGACCTAAAAGTAAATGGTCAACTTGATCTGATGCAGGTACAAAATAGTTGTTTTATTGTAGGTACTTATCTAACGAGCCTACGACGTGATGCGCGAACTGCAGCGAGGGCTCACAAATGCTTGTGTCCGCGGTATAGGTACTTATAGGTACCTTAGCAAAATATGATAATTATTTATTACGGCGGCGTACATGCGTCGGTCAGAGTATGCGGCGCGGAGGTTTGGCGAGCCACATAAACATTGAACGGTGAAATTATTTAGCGATAGGTAAGTCGGAAGCTCGGGGGTCATCGCCCCCGCCGCTCGCGTTGTCGCTACACTCGCAAACTCGCGCAAGGTCGCCTCTCGCGGCCGCGCGACCTTCCCGCCCGCCGCCGCCCGCCACCTGCATGCGCCATATACGATACGACATACCTACCTACTATGACCTACGTTTGAACGAGCGACTCGTGGAGTAAAAGATTGATGGTATCAACGAACTTAGTTCACCAGCATTCACGACACCACAGTATAATAATCCGACTCACGGTCAGCAGTAGGTTCACATACAAACTAACTCCCCATACACAATTGATTGATGATACCCGCTCGCTCGCTTTGTTGAACATAAATTAGGTATAATACAACAGACTATAGATGCTATAGAGAACGTTCTTCAACGCGATTTGCATTTTGGATCGACTCCGATGAAATTGTACGGATGTGAAAAATAATTTAGAAAAATAATTACGGATCTATGAAGAAAGAAAGAGATATCTACATGAAAAGGAGGACAATTAGCCGAATTCCACTGTTGCTCTTTTCGCGTGCTAGTGACTTTTATCTATCATTGGGTAGATGGGATAAACCGTCCGTAGGTCGACAACTGCCTGGAATCGACAACTTACAACATTTACGCAATCATTATCATCGCAACCCTATCATGACCGTCCCACTGCTGGGCACGGGTCTCCTCTCACAGTGTGAGGGGTACCTACTGGCCTCATAAAAAAAGCTTTTCCTAAAAACTTTTCAAAATCAACTTAGAACGTCATTACATAATTTATATTATGTCAAAATAATCGTCGCGAGAATTAAGTACCTACTCGTATTATTTAGTTTGAAATCAATCAGGATAAAAATCTCGCTTTAGGACCTTCATTTTTGTATTAAATAATATCGGATTTCATGGAATTCGTTTATGCAATATGGTCGCTGTTGTTGTCTGTCGGCCGCTCCGTAACGAAGTGTTCTTTGATCTGTGTCGCTTCGCTTTGTTGTGGTTGGCGATACTCCGCGCTCGAACTCTTAAAACGCCCCGCAGCGCAGGCGGAGGTAACCAAAATTTATAATATAAAAGAATCGTATAAATTAATGAATATTTATACCGTTAATTAATTGTATCTGAAACTAACTTAAAAAGGGGGAGGTTACACAGTCATGACGAAGATCCCGGACGATGCAGTTCGATCCCACACGTTTCAAAGTCTTAACCGATTTGTTTATTTTCTAGTAATTTTTATTACTCACAAACGATGGTATAACCCGTATAACTCAAACTGAATAATTACTTGGAGGAGATATCCCGTCGAAGTACTCGGACGATCGTCACTAACGACAGCCGGGTCATTACTGGGAAATCGTTACTTAATGATGTTAAGAAATACCTACTTATAGCTGACGCACGCAGCGACGGACAATCCGATAATTATCATTTTATCAAAAGCCGATTTTTTTGGCATCTCTTGGGGACGCAACGTTCGCCTCAACTATAGTATATACATATGTACATGTTTTTTTTTTTTACATGAGATAAGTTAATGCTTGACAACTATCCCACCTGATGGTAAGTGGCGATGAAGTCGAAGATGTTGGTCGCACTAACTTATTAAAAGCCTATTCACTCTCCTCTTGAAGATGTATATGTATGTATAAGTATATGTATAAGTCGGTGTCGGCACTTCAACAGTGCGAGTACCGCACAGTGTGCACTGCTCACGGCCGCGCCGCGCCGGTCCGCGCCGCGCGCCGCTCCACACAAAAGATATAAACGCGTGCTCGACGCTTTTTCACCTTAAATGATTAATGCCTCATTGAAATTAGGTTCTTTACATATTGAGGTCCGACGACCGAGAGGGTGGATAAAGAAAGAGAAGGAGCACATTTCACAATCATTTTATTGAACAGTCAACCGAACTGCGAGCCGCCGCCGCCGCCGGACGGACGGACGGACGGACGGACGACTCGCTATATAAATTAACACATACATATACAGACACGTATACGATTACCGATCACTAAAACAAGTATTTACAGATAGGGAGCCTCGGCCGCGCCGACACACGCAGGTACACATTGTCTTAACTATAATATTCTTACAGTCGTAGTCGTTAACGAAAATACAAAAATAATACTGTGGAATAAATATGGAGCGGAGAGATGTCAGCACACCGTCTCCATGGGCAGGCGCTGCGCGGTCGCAGGCGCGGGCCCGGCGGGGCCAGCGGGGCCGGCGGGGCCAAGCGCCGGGGCCGGGGCCGGGCCGGGCGCCGCCGTGGTGTGCGTGAGCGACTCGCCGCACGACGGCAGATGCGAGGACGAGTGCGCCTGCGCTTGCGGCGCACGCGCGCACCACGCGGCCGCCGCGCGCTTCAGCGCCGCCCACGCGTGGGGCTGGCAGCCCACCACGAGGAAGATGAACACGCCCTGCAGCGCGTTGAGCAGGTCGGTCGCGTACCACACGTACTCCGGGCCGCCCACCGCCCAGGAAACCACGTCCGCGCCCCACGTCACGCCCATCACCACCACCAGCTTGGCGCACACGCGCCCCAGGGCCGCCCTGCACACATGGACACGCGTCAATTCATTCTGTGATGATGGAAGCAGAGCCGTGGAGATGGCTAGGTATGTGTTAATGTGTCAGTACCTCTCGGACGTGGACTTGACCTCGTCGCGGCGCCACAGGCCACAGGTGAGCTGGCGCGTGGTGGACACGAACAGCGCCAGGTTGACCAGCAGCAGCACGCCCACCGGCCCGAAGAAGTACACCAGGATCTCCATGTCGCCGTAGAACCTGCCACACGCGCTAACATCACGTCTCCGCCGTATTGCGCCCGGTGGGACGTAACGGACGACCGCCAGTTACCAACCTTATACAATATACAAGTTAGCAATCCTAGTAATTTTTTGAAACAACTTCTCAAAGTTACTTGCGATGTAAGTTGACTGGAATGAATTGAAAGAAATGTGGTGGAATTATTAAAGAAAAACATTGTTTTTGTAATCAACATAGATCGGAATAGGTAGTGCAATTTGGGGTCAATGTCCTCAAACATTATACTAATAATTATGGATAAGCCTTATATCATAAATCATCGAAAATTGTGACGAATTTATACTAGGACGGCAAGTAATTTATTGGTGGCAATGGCCGTAAAGTGTTAATGCGACAGATTAACAACCATGTTGGCCGCACATTACTCATTCTATGCAAGACTTTGTCACTTCATAAAAAAGGCGAATTTCGAGTTGTTTAATGTACTAAATAAATACACAGCGAAATGTTTTTTTTTTACTTTGTGCCACTGAACTGAAAGTCATGTCGCAGCCACTTTGAATTAGATCTTACATACAACAAGGTCATACACCCACGAGACGTCGTGGTTACAATCGGGAGGCAGACGGTGTGTGTGTGTGTGTGTGTGTGTGTTACCAGCAGCGCTGCACGGCGAAGCGCGGGCGCAGCAGCGCAGGCGCGGCGGCGGCGGGCAGGTGGTCCAGCAGCGCGGCGGCGCCGGCCAGCAGCAGCGGCCCGCCCCACGCGTACACCATGTACACGCGCAGCCGGCACGCCTCCTGCCCGCGCTCCAGCGACGTCGGCCGGAAGTCCCTGCGCACGCCCACTTTTACTGCCTCTACTGGTTTGCAGACTCTTTATATATTCCACAGCTGGTGTTTGTCGTGTCCGTCCGCCCGTTTAAATTTGAGCGAGATCTGACGAGTAGTTATTGAGTTATCCCTAATTGCGTATTTAATTCACTTCGACTACCATAATGTTCTCATAGTTCGAACCTATTACTTGTCGATATAAAATGATCAACTTTTGAAATCGGTTATTTTTGTATGAATTATATTCCAACGTAAACGATATGAAAACATACCGCCAAAAATACCGTAACTATTATGTAAGATATCTACTTACATTAAAAACCCTCTACTAATAAAATCTGTAATGAGCTGATGATCATCAAACGCTTGAACAGATGAACACCATGAATTATAGCTAGGAACCAAGTTCATCACATCAGCTTTCAAACATATACTGGCACGCATGAAGCACTTAAGAGCCGATTTCACCAATGTCGTATAAGTCTTATTCCCGAGATAAGTAGTCAATTACTCGCGAGTAAGCCCATTTTACGTTTCACCAACATATAAAATCTCTATGTTAAAGTATACTAGATCTACGAATATTTTACTCTTAAAATCATATACCGCCGATTTCGGCCGAGTAAGCTGCTATTTGTAGATAAGTAGTGTCACTGTCTCTGCCACTAGTCACGGTCCACTCGAGTAATCATAAAAATGCCAAGTTACATTATTTTGGAAAAGAACTGATACTCTTACACTGCTGGACCTACAATAATCAAATATAGCTAAGAACCACCGCAAGAAAAAGGACTTTCACATGAAAAAAAAATCAAAATGTGTGTAATTCACACGTGCTATCAGACGTGAGTCCCTCAAAAAATTTATGATCTACGTAAAATTGTACGCGTAAGCGCCACCAAATTCATGGCGCTTATAGCGTTTTGGTCGAGTAAACTATATTCTATAAGCGATCTAGCGCTGCATGTTTTATTAGTTTGGTTAGATGTCATAACTATTTGTTATAGCGCTGCAGCGAACTTTAGTTCTAACTCTTGCTAATGTTCCTATCTCATTTTCTCCCATGTTAAAAGTTTTCGTTTCCGTTTCATTTGCGCGTCATTTCCGTTTCATCGAATTACAAATCACAACGATAATAAAGAAGTATTCAGTTCAAAATCGCATCGAAATCGGTCCATCCGTATGAGATCTACGATCTACGATGCCACAGACACGCAGACACACAGCCAGACAGACATCGACGCCAAACTTATAGCACTGCTTTTTGCGTCGGAGGTTAAAAAGGGTACCTATAATAGTTACTACATAATACTTATTATTAATTTTTACTAGCAATCCTCGCACCGCGACGTCCTAAGTTTCACTGTTATATCTCTTTATACTTCCTAATTAAATGATTCCATGCCTTCATCAGCACGAGAACATTACACTTTCGCTCATTCCTCAACCCTTCGTTTAATTCTAATATTTAATTATATTTTTTTAATAATTATTAAATAATGAGCAGGGCAGGACGAAATTATTCCGCCTTTTCCTATGATCTTTATTACGTACACGTTAAAATTATTTCTATAGTAATTCACGACAGTTACATTTTTAGAAATATTTTTCACTTTTGCATTTTTACGTAAATAGCTACATATTATACAGATATATGGACCCGTCGTTATACACGGTACACTATAAGGTAAGTAGGTACTTCAATGAAGTAAGATAATTATTAAACATTATAGGAGTACGTCAATACAACACTACGTCGTGTTTAGTTTTAGCCACACAAGTTGAACAACTCCGCGATAACGTTCGGAAACAAACAAACAAACAATGCATTACTCGGTGGACATTATCGAAGAAGGCTAATTGTCTATTCTGTGTTATTAACTTATTATGTAGCTCGATAAGCTAAGCCAACCTCGGCTACAATAACTGTCTGTCCACCTTCGAACGACAGTAAACGTGGTGCGGCACTTCGATGTTATAACTGACATCCGAATCGTGGAACTCACGGAACTCACCTAAAGGTCCACCAGATGTTGAAGCACATCGTGTTCAGCCAGAAGAACGCCGACAGGAACAGGAAGTGCATCAACACGGCTACTCGCCCGACGCGGACACATGCACAGAACGAAACATGAACATTAGCTACGATCTTCACGGCCATCGAATCGATGGACACCAAACGAAGGGTCGCACGAAATCTCACCGAGCGCGCTGCAGAGCGCGGGCGGCACGCGGTCTCCGGCCAGCTGCGTGGCGGCCAGCAGCACGTCGCCCAGCATCAGCGCCGCCACGTAGTGCGTCTGGCAGCGCCAGTGCAGCGCGTGGTGCGCCGCCGGCAGCGCGAAGCCCGCAGCCAGCGTCGCCGCCAGGAACGCCGCGCCCACCGCCAGCCCCGCGCCGTACAGCGCGTGCCGCGCGCCGCCGCCGCCGCGGGTGGCCCGCGCCTCCGCTTCGCACGCCAGCACGCGCGCGCCGCCGCCCTCCTCGCCCGCCACGGCCTCCGCGCACCACGCGCCCGCTGCCAGCTGCGCCGCCGACCCACCCGCCGCCAGTCGCAGCGCGCCCCCCGCCGCCAGCTGCGCGCCCGCCAGCGCGCCCACCACGGCGTACCGCGAGCCCTCCGCGCACGCCGGCCAACCCGCGCCCACGGCGCTACCGTTCGCCAGCTCGCGCAGCTCCCTCAGGGCCTCCGTGGCCCGAGCCACGTCCTCCACGCACCGCGCCCCGTCAAACGCGCGCCCCTCGGCGCAACACTTGGAAAGACTTCGGGTCTCCGGGATGTCTTCAATGCACACGAGAGCCGCGATCGCGTCGGCACAGTAGCGGTCCGGAGTCAGGGCCAGGGCGACGGCCCCCCGCAGCATCAGAGACCCGTTGTTGGCGAGCAGCGCGTACGGCGCGGCGTGCTCGGGCAGCACGCGCAGCTCGGGGCACTCGGGCGGAGCGGAGTACTCGAGGCGCCAGTGGGCCGGCAGTCGGCCTCGCTCCAGGAAGGTGCCGCGAGCGGGCGCGTACACGAGTGGCGCCCAGGGCGGCGCGTCGGGGCCCGCCGGCCGGCACTCCTCGGGCACGCGCGCGGCCGGCAGCGGCCCGGCCCGCAGCGCCGCGGCCGACAGCACGTGCCCGGCCGGGCAGCAGCGCGGCACGCTCAGCGGCGCCGGCCGCGCGCCGCCGGCCGCCCCCCACCAGCTCAGCAGCGCGAGCGCAGTCACCACCCACATTTCTGAAGCGCTCTCACCGAACGCAACGGCTGAGAAGACGTTGCATGTTCATATCTGGCCTAAAAGCCTGGAGAAACTTCACAGTTCACACTCTGATGTCAAAACGATATCGTATCAAACGTACGTGGAAAGCGTACTCGGCGGAGTATCGCACATCGCGGGACGTTTCCGAAAAACTATCATAATAATTAGCACTCGATGTACGGGTACATGAAAACACGTGCGAGAACGTTTGAGCATAAAACGACGCAGCCTCCCACCTCGGCGGCCGACACGACACTGGCCGGCCGGCGGCTGGCTGGCGGGCGGGCCGCGCGCCCGCTGCAGCCGCTGCGCCGCCCCCCGCCCGGCCCCCGCCGCTGCACCCCCGCTCCGCTCGCCGGCGCCGCGCCGCGTCGTGCGGAAGGGGAGCCGTACGTACCGTACCGGCACTAGTAACTTACGCGCAGAGCTTTTGCTTTTGCATTTTATTATTTAAAGGCCAGTGATAGCCGTGTGGTTGAACGTTGGACTCCCGAACTGAGGTGTCCGGGTTCAAACCCAGCACGCACCTCTAGTTTTAAAAAATTATGTGCGTATTAGAATTTAATTATCATTTGCTTCGGTGAAGGAAAACATCGTGAGGAAACCTGCACACCTGACAGTTCTCCATAATGTTCTCAAAGGTGTGTGAAGTCCACCAATCTGCACTTGGTCAGCGTGGTGGACTGGTGGACTATGGCCTATACCCCTCACACTGTGAGAGTATACCCGTGGCCAACAGTAGGACAATTATGGGTTGTGATGATGATTTACTATCACACTACACAATGGTACAACCCTTATGTCTAGAAAAAAACACGGTACTGTTAACTATTTAAAATTGATTAGTAGGGTCATGGCTCCAGTGAATGAACACTTAAGCAAATAGAGAACTTCAAAAAATAATTACTATATGTTTCCTCTAATGGATACAGCCCATATATGGTTTATGGTCTAAAGAATACATTTAAATATAAGGTTTAGGTTTGTTTTACCACGTATGATGAACAGTTTTTTAGATACTTCGCAATAAAGAGACAAATACCCCAAAACCCCAGTGAATGAACGGAATTTTCTAGTGAATGAACAAAATAAAACCGAGATAAATAAAAATGAGATTAAAGTTTAAATTGAGTTTGTTTTAACATTCAATGTTCAAGCAGTTTTAAGTTACCTAGTTAATTAAGTATTAAATTGCTCATAGTTTAATAAGCCACGTCTGGAATATTCAGGTTCACTTAACACACGTTCTATATCCTCTTTATGTTAAACTTTCTATTTTATTACAGTCTACTCCCTGCTCAGTAGCTATGGTAGAGGCACGAATTTAAGGCCCCTTTGACACATTAAAATAGTGACGTGAAAAATGTTAATTTAGTATCGAAAAAATATGGTCAAGTGCGAGTGGCATCGATACATTTTTGGAATAAAAAATTGAAGCACCCTTTTTAATTACACATTTGGAATGAGAATCGAATACTGAGTACCCCCTATTAATATCACAAGAGTCTTACGAATCACCTTATATTTAAGGTCTCCTCGGCTTTGAGCTCAGTAGTGGGCCTTGTTGGGTTGAGATGATTTATAGTATATTCATTTATGTAATTGACTTACTTACTTTTGTATTTTGTTAGTAAAAACGTGAAGGAATTTGTTCGCGGTACCATATACTTTGTTTATATGGTCCCGCATTAGTCCATAATATTTAAATATATATATTGTTTCAATATCCATGTAATTAATTAACTTTGGGTCCTAAGTTATACATTCGATAAATTTTATGACTTTTTGCACATCACTATTGACAATGAAGAACAGCAATTTGCTCCTTTAAATTTATGTAATAATTTATACGAAACTTGATGATCGGACAGACGTCAAGTAAACGTCATACGGGCCTTCGATTTGTGCTGATACTATAGTGGAGTTTCGTACCATGGAAGAGGAATTACGGTTGGCAGGTTTAGTTCACTATCAATTATAAAGTCTAATATTTCGCTGGTTTCATTTAGATCTTTAAGATATTCCGAACAATTAGATATATTATTAAAATCAATCAAATCAGTCACATTAGCAAGTTTGTTCATTCACTGGATTTTAACCAAAACCGGTAAATGAACATAACTGTCCCAATACTGGCCAAAAGGTCAGACATCCATTTCTAAAATAACTCCCAAAATACGGACCTCATAGCATTTAAATATAATACATTTTTTGACAAAAATTGAAATTGACGATGACCCAGTGAATAAACGGCAGTTCATTCATTGGGTTTCAGACGATTTTTAGTTCTAATGCTGGGACACTTAAGAGGGGTATAAAGCTAGGAAAAAATCAAATTTCACCCGCCCGTCTCAATGGAGCAACGGTACTGATAAATGGAACAGAGCATGTCAAAATCCTAGAGCTATAAAGATAAATGTATTTTATTTAAATAATTCGTAAATTATAGATTTGATTTAGAAATCGATCTACAAATCCCTCCGTGATACTAATTAGCATAATATAATTAAAATATTGACTCAAAAACATGCACCATATTGAAAATAAATTGATTTTAGTTGAAAATTAGACCTAACTTTGTGATTTTTTTCTATCGAGAAAATTTAATTTTTTTATGTTTTTGCTTCTTGCATTCACTCAATAATATGATGAAGTATAACTATGTTTTTCTTCAGCTTCTAGAAACCTGATCTACTACTGTAAAAATTGAATCTACGATTGCCAATTTTGCTTTATACCCCCTCTTAATAATTTACTGAAACTGGCTAAAATACTAACTAAATTGATTTGAAATACAATATTAATCAATTCGAATATATTATTAAACACATGGTTCCAATATCAAATCAAAAATGAGTCCTCATACCTGAATCGTAAATTCTGGCTCGTACAAATTCTCAGATTCCTTTAACATACTACTTTAGACGCTCGCTATTTTGAAATGAACAGTGTCATTAGAAATATATGTTTCTATTAAAGTAGGAGATAGAGTTGACATAATGAAAAAAAATACTCTGTTTGGTAGAAACGCCCTAATTTCTTAGCGGAGTAGGTACTAGGTAGATCTGGCCCTGTTGCCATGAGGCCATCATGACCGAATCTGGGATTTACATATTTGGGATGTGCAATGGAGTTTGAATAACACTGTAAACCAAAGTACTGGAAACTGTCTTAGTAAAATAATTTTCAATTAATTGTAATGTGAGTAGCAAAAGAAGCTTCTTGGAAGTTTCTTGCCGCTTCTTCTTCCAACTTCCAAGACTACTCACGGTAGGGATTTGTTGAAGCCATGGCGTGACTATATACGAGTATATAGTATAAATTTCATTTCATTTGCACGAAATAGGCCATTGTGAACCAATTCCCAGTGAAACCATTGAAAAAGTCCGTGAAGTCGTTTATTCCCGGTCGTCCGCGCTGGGTACGAGTGGAAAAAAAAAAAGTTTAATTCGTCCCCATCAAAGAGAATATTACCACTACCTACGTGTCCCCAGTGGGAACAGCGGAATAAGATGTTAAGATACGATAAAAAGAGGTTTTTTATGGCCTA
The DNA here is from genome assembly GCA_905404295.2 of Ochlodes sylvanus. Classification (NCBI taxonomy): domain Eukaryota; kingdom Metazoa; phylum Arthropoda; class Insecta; order Lepidoptera; family Hesperiidae; genus Ochlodes; species Ochlodes sylvanus. The sequence continues at coordinate 15,164,583 of FR990126.1, forward strand.
GGCTGGCAAAGGAGCTGACGGGTCACTGAACGGTCTCTGACGGACCACCGAACTGTGTGTGTGTTGCTGGAACCCGACTACTTCGCGATGTGCGGTAACGGATGTTAACCGCAGGTACGTAAGACAGTTGCCTCATTGGAATGTATACTAATAATGCGAAAGTGCGTTTGTTTGTCCTTCTCTCACGACGCGATGCAGCGATGTTATATTGTGATTTTTGTGTGGTGATGATAATATGTGATATATTCTCAATCGATACTATACATTATTGATACGATACCGGATACAGAAATTTGAAATAAAAATCATATGGAATAAATTATAAGCTTAGTTTATTGCTGATTGTCGGGGGTATGGGGGCCATGGGGGGCGTGCGCGGCGTGCGGGGCGTGCGCGGCGGGGGGCAGGTGCGCCAGCACCACGTGCGCGCCGGCGGGCGGGGGCGCGGCGCTGGCGGGGGGGGCGGCGCGGGGCGCGGCTCGCCGGAGCGCCAGCTGCAACCCGCCGCTCTGTGTATCATAACAATAAGCATTTATTCTTCATCTTAACCCTTTCAGTGTACCGAACCCCTCCGTAGGGGCAAAAAATTTTTTAGGCCAACGTGAAGTGTACACCGACGGAGGGGCAAACTAAATACAATCGTATTGAAGGACGATTATTGGCAATGTCATAATATTTTGATCTCATTGGTTGGTAAATAGCACGGTCGCTACGCCTGTTTCGCGTCATTTCAGTTAACAAGTTTTTAGTGTGTGTGAAAAAAATGTTTTCTCTCTCTCGTCTACATAGGTAGCAGGTCTCACCTGAGTTTGCGGCGTCCCCGAGTGGTGAAGTATCTTGAGGTGGTGTCGGGCGGCCATCGTCTGCTGGCGGTACAGCAGCTGCGCGCCGGGCGGGGCCGTCGCGCGCGCCGCCTCGCCGCCGGCCGGAGCACCCGCCGCGGCCGCCGGGGCAGCGCGCGCGCGCCGCGCCGCGTCCGCCGCCACCACCACGCGCTGTTGCGCCGCGGGGGCCGGAGGGGCGGCCGGCGCGGGGGGCGCCGCCGGATTGGCCGCGGGTGCTACGCCGGCCCCCGCTTTCTGCTTCTCCTTTGCAATCCGGTCGGCGCGACGTGTGGCGACTTCCATGGGGGTCGGTGGGGTGTCGTAGTCGACCCCATGGTCGGCGAGCAGCGCCGCGTGCTTGGGATTGCGGTGGGCGGCGTCGTCGTGGCGGCGTTTGGGCGCGGCCCGGCGGCGCTCGGCGGCGTCCCTCATCGCGTCGAGGCGCTGCAGCGGCGGGCGCGGGGCGTCGTCGTCGGCGCGGCGGCGGGCGGGCGGCGGCTTGCGGTGCTTGCGGCGCGCGCGCTCCGGGTCGGCGAGCGCGTCGTGCCGGTCGCGGCAGGCGCGCGGCGAGCGGTAGAGGCGCGCCGCGTCGTTGACGAGATCCGCGAGCCAGTCCCAGTTGGGCGCCCGCGCGGCCGGCGGGTCGGGCGGGAGACGCTGCAGGCGCAGGGCGCGACGCAATGCGGCGTCCTCGCATGGGGACCACTCCGGGGGCGGCGCGTCTCGGTGGGCGGGCGGGGGCGCGCGGGGCCGGGGCCGGGGACGCGGGCCGGCGCGCTCGAAGAGCGAAGGCGGGGCGGGCGCGGCGCGCGGCGGGGGGCGCGCGCGGCGCGGGGAGCGCGCGGTGCGGCCGTCGCGCCAGCGTACGGGCGGCAGCAGCGCGTCGGCGGCGGCGCCGCGCCGGTACAGCGCGCGCGCCCAACTCTCGCAGTACACGTCGCCGTCGCTGGAGGGCGGGGTGGGCGGGCACCACATCTGAGGTAACGAATGCGCGCGTCAGTGGCGGGTCGCGGGATTGGCGAGCCGGTAACGTTAGTTATGTTTCGAGCTTACCGGCATGCGCTCCGACGTCCCGGCGCTGTTGATCCAAACCTGTGAACATGTTTCACGTTTAGTGTGCTGCGCGACCGGCGGGCGGCTGCGTGTAGAGTAAGTCACGAGTAGACTCATCCTGTTATTCTTTAATACCGTCGAAGTACCGAAGTACGGTCGATCCACGCCGATTTAGGCACAAGGATTTATGGAGTTACAAATGTCTTCGGTGGATAAATGAATAGCTCATCTTTCTCATGTTGCATCAATACAATACATGTTCCGACACGCTGCACTTTCGTTCCCTATCTATCATTAAAACTGGGAAATCAATTTGTTTCAGAGTCTGTGCGCCCTAATTACGAGTACGTACGATCATATATCTGTATGAGTTCATGTTTCGTCTACTCCATAAATATTGGTTTCTTGCTGCTGCAGGCAATGAGCGCGGAACGAAGGAACTCATTATGGACTTAGCCTTATCCTAGGACCTCCTAATTATCTGAAACGATAGCCTTGCCAGTCTTCCAAAATGTTTTAAAAGTGTACTTTGAATACTTATCATGTCCTTAACTGTTCCTCCGTCAGACGTGACACGCGGGGGCGGGCGTGGCCGTAATTAATACATACATACACTTCGATAGGATCTTTAGGTTGTCACGTTTGTTGATCGATTAATAAGGGCATGCGGACGAGCTTTGATATTTTCTAGTATTCATTAAGGATGAAGAATAAACAGAACGCAGCCGGGCCACCTGACATAGCGAGTGGACACCGCCGCCCGGGGACAGCCCCAGCCACACTGTTCCAGGTTTAGCAGCCATAGATATACCCTGCTACTATATCGCAGAAGGCGAAGGTAGTGTCTACAATGATGACCGTCCATCAAGTGTCGTAATTTTTCCGTTAACTATATGTTGACTACAATATATTTTGTTCCAAGACAGAACTGCAGGTATTCTATTTTTTCTAGTCTTTCTTCAATCGATACAAAAATAGAGTAATATGTTTATAACAAATGGTGAGGGTCGGGGGAGGACGGGACGGCTCGGATTCGGCCGTAAATGCTTGCTCGTCTTATATCCCTGACGTTCGGATCGGAGTCGCCGTTTTGGTGAAATCTCGCGGAATCACCGGTCCGGGAGAGAGTTTCAAGCATTTACGGACGAATTTCGAGTGGCACCAAAACGACGAACGTCAGAAATATAAAACGCAAGGTGAGTTATTTAAAATCATTTATTGTTCTGTCGGTCGGAGACTCCTGAGAGCCATGCGTCTAGCGTGCCATTCCGGAGCGCGCGGCGCCGCGCCGGCGGGCGCTCCGCCCCGCCCTCGCCCTCGTCCAGCGTCCACAGGTTGATGTGCACGGTGCCGCGCGAGCGCGTGCGCGGCGCGGGCGCGGGCGCGGCGCGCGCGGGCGGCGAGGGCGGCGGCGAGGGCGGCGCGGGCGCGGGCCGCGCTCGGCGCCGCCGTCGGACACGCACCTTGGCGCGCGCGTCGCTGCTGCAGTAGGTGAGGTCCGGCTCGGGCTCGGGCTCGGGCTCCGGCGGCGCGGACTCGGGCTCGTCCCGCAGCGCACGGCGCGCCCGCTCCCAGTCACGCAGCTGGCGGCGCATCTCGCCGAGCGCGGCGCGCTCCGCCTCGGTGGCGCTCTCGCTGCTCTCCACGAGTCGCATCGCGTACTTCTCCACCGGCGTCAGCTGTGCGGGACGGGCGACGCGAGCGTCAGATATTTTACAGGTTAAATGGCCGCTCCGACGGCAAATTAAATTCGACAAATGTCGATCTTGATCCTAGTTAAAGAACCAGACGCCACAATCTGGTCGACCGGATATTTATTTTTGGAACTTATAAATACTTTTAGTAGCAGTATATAATTTTCAACATTTCGTTCGTTTGTTCTACAGTTCGCACTTTTGATTTAACCGAGGTGTTCGGAGCGAAATTCAATGCGACTAATGGTCTCATTGTGCTCCCAAATTCCATGTGTACAATACCTGACTCATGAGGTTGGCGAGAGCGTCCGCGTCGGGGTCGTGCGGCGCGTGCGGCCCGTGCGGCTCGTCGTCGAGCGGCAGCGTCTCGTCGAACTCGGCGAGCTCGCCCGCGGCCTCGGCGCGCGCGGCCCGCGCCGCCGCCGCGTCCGCCTCGTCCTCGGCGGCCGCCAGCAGCCCCTCCAGCTCGCCGGCGCTCTCCGCCGCGCCCGCGCCCGCGCCGCCCGCCGCGCGCTCCGCCGCGCCCGCGCCCGGCTCGCCGCCGAACAGCTCTTTGATGTTGGTCTGTAAAAAGTTAAATTGTGTCCATGGTTAAGCAATATATACGTGTGTGCGATGTGCCTGAACGGTTTTCGTACAAAGCAATTTATTTTATTGCGCCATCAGCGCATTTTCGCCATCGAGACAGTTCCCGAAACTATTAAGTAACAAAAAAAAATTATTTTTGATGACCTCGTTATCCATACATGTTGGAAGTGGGGGACTCTTTGATCAAACCATACATTTTGTAGGAGAAATATTTTTTCAAATAATCACTACATAGTATAAAACAAAGTCGCTTTCTCTGTCCCTATATCCCTATGTGTGCTTAAATCTTTAAAACTACGCAACGGATTTTGATTCGGTTTTTTTTAATAGATAGAGTGATTGAAGAGGAAGGTTTATATGTATAATATATTAATGTTTTGTGTAAATTGGTTGCAATATGACGATAACTGTTGAGAAAGTCGGAAAAAATCAGGCCGTCCGGGAGCTTTTAACGAAAACGCTGTCTAATCCCTTTGAGATGTAACAAAACAATGTATTGGTAGAATATTCCTCTTTTATTGGTACAATAAAGTCAGCGATGGCATATAGCCAGTTTTAGGGTGATAACATTTGCTTATATTAGGCGGTGTCTCTGTTTACTTATCTACTTTGTGACTTTATATGATGCGTATGAAAGTTGTTCCATTGTATCAATAATACTATGGAAAAGAATAAGCACCATAAGCACACCACTACGGTACTCACGGCGCGCAGGTACGAGGTGGTGAAGTGGCCGTCCTCGATGGCGCGGTGGCCGAGCGCGCGCTTCTGCTCCGCCTTGCGCAGGATGTTCTCCTCGACGGTGGCCGCCGTCACCAGCCGGAACACGTGCACGTCGCGCGTCTGCCCGATGCGGTGGCAGCGGTCCTGCGCCTGCGCGTCCATCGTCGGGTTCCAGTCCGAGTCGTAGAACACCACAGAGTCCGCGCCCGTCAGGTTCAGCCCCACGCCGCCGCTGCGCGTCGACAGGATGAACGCGAACACGCGCTGGTCGCCGTTGAACCTGCACACCAACCGGGACACGTCACGGGCCAGTCTCGTCGCGCGGCGACTCCACGGCAACGTCAATACTCGGGGGTTACCGGTCGACGAGCGGCTGCCGCTGGTCCACGCGCGTGGCGCCGTCCAGCCGCAGGTACGTGTGCCCGTGCAGCGACAGGAACGCCTCCAGCACGTCCAGCACGCGGGTCATCTGCGTGAAGATCAACACGCGGTGCCCGCCCGCGCGCAGCCGCCGCAGCAGCGATCCCAGCGTCTGCAGCTTGCCTGCAACCGTCCGACGGCGAGGTGAGGTCGTGGGCCGGGATGGCGGGCCGAGCGGCGAGGGGCGGGTACTCACCACAGTCGTACTGCAGCAGCCGCGGGTGCGGGAAGGCCACGGCCTGGCGCGCGGCGGGCGCGTGCAGCAGCGCAAGCGCGGCGCGCGCCGCCCCCCGCGCGCCCAGTGCCACGCGCCGCGCCGCGCGCCGCCACGCCGCCGCCGCCGCGCCCGCGCCCGCCACCAGCCGCGGGCCCGCCGCGCGACACGACGCCCAGCACACACTGAACCTGTTATCCGACGCCACCATATTAAAAATTGTATCCGTAAAATTCATGTATAGATCATGTATCATATCTCGAGGAAGTTATTTTTTAATAATAGTGACGGTGAATAAATAGTATTCATAAGTGTCAGACACTTTCCATGGGCCAAAACTTTTGTCAGACGCCTTAAAGCTCGTGGGTGAAGTTTTAAAGTGTGTGTGAAAATAAGTTATGTCAGATCGCTCTGGGCTCTTGGACTATATAAAGTATTGCTAGGTTAAACGAATTAAAACACGCATCGACTTACTTATCTATAATGTCGTGCATTTCGCGCAAAACATCCGCGAGATCTCTCGGGGGCACGAGCGGCCCGCCGGCGCACACCGCCGCGCGCAGGTCCGCGCCGTACAGCGGCAGCCGCCAGCAGCGCCGCTCGTTGGCCGCCGCCAGCCGCCGCATGCAGGTGCGCCGCCGCGCCTCCAGCCTGCCCGCCGCCGCGCCGCCCGGGCCGCCCGCGCCGGCCGCTGCGGGCGGCCCGGGCGCCGCGCGGGGCCGCCCGCCCGACTGCGGCGCGACGCCGGGGGCGAGCGCCACCGCCGCGGTGGGCGGCGTCCGCGGCACCAGCCGCAGGTGCAGGCGCAGCGCGGCAGGCGGCGGGCGCGGCGGGGCGGGCATGCCCGCCGCCGGCAGCTCCTCCACGAGGCGGCGCGGCGGCGCCAGGTGGCGGGCGCGGTGCGCGGCGAAGGCGCCGGCGCCGGCGAGCTCGAGCGAGGCGAGGTCCCCGCCGAGGCGCGCAGCGAGGGCCTCCCGCGCGGCCTGACCGCTTGCCAGCACGAGCGCGGGGATGACGTACTGCAGGGCGGGCAGCTGAAGCGGGGAGGACACGGGGCGCGGCTCGAATAGGTCCGGGTGGTTGCACACCTTTCGCAGCTGCATCAGCACGTTGATTACGCTCAGCAAATTTCCCGAGGCGAGGCTCTCTTTCGTTCTTTAAAAAAATAATTACATGATATTCAATACTAGAAGAGAAGGGAAGCATCGAGGGAACAGAAGGTGAGCAGAACTTACTTGGCCCGCGCCATGAAATCGTCGTAGAGGTAGCGCTGGCGCTTGGCGAGCCGGCAGAGCAGCACGTGCTCGTACTTGCGCGGCATCTGGCGCTCCACGTCGGCCTTGAGGCGGCGCAGCAGGAAGGGGCGCAGCACCTCGTGCAGGCGCCGCACGAGCGCGTCGCTGGCGCCGCCGCCGTCCGCGATGCCGGCGACGGGCGCGAACCACTCGCGGAACTCCGAGTGCGAGGCGAACACGTCGGGCATCAGGAAGTGCATCAGCGACCACAGCTCCAGCAGGCTGTTCTGCAGCGGCGTGCCCGTCAGCAGCAGCCGCCTGCGAATGTCCCCCTCGTTACTGGCCTAAAAACATTTCTTACTCACCTAATTTTAGACCCGTCTTATTTTCGATACCACTACCACTATTTAATAATAGATATTTATTTATTTATTACTCCAACAAACACTAATATTAAAGGGCAAAACTAATGCATTAACGTAGTGATTAAATTAGCGTAGCGTTAGTAAGCCATCAGCATAGTAAATAATATAAGGTAGCAGAGTTCGCTCGGGGTAGACCTACCGCCACCGACCACACAGCCAATAGACTCCTAATAATAGGCGAAAGGCTTCTGTCAACACATCTGACTTATAGTACCGATATAAATTCGTGCTGTCTCATTCTATCCCGTTGCTTAAATTAATCTACTTCTTTCCAACGTTTCGTGTGGTCTTGAATTAGCCAATCGCAGTGTTGAATTAGTCAGTCACCGGCTTCGTGTTACCTAAGCTAAATGTCAGAATGCATTCAAAATCAAAAATTAGGTGTCTCATACTTATAAACAAACTTAACTAACATCCTAACAGTCTGCTAAAAGGATCCTGAACCCAGGACCCAGGAACCATCCTAGTCCTCATTTGTGTCTTGTTTTTTTTTCTTTTCCATATTTTCTTCAAAATTTTCTCTCAAAGTTCTCATGCATTGAATGCAAGTACCAATGTTTTACGTAAGCAATTAAGTAAGCTATTTGCTTACTTTTGCTGACGAGGGGCAAGGGGGTCAATAATTGCAAAAAACCCTTGTTGCATACTTACGAATAGTATAGCTCGATTATCGCAACCTGGCTTAAACAAGACTTGCTGCAACTGCAAAAGTATCTACCAGAGCGGAAGTGAAACTTGAAGCTTATCATTTGAAAACGACTTGAGTAGGCGATAACTTTAAACGAAATTACTGGTAATGAAACTAAAGCTACCAAAAAAAGTTCTAACAAGATAAAATAATGCAGGACTTTGCAGAATGTATGAATGAATGAATGATATTTTATTTGCATAAATGTGGTTACATGCTTAGGATGTTATGTCAGTTACATAGAGGCCTCACATTTGCCATTTGTTACTTGTGGCATGCAAAGTTAATTATTTAAATGCTGCAATACTACTTGTTGAATATCCTATTTTATGACCATATCATAATGTGATATAGGTATACTATTATACTATGGTACATCCGTATGGAATTATGGATGTACCGCAATGTTTGTTAAACACTCACCTCTCTGTCTGAAAATTTAGCAGCATCTGCCATCTCTGTGATTTGAAATTTTTAATGTTCTGAGCTTCATCTAGGATCAAATATTTCCACCTTTTTCTCCGAAAACTTTGATGGTCTTGCACTACCAGTTTATAAGAAGTTATGCACACATGAAAAGAATTCGCTTTCGTCCACCCAACACGTTTTAACTTGCGCTCCTTGATGGTCCCGTAGTAGGTGAGAATCTTGAATGCGGGGCACCACTTCTTGAACTCCATCTCCCAGTTGAGCACGACGGAGGTGGGCGCCACCACCAGGTGCGGGCCCCAGTCGCGGCGCTCCAGCGCCAGGTGCGCCAGCAGCGCGATCGTCTGGATGGTCTTGCCGAGCCCCATCTCGTCCGCCAGGATGCCGTTGAGTCCGCGCGCGTGCATCGTGGCCAGCCAGTGCAGCCCCACGTGCTGGTACTCGCGCAGCGGGTGCTTCAGCAGCCGCGGCACCGGCGTGCCCACGGCCGTCTCCGACAGCGTCGTGCCCGTGGGCTGCAGCGTGGCCGCCAGCGACGCAGCAGCCTCCACCCGCTGCTCGCCCCGACCCGGCTGCGGCTCGCTCGTGTCCATCAGCGCTTCCAGCTGCTCTGACGCGGAGGATGCGCTCGTATCCGTGTCGGACGCCGGGTCCGGGTCGTCGTCGCTGTCCAGTTCGGTGGCGGTGGAGGCGTCCGTGTCGTCGTCGGGCTCCGGCGGCGGCGCGGCGTATCGCCCCCGGAGCTCGTCGAGGTCGAGTTCGGCGTCGTCGCGGAGGGCGGCCAGCTCCGCGGTGGCGTCCTCGGGTCGCTCGCGGCTCTCCTGTTCCGCTATGGTGTCCTCGTCGTCGGCGGAGTCGTCGTCGGGCCCGTAGTCGGAGGGCGGCGGCGAGTGGGCGGGCACGTAGCCGGGCGGCAGGAGGTCGCCGAGGTCGAGCCGCGACTCGCGGCGCAGGGCCTCTATTTCGTCGCGGTGGGCGGCGGCGTCGTCGGCCGCCTCCCGCTCGGCCGCCGCGATGGTCTCCTCGTCGTCGCCGGAGTCGTCCCGCGGCTGGAACTCATCGTCGGAGGGCGGCGTGTCGGGCGCTCGCGGCGCGCTCAGGTTGGCGGCGAGCTGGCGGGAGTATCGCTCTGTCTTGTCCACGATGTAACTGAGTTGTTCGTCGAGCGCCTCCTTGCGGGCACGCTCCACTCTCCGCACACGCTTCCACTCCACCAGCTGACAATAAAATAGAGTTCATTTTACTATATTATTACTGTTTCATAAGCCACTAAGTTATAAGTTTTGTAAGGTACTTTCGTACGCCTGCAACAGCTTTGCGAATTCTCTCGGTGTTGTCTTATGCTTAACTACCAGAGAAGGAATTTCATTGATTCGAAAATTCAATTCAAAACATACCAAATACCTCCTACTGCATATACATGTAAGTGTGGATCAACAGTTAACAAAAGTATGGAACAAAATTTATTGACTTAGCTCTCAAAGTTAGTTGTTAGCAGTGTGCAGGGCAAGTCGTATGAAGGACATACAACCGATGGATTCGAAAAGTCCGCGAACGGCGAACAAGCCAATTAGGGGACGCCTATGTCCAGCAGTGAAGTTGATAGACAGATAGAGACATACTACAAACGAGGTATGATTGTTTAAAATACATACCTTTTCAACATTTGACCAAAACATCCGAATTTCCTTTGCAGCAAATGCTGCAATTTTCTTCAACTGTATCTCTTGTGCTTTTTCTGCTTTCTGTGCTGCCAAAGCTTTGTCTTGAAAATATTTCTGGACAGCACGAGCGCACTGAAAACGAAAAGCAACATATTTCAGTGTGAGTCAATTTAGATATTTATACAAGGATTGGAGACTTTTAAGTTATTTCTTTGAATTAAATAATACAGCAACAGTAACACCTAATATGTAAAAACCTATTTCCATTCAAGATATAGATTCTGTAACAGCCAGACATCAGAGGCATATTAATAGAGCTCCGTTTTTCACCCTTTGAGTTCAGAACAATAAACATTATCATACCATCAAATTTTTTTCAAATAACATTTTGAAACAGAATGAAAGTTCAGAATAGAATGGTCAGGATTGACGCTCAATATAATATTTATAAGTCCATTTGCATTTTACAGTTGCATTTACGCAAAGTATCAGTGAATAATCATAAATTGGTTTGTTTTCATGTTTTTTCTTTTTAAATGTTTCTTTTTAATTATCGCTACTAGTAATCACTAAGTACTAGTAGTTGCAGTGTTACTCAAATATTAATTAACTTAAAAATATTTCTACACTTGAAAAAGGCAGCTCACCTTCTTGGCCGCTTGTTTCTTCCACTTGCGTTCATGCGCAAAATCTTGCGCGAGCCAGGCCATCTCCTCCAGCAGGTAGTCCCAATGGGTCTTGGGGCGCGGCGGCTCCAGCACGCGCGGCAGCCGCCGCTCGGCCCACAGCCCCGCGCGCGCCAGTTCCGCCACGCGGCTCGCCACGTACGCCTCCTGCTTCGCCTTCTCGACCATTTCATCGGCGGCGGGCAGCGTGGGTAAGGCTGGTACGGCGGTTGCGACGGTGGTGGCGACGGTGTTGGCGTCGGTGGTCGCGACGGTGGCGGCAACGGTGGCGACGGAGGCGGCAGCTGCGGGCTGCGGTGGCGGAGGCGCCGCGGCGGGCGCGAGAGCGGGCGCCGGCGGGGGGCGGCGAGCTTCCAGGAAGGCGGTGAGCTGCGGGGCCGGTGGCCGCTTGCGCCACGCCGCGTAATCCATCATATTGCCGCCCGCCTGCAGGAAGTACAGCTCGCTCAGTTGCTCCGTGAACCTGCAACCGAGCGCGGCGCTACAGCGGCGACGCGTCCATCGACGCGGTATATTGGCTAGAGGAGCGAATTTGCGACGACTCACCTCTCGCGAAGGGTCTTCAGCCGGAGCAACTTGTACTCGAGGATACGCTTCCGGAGGGCGGACGCGTCCTCGGGCAGCAGCAGTCGCGGCCGCTTGCGGGGCGGCTCGTCGGCCCCGTTGAGCACGCCGTCGGCCGCCCCCGCCGCAGCCGCACCGCCCCCCGCGCGCTCCACACCCTGTTCACCGAGTTTATTTTTAAAAAAATTCAAAACCACTGAACATATAAGTTCCTCATTCACGGTTCGCGTATTATACACACACGCGAACTATAAACTTTTTTATTTTTCTTAATTAGTGGCAGATACACTACTAGTCGAACTGCACGACAAAATAGTAAGAATTTCTGTTAATTGAGCATACATAATTATAGTCGAGATCTGACACAAATAATACACACTATCACTCCCATCCATGAATTAAGGAAATTAATTGAAATAGTGAAAAAATTACCATTGTTGTAGTTTGTCATCACTAGCATCAGTTTGATATTACTATTTAAAAAAATAAAATAGGTCCTAAAATCAATTGCTTTTTGAAATGAAGATGTTTTATTTTTGTATTGATTTAGAATCATTTTGTAATATTTGAAAAGAGAGTGAATCAAATATTAAACACTAGCGACCCGCCCTCGCTTCGCTTCGGGAAACTTATTCCTTCAGTTTGCAAAGATTTAGTTATATATTTTGGATAATTCACAGGATATCTTTATAAATGATAGCTTTCCCCCGCGGCTTCGCCCGCCATAAACCCCTAAATATATAAAAGTTGATAAAAATTGGCGCCCCCCATTTACCCCCGGGATACTACCATTTAAGGGATGTTTTTCGAAAAAATATTTTATACATGTTTCATAACTCTCAATGAAAAACCTTCATACTGAATTTCATTCGAATACCTTCAAAAATGGCAAAGTTTCATACTAACTTTGCACCCCCGTTTTACCCCCTTAGGGAGTGAATTTTCAAAAATCTTTTCATAGTGCTCCCCCAAGTTATAAAAGGAGCCCCTGTGCAAAATGTCAAGTTTCTAACCCTTATAGTTTAGGCCCTGCATTGACATGTCAATCAGTCAGTCAGCTTCTCCTAGTGCAGAGCAACTTTTTTCTAATACTTAAATTATTAAACTCGTGATATCTTTCGAATGGAATGTCCGAATTGAATAATTTAAAAAGTTATATAAAGGTAATTAAGCAGTCTAGAATATGAATTAATTTATTTTGATAAGGATTAATACTAAGATACAAATAAAGAGTCTTTTCCAGCGGCAGTATCTCAATTAAGTTTTTTAAGTAAAAAACAATTATTGTGGCATAACTATAATAGTTAGACATATGCCATCGCGGACTTTATTGTAGATATTGATGTCCTTTATAAAACTGTAGTACATCACTTTGCTCAATTATCCATAGTTTTCGCAGCACACGCGATGTAAAGAATATTTTAGGTATTTTTTTTACACCTTGGGTTACATTATAAGGATCCCTATTTTTTTTTCAAAATAAAATTTAGCCTATGTTACTCGTAGATAATGTAGCTTTCGAATGGTGAAAGAATTTTTAAAATCGGTCCAGTACTTTTTGAGTTTATTCGTAACATACAAAAATACAAATCTTTCCTCTTTATAATATTAGTGTAGATTATTTGATTGTGATTAATTGAAAAACCTGGCAATGGTAACCGGTAACAATGGTAAGTGGTCACCATTATACATAGACATCAAGCAATAGCAGCCACAGTTTATTTTGCCGTTTCTTCTCCTCTATATTAAAGCACCTTTCTTAAATGGCAGTAGAATGGAAAAATGCTGTGTGGACACTGAGATCTAAATGAATACAATACAAGTATTGGGTCTTCAGACCCCAGTCAGACGATAGTAAGTTCATGGGTGTTGTAGCTAGCCAGGCAGGTTTCACGAACAGAAAATAATATGATCCATAACCAAAGCCACCACCTATAAGCAACAAGTAAATTAACATATTTGCTGCACCTATTGTAACTTTCTATGACAAAAAACACAACATATACATTATGTGATCCCAATGTGCCAAGCGAATGTGTTAACAAGATGTTGAAATTAAAGTTGATTTGAACATCTCGTTTCGATTTGAATCACTGTGAATATGCATCCATTTGTCAAACACTATCTACCTATATTGTCATCAGGTTGTGATAACACTGACCATCCATTTACTCCACTGTTGTAGGTAAAAATGTTGTCAGGTCCACTATTTCGAACATTTTCTCTATTTACCAGTGCAATTTAATATATCCTGTAATAATGATTTTCATTACTGTTGGTTTGTCAGTACATTTGTTTTTGCTAATCGCTAATACGGCTAAACTAATATGGATGCGGTTTTAACTATATCTAATGTAGTAAACTTGTGGTAACATTTAGTATTTGTTTTGTTTTTATTGGCTCACAAACTTAAGAGATCTGTCAATTTAAACAATCTCACCTAAACATTTAAATAACAAATCAAAACAAAATATAAGCATCCCGAAACGAAAGCGGGTTGTAAGTAGAATAATCGAAGACGGAGAGGATATCGTCATTTCATTTATACTTTTAGAACATTCTTGTGTCAAATTGGACATAAAATACAATGATAAACAGTATTAGCGAATAAAATGTAACGTATCTCATTGAAAATATGCGACGGCCCGCCACTATTGATTGTAGCCGCCAAAGCCGTCGAGCATCATTGTGGAGCCGCGTTGGTTATTGCCCCGGACGTGCTGTCTTGCAACTCGGCCGAGATTTCAAATAATTGTGTACGTACCATGAGTGGCAGTGTTTCACCGGTTGCCGACGACGACGCAATATCATCGCGCCCGCTCATACTGTGACATCGCGGAATAAGATTTTCTTTTCAATTTGTTTATCACTTAGAAATAGACATATACACTAAGGCACTGCACTCTTCACTACACTTACTGCTGGACGCCAAATAAATAGCTTGTTTTTATTATATTTTATCCTATAAACACAGTTTTGAACGTAAGTAATATAGACTAAAAATATACTTTTTTTGGAATTTGTTTGAGCCAGGGGTCCGTAGTGAGTCCCGCGGAAGAACCGATATATTAGTATGCTTTGTTTTCATGAAGCCGCCAATAATACAACTAACTGACAAGTCCAGCTTTGTAGCGGCCATATTGGATATGCGAATTTATGTTCCATTCGCACTGTTAACTAGCGAGTATGGTAATCACTGAAATTCAAACTAATGTTAAGTCATCACGACACCAAAAGCACAAATTAATCACTAAAAACTCCAGCAGAATCTTCAGATACAATTATTTTATGACATTAAACGAAAAATCTAAGGTAAATGTAAGAACGACGTTCTTAACACAGTGTTGCCATTTAGAACATTTTAGAATAAAATTATTATTGAGCCATTGATAAAAGGTTAAAACGGAAAAGTTGACTTCTGGTTACTTAAGGCGTGCTTTTCCTGCCGATACAGATAATTTTTACTTTTTTAATATTTATACTAGTTACAAAACGTTATTTTATTCCACATGCAGGAGATGCTAGCTCTACATAGCTGTTTTTTTAATTAAATATAATTATTATTAAATAATAGTTCTAAATAATAAAATTCTTTGTTAATATACCGCTGTTTGTTTTAAGTGCTGTATAAAGGGGCGTATCAATCGAAATTGTTGGTAACTTCGGTGATTCCCGTTTGTTGCAATTGCAGCTCGCCAACGCCAACAATTTTGAAATACATTTCAGTTCCCAATTCCCAACTACCCAACCAGCTGTCGTGAAGACCACCGGGGTCAAACCAAAACGCATGACTGTGTGCTCTTTTGATAATTTACTGCCAAACCCCATTACCGTTATTTTTAATCAATTTTTATTCCTATAACCGAAATTATTATTTTATCATTATCATCATTATTCTATAACTACTACTTTATCATTATGTTTCATTAACTTAAGTAACTCTGTGATTTGTTGATTTATGTGATTATGTACAACATTCTATAGTTGTCTTTCGCTAAGCGTATTTATTAGTTACGCCAAGCAACGCCATATTATAAAAATTAAAAAAAAATATAATAAAATTATGGTATTTTTCGGTATATTGTCGTAGACGGAGAAGCAATAGCCGGTCTTCCTATTCGCTAATGCACTTTCTACATTTTTCTCGAATGGGGGTCTGCGTCTGCCTGCGGGTCTCAAGGATCTCCTTTTTGCGGACTATGCCTCCCGGTGTTACCGCTTACAGGTAGCCAACCCTAACCGGTAACACCGGATCCCCTACTCTCGTTTATTACCTCCATGGTATTTACGTCAACGCCATTTTAAGAAAAAATGATCTATGGTTTATCATTTTACTCTTTGTTGGCATTGATGTGTCAATTGTGTCATGTCATGTCAGTTTATTTTCTTCTAATAGATGTCACCAATATCACCAATACTGCGACTTCTGTCATCAATGACATCAATCATAGCCATAGTAAGTATGTCACTTACTCCTCACTTCACTTTGTGTTCGATTTGATGGCAAGTAAAAAAGAAGTAAATTAAAAACGCGATATAAATTAAAAAGTTTCGAAAATTCTTATTTGATATAACTGGAACGAATTTTTGCACCTTTCTTAATGTTTTAGGTGTAGTTGAAATATATAAAGTATTCCAACTAAGTTTGTTCCCATTGAAATATTATTGAGTTATCAAAGCGAAAATTTTCATTTCATGTGAAGAGATGTGTTGGCAAAGGGGGGTCGCGAGTTACTTGTATAGAGAGTTTTAATGTAGGTAAGTTAGTACCCCGTCATTATACATTCTACTTTTAGTAATAGTAAATGAATTGAAATCTGAAATGGTCACAAAAAGTTCACAGTGATATTTGTGTGTAAGTAGGTTTTTGCAACAGGTATTGTTTGTATTTCGAAGGCGTGTTGGCCGATTGTTATAGCATGCTGCTAGTTACATAGTTAATAAATTTTTTTATTAGGTGAAACTTGTAACTTGTGTGTATACTTGCTGATAACCGCCACCATTACTTAAAGTTTACATTGTGATTACTTTGTTCAATGTAAGGTATTCAAAACGTTTCTTGAATATTGTGTCATTTTAAATTCTTAGTCATAATTATGACATATTTAAATAATCCACTTCATTGTTTGGTTCCTGATAAATTGTCAATCAAGTAGTTGCTACTTATCAATAATTGTTGCAGGTTTAGATTATACCCAAAACTTCATCAACAAATTCTACATAGTAAGTTCACTAACTGTAATATGTATATTACAACAAATGGATAGTCCACGTGGGCTCAGATGTGGCATGTGACAAGCGTCAGCTACAGTGTATATGGCTAATTAAATACTAGTTACATAATTATGTATCTATATCTTTTTCGAAGCAATACTCATATAAGGAACATTGGAGTACAACTCACACTTGGCCGGTTTTTAGGATCACACTATGTCACATTTGATAATTGCCTTGTTTTAAGGCAATTATCAAATGTGGTCAGCTAATAGTTATTTATAATAATGAACCTTTATTATAGGTCAACATTTGGAATACATATTATATTAAGGGATAACTGTTAATGTTGAAGTTCAGTTAAGATAGAAGCAAGCAGTGTTTTTTAACTTTATGCACTATATGCAATTAATAAATGTATTTCTTATTCATATAATGTACCATATGGGTTTTACTTCAAAACCAGAGGTACGTCTTGGGAACATGTTACTAGTATATCATAATAATCTTTATCTCAACTCATTGAGTTCTATTTTTGGCAATGAATTTTTATTTAATCTTCCGGAACTCATAAGTTATTCATAGTTGTCAATAGACTCCTTACAGAAGAACAATCCACAGGTGTTTTGAGACAAAGTTGAAATAAAATTAACATAGAAAATTAGATACGCAATACATAAACACGAGTATCGTTTGTCTCATTACATTCATTTAGAATAGCGTAGTCGGGTACATAAGCGTGTGGTACGGTACGGTCAAAGTAAGAATTAGTATTTGGTGGTTCTGGTGCGGTATCAGTGGGTCGTGCCGCAGGGCGGAGCTGGCGGGCGCGCGCATGTGGCGCGGGGCGCGGTGGCGCGCGCTGGCCGCGCTGGCGCTGGCGGCGCTGCTGCTGTGGGCGCTGCGCGGCGGCGCGGGCGCGGGGGGCCGCGGCGGCCGGGCCCCCGGCGGGCCGGTGGAGGGCCGCGACCTGCCGCTCATCTTCATCGGCGGCGTGCCGCGCTCGGGCACCACGCTCATGCGTGCCATGCTCGACGCGCACCCCGACGTGCGCTGCGGCCAAGAGACGCGGGTCGTGCCACGTATCCTTCAGATGCGACAGCATTGGATGCGTTCACAAAAGGTACACACTTTGTACGACATAGGTTAAAAATATTTATTCCTTTCATTGTCAGAGAGCCTCATCTGTTGGAAGGTTTGCACAACTTCTTACATGCTTTTCCGGAGGGTTATTTTTCTTAACATTGTTAAAATAGCTAGCGTCGTTTGAATTGAGTAACAAAACAAAGTCGATTTTAGTATCTATACGCTTAGATCTCCTAAACTACGTAAGTAACGGATTTTCATGCGGGTTTTCTATCATTCAAGTACCTAAATTCTTCCCGATGATTAATAGGTATAATACATTCAATTACGATTATAATGTGGGTGTCTTCAAATCAAGATTGAATTAAGTTAGTGCGCTTTGCCGCCCCAGACTACATCACCATTTACCATCAAGGGGGATTGTAGCCAAGCATTAACTTATAATCACTGTAAAAAAAATCATTGAGCAGGTAGGTAGGTAACAGACGTTGTGTCGTTGGCGCAGGAGAGCGTGCGGCTGGAGCAGGCGGGCGTGTCCAAGGCGGTGCTGGACAACGCCATCGCCGCCTTCTGCCTGGAGGTGATCGCGCGCCACGGGGAGCCCGCGCCGCGCCTCTGCAACAAGGACCCGCTCGTGCTCAAGATGGGCACCTACGTGCTCGAGCTGTTCCCCAACGCCAAGTTCCTCTTCATGGTGCGCGACGGCCGCGCCACCGTGCACTCCATCATCACTCGTAAGGTATGTTTCCTAATACATCTAGGTGGTAGTGGGTAGGTAGACCTCGTAACGTACAACGAGTAGCGTTATGTTTAGTGTATATATATATGTTTGGTGTATATGATCGCAGGTGACGATCACGGGCTTCGACCTGACGAGCTACCGGCAGTGCCTCACCAAGTGGAACCGCGCCGTGGAGATGATGCACCAGCAGTGCCGCGAGCTCGGCCCGCGCTGCCTGCTCGTGCGCTACGAGGCGCTGGTGCGTACAACCCACTACCGTCCCACAGCCGGTGCAGGCCCTAGTCCACGACGCTGGCCAAGTGTGGTTTGGCGGATTTTAACACCTTTGAGAACATTGTGAACAACTCTCAGGTGAGCATGTTTCTTCACGATGTTGTCCTTTATCGAAGCAAATGATAATTAAATTGTAATACGCACGTAATTTTGGTAAATTAAACGGTGCGTACAGGATTTAAACCCGGGCCCTTGGTTCGGGAGTCCAACGTTAAAGCCACTCGGCTGTTAGTGCTCTTTAGTGGCCGGTGAGCTGCTGCGAGCACTAGTAGCGCGCTCCAGGAGCCCGCGGGGCCCGTCCATTCAAATTCATGTAGGTATCACAGGTCGTAGTGCGTGCCATCGAGCAGCAGCACCAGAGCTCTCGACAGGCGAGCGACCGAGGGAGGGGGCGGTCCTCACCCGCTTGTCGCCCGTGTACATAAACCCCGCGTCCCCGGCAGGTGCTGGCGCCCGAGGCCACGCTGCGGCGCGTGCTGAGCTTCCTGGAGCTGCCGTGGGACGAGGCCGTGCTGCACCACGAGCGGTACATCAACCAGCCCAACGGCGTCGCGCTGTCCAAGTACGTACTACCCCGTGCCCGAGTACTAGTAGCGCCCCGTAGCGTCGCCGGCCGCCGCTAACCGCCTGCTTCCTCCGCAGCGTTGAGCGCTCGTCGGACCAGGTGGTGCGGCCCGTGAACCGCGACGCGCTCGACAAGTGGGTGGGGCACCTGCCGGCCGACGTGCGCGCCGACATGGCCGAGCTGGCGCCCATGCTGTCGGTGCTGGGCTACGACCCCTGGGCCAACCCGCCGCAGTACCGGCCGGACGAGCCCCCCGCGCCGCCGGAGCCCCCCGCGCCGCCCCCGCGCGCCCCCAGCGCGGCGCTCGCCGAGGAGCCCGCGCCCCACGCAAGAGAATCTCCGCTGGCGCCTCATCCGCCCTAATAAAACGACTTGATCTGCGCCCGCTCGTTTTGTTTCGCTACACTCTGACCTGTAACCGACCTTATTCCGTCATCCTTCATCGACTGATATCGGCTGGTGTATAATCTAAATAATCGGAAATGAATAACTACTTTTTGAAAAGATAGTCGGCAGCAGCATCGTCATTACTATTGGTTGGAATGTAATACGTTTTCGGAGTCCACAATCGACATTCCGATGCTGAATGGTCACCACCTCCGCCGCTTATACATACCGCCGGCACCGTAATAGGCATTTTCTATGTCCTTTAAAATTAGCTGCCTCTGACGCCTTTTTCACTATCTTAATTCAAATATTACCAGGCAGTCATTGCAATACCCATATTGCCAAGGAATTCGATTCCCAGTGAAGTGGAATGAATGATGAGTTTAAATTTCTGTTTTCGGTTTGGGTGTGTTTGTTCTTCTGGTCTAAGGGCGCTTTCAAATTAGACGGTTGGTGCCGGACTGCTGCCGCACGGTTGTTGCCGACCGTGAGCCGGACTGCTGCCGGACGGCAGCAGTCTGCGGCTGCAGTCCGGTCGAATTTTAGTGATTTCCGTCGATATCGAAACCAGACTTCAGGGTGCCATGGACTCTGACGAGGAAGTGTGCTCTTCCTACGGAAGAAACATAAACGGCGCCTAGAGCGTCGCCAATGTTTTGTTTAACATATAAAACTGGTGATTTTTATACACTTTACCCAAGATTAAAATAGTGAAAGAAATAAATAAATAAAACTCAGCTGATTTTTTGAACTATTTTAGAATGTCTAGAGAATGTTTCTATGAATTATAAGACTTAGTTAAAAATGGAATTCAACGTCAAGACACTAAACTCAAAAATTAATTAAATTAAAAATATATTTAAATCGTCCATAATTAGGTAGGTATGCACGAAAACGGCCTTATTAACGTTATGAAGAAACACGATGCTTCGATACGTTCACCGCACTAGCGAACACAGGTAGCATATTCATTGTTGCCGTTCCGCCAACGGACGTGCTCCGCACTGCTCCCGCACGACCTTGCGTCGAGAAATTTTGTATGAAAAATACAAACCGCCCGTGGCAGTACGACACCCGGACTGCAGCAGTCCGGCACCAACCGTCTAAATTGAAAGCGCCCTAAGATTCGGCATAAAGGGCCCCATACACGGTAAGATTTATCTGTACGATCCGTCGCGTCAAACCGATCGAAACGACGAATCGATGGTGTATGACAAGATCGTTAACGATTTACTTAATCGAAGACGATGTCGGAAATCGCAACAAAAACCCATGCAATCATGAATATCGTAACGATGAATCGACAGTGTATGGCTCTTTACGATCAGATTTAGGCGATACTAGTTTCAATAATTTTAGGTACGTGGGTTCCGTCAGTGCCAATCTTCTGGTTAATTCCTTTAAAAGATTTACATGCGAATACTGATTTCGCTTTAATAGCCATTTCTTAACCCACATTCTTCTAGGCTTTCTTTTTTTCTTTTGAATCCGAATCAATAACGCTACCGCCGCATAGGTAAGGAAAAGAAGTTCATCTTCCATTTTATGGGGCACGTATTTAATTATTTGAACACGTCTTTATCCTTCAGCTTCAAACAAGTAAATGATCGATCGTTACGACCAGTCGTTCGTGTATGAGCAACATTTTTGATGCGATCAATCGTCACGATTTTCATCAGATCGATCGTATAGACGAATCGTACCGTATATGGGGTCCTTAAGAAATAATTATATACCCTCATCTGTTATGAGTGAGGAGACGAGATTGAGGCGCGGAGAGGAGAGATATTCAGTTGGTAGTTTTTCATAGTTTCAGGTATTCTAACAAAATGTTACTGGCCGGCGAACAGGCCAACTTCAAGAATAAACAGATGATTAAGAAGAACAAAGGAATGATGTCAATATGGTCATTCAATAAAAATGTATTGTAAAATGGAGCTCGTGTATTAATTTGCCCTTTTACAATTTTCTTGTGATAAGACATAAATCATAGATAATATTATCTGGGCGCGATTTAACTAGGCAACCTATTTGCAATATGTCAATGTGAATATTATCTATAACTTAGAATAATGACATATAGAATGACAGTCTTCATACAAGCGCTCTTTAAAAAGTGAAGCACTAATTTTCTTTTTTCTTTTTTTTTATACATGTTTAATGGTTGCCAGGGAAGTGCAGTTTCCCGAAAGTGGGGAATGATTCGGCCGCTGACAAGAATTTGTTTTTAGCAATAATACCTACATAAATAGCTATGTGTGGTAAAGTATGGGTATGGTTATGTAAAATTGTTATATTACGAGAATGTTTATTTAAATATGAAACGAATACAAGAAAATATTAACATCATTTTTTTTTACTATTTATTTTTTTACATATCTTTTACGTATCTGAACATAAGCATGAACACAGGAACTTAGTACCTATATTTTAATAACAGCATTGAGTAAAAAAGTTTTGTTCCAATATTAAATATACTCTGTGAAAAAACAAAAAACAATGGGCTTTGTTGATTTACTACTCTATGGACCATATTATATCTGTGAACTACTGTATCTGTGAAAACAACAATAAAATGAAGATGAAAATGACATTGACAATAGGCATGATATAATAATAATAACTAATAATAATAATTTAAATATTAATGGATATCTAACAACTTCAATAATTATAACAGGGACAGCATTTTCACACAATCTACACGATCCAACCTGTGTAATGTACAGGTACAGGTAATGTACTTCATTATTAAAATGTTTTGAACATATTCGTGTATTTTTGGTTGGCTTCCAATATACTTCTCCACGACTAAGCCTTATATCACTCGTCTCTTAAAATGGGAAAATGTATTTTCACAATTGGGCAACACTGAGTATTGAAACAAAACGTTTTTATTTAAACCTAATTATATACAAGATATTATGAAATATTGAAAGATTACCTGTGAAAAGTGATGTTATTACACTTCTTTTGTTTTTCAAATGTGTTGTGACAAAATTTAACCGCACAAATCGACATAATTATTTTTTTTCCGCGAGACGTGTCTGGTGCGCATTGTCATTGAAGACTACGGAGCTGGCCAGCGTTTGGTGACATAAACTACTCACATTTAGAGTTGTCAAAGTAGCCGCGCGGACTTCGTTTCTATATGTCATTATTCTAAGATCTATAATTTATTAGTTATCACAAGTAAATAACAGATGAGGGTATATGTTTCTTATACCGGATTTCGTACCATTCGTCGTCGGTCGTGCGTACTTATTTCGTCCAAAATGGCGGACACCAACAGGGATACTTTATGGGGCTTGGTGTACAATTCTATAATAATATTATAGTCCAAAACCTGACACATATAAAAGCGCATCTCTCGTAGACCAAGGTTACTAAAGCGTAGATGAGTAGGTATTTAAATGATAAAGCGGCACGAGGACAACCAGTTCTCAAACCAACTCCGCTAAGGTTAGTGTATGTCTCGGTTTTAAATACATAATATTGTATTTTTTTTTGGTTTTAAAAGATGTGCTGAAGAGTTTCTTCATCCAGACATCTCCAGGACACATCAATCTCACATGATAATGCCAAGCATTTGGTCCGGCGACGGTTACAAGTGAGGACGGACCTTTAGGCTGTTGCGAAACATCACATATCATCACCGTTTAGCCATTCGGATGCCGCTGCCCAGGGGGTCATGTGGGTGTGGCGACATGCTGTACATCACACAGTATAGTCACATACAATCTGATTCACGCTAACGAACATTTCAACGCATATTCATACTTTTTGTCGCTAAGCTTGAGTAATTTCACGGGGTTTAGGAGTTAGAATTTTCGACACGTAGTTTTTGTTTCCCATATTTTTTATTATAGGTAAAATGATTGTAAAGTAGGCGAGTAGGCGAGGCTAGCTAGACGGCGTCGGGCGGCGCGCGGCACCGGCAGTGCACGTGCTGCACGTGCACGAGGCGCAGCGCGCCCAGCACGCGCGCCAGCGGCTCGGCCGCGTCCAGCAGTGCTCCGGCCAGCGGGCGCAGCGCCTCGCGCACGCCGCGCGCCGCGCCCGCCGCCGCCGCCAGCGCCGCCGCCAGTGCGTTGTGCGCGCCCGCCAGCGCCGGCTTGCCCAGCGCCTCCGCCGCCACCGCGCCGCCCTCCACCACCAGCGCGCGCACCGCCTCCAGCGCGCACCTGCACGCACGCACATCACCGTCTTACTCCCATTCGCATCTACATCTACATAAATGATGTAACTGCTCTTAAAGCAGCATAACGCAGTTTCTCAGAGCCGTATCGCAATAATATAAACCATTACAATCATAATAAACCCCTAATAAATTATGGTATTTGTGAAAGGAGTTTTTGCGAATCCGTTAAACTACTTATATAACAAACTTGAAGTAGCTAATAATTTTATTGTAAACTAGCTGGCCCTGCAGATGTTGTCCTGCAAATATATTATTTTTAGGTATCTCAGGTCCAAACATGCACAAGTTTAATATTTTTAAATAAATATTATTAAAATTAGGTGGCTATTTCAAAAAGTGGGGTAGGTACATAAAATGGGCAATCCCTACTAATATTATAAATGCGAAAGTAACTCTGTCTGTCTGTCTGTCTTTGTCGCTTTCCCGCTTAAACCTCTCAACCGATTTTGATGAAATTTGACACAGACAATCTTTAGACCCTGAGAAAGGACATAGGCTACCTTTTATTGCGACAAAAAGGGATGAAGAGGTTGAAATAGAGGTTGAAAGTTTGTATGGGATTTCTTCGGGTTTTAAGCACAGCGCCATCTAGGGGTGAACCTTCCTAACTTAAAGAATAAGAACGCCTAGCGCCATCTCTTAAAGAACCATGAAACTTTATATTTAAGCACTTGATAATAAGTTTCCCGAAGCGAAGCGAGGGCGGGTCGCTAGTACAAAATAAACCTTACGGAACACATTTTGGTGTCACAGATATATTTTTATTCCATATGGTTACATTGCAAAGTTAAAAACTATCTTTGCTCTAACGCAAAATTGTAAATACGGTTTTTTTATACGATGCTAAGTTAATCCTTGACAACAATCCACAGACCACTTCAACAATCCCACCTGATGTTAAGTGGCGATGATGTCCAAAGATGGTAAGCGTATTAACTTAGTAAATACCCTTAGAGTATATTTATATACTTTACTTTTTACTCTAAGTAAATACCTGTTCACTCTACTCATAAAGACTCCCAAATCAAAAGCTGGCGGGAATGCCGATGCAGGCTATTCTAATCCTTTGCGGTGCGCATTACGAACGACGAGGCAAACCGCGTCGTCCTTACCGGTGGGATGTTAACTAAATAAGGATGGATACCTGCCGTAGGTACGTCGGGTTGTGCGATAGAGACATGGGGATGCGGGAAGCCGGGAATCAAATCGTGCAGTTCCTGCGCACTCTCCAAAATGTACCCTATAGAAAACCGAGAGGCTGGCGACTTAGGGACATCTTGAAATTGGTCATCCATCTAGACCATCTATGTACGGATACGGTACGGATTAAGGACTTAAAGTCCCGTGTCGGCCAATGTGTGTATTAAACCGTAGGGATGAGTTACGTATTATGAAACTTACAGATGAGATGGTCTATTAATTTTCGGACGACCGATGGTTCAAAGGTCTCAGCGCGCCTTTGAGGAATAAATGCAAGTGTTTGGAAATGTTGAAGATTACAATAAACAATTTAAATAAGTGACCTCTCGAGGTGCAGCAACAGCGCAATAGGCAGGTCGAGCAGCAGCCGCGGCGGCGCCAGCAGCGCGGCCAGCAAGCGCGCGCCGCGCCGCCGCACGCGTCGCACCGCGCGCCCCGCCGCGCCGCCGCGCCCGCCGCGCGCCCCGCGGGCCACCAGCGCCTCGCCCACGCGCTCCAGCGGGAGCACCTCCACCTCCTCCGCCTCTGGACAAACGAACGACCCACGTTTTTAGCTCCTACGATGACAACAAAAATCTTAAGCAAGTGAGTATAAACTTATATTTTACCATCGTCGGACGAACTGTATTCTCGCTTGAAGGTGGACTTACTGGGTCTTTTCTCGATGTTTTTCTGTGAACATTGTGAACAAGTGTAACATGCGAGACGAGAAGGCAAATAATCAGCCTCGTACGGGACAGGTAGGGTAGAGAATCCTAAATTCAAGTAAAAATTCAAGTTCAATTCAAAAAGTTCAAGTATTTACCTGGTCCTCGCCCGTCTCAGCCCGAGCGGGATCCGCCCCCGTTTCTAATCCGCGCACTACTTCGCCGTATCTGTTAACCCGGAATAGATAAGATATAATTACATAAGGATTGTTACATGTTGTAACAGTTCAATTTCATTTCTAGTTTAAAATATTTTATGACATTAGGTGTACGATGTAGGTACTCTTACGCTGACTGTAATGCGGCCAATGCAGGGCATGCTAGGAGGACGGTGGCCGGCAGCGCCCCGGCCTCGTCGCCCTTAGCGGTCTACGGGAACGAAACAAATTTATTATGTGGTACTATGCAGTAAAGTAAAGTAAAGAGTGTATGCACTTACCGGGGGATTCGAAACTGGACTGGAGGCGGCGGGCAGCCGCGCTCGCCGATGTTTTTGTACTATCACCTACGAGAAGTAAACACCAGTATAAACGCAATAATAAACGCCTTCACCGATTACACCCGAGGCGGGTCGCGCCGCGGGTTAAATAAGCAGGACTATCTGATACCTGCACGTAGGAAGCGGTCCGATCGCTGAAGGCGTTGGCCGAGCTGCTGTCGGTGGGCTGGCGGCTCATTTCTGATGTATCCATATCTGATGGCAGTAAACATCAATAAATAATTAGCCAAGCCATAATTAATTATACTGTTCACGACTTGTCCTTTGAGTGTATTATTACCGAGTCGAGTATTTATAATTCCAATATCCCTTGCTTGTACGCCTCTGTTTACAACACTTTTCGTTGCCATTTTAATTTATTATTAATTTGGCATTGACAGTGACAATTCTGTAGATTTAT
Source organism: Ochlodes sylvanus (assembly GCA_905404295.2). NCBI lineage: Eukaryota > Metazoa > Arthropoda > Insecta > Lepidoptera > Hesperiidae > Ochlodes > Ochlodes sylvanus. The sequence goes on from FR990126.1 coordinate 15,191,064, forward strand.
TACTATGAATATGAATACGGTGAAATCGTTTATTGCATAAGGCAGAGGTTTAAAAGAACCTGCTTCTATTTTTCTATTTTTACACGCTTTCTATTAGCTTCACCTGTATGTTTGTTTGTTTGTAACCGACTTCTTTGGGCGCGATTTTGACCCACTTTAAACGGCCAGATTTCGTTCAAACTTTGTAGATTTATTGAGGACCGATGACAATACACTAATTTGATAAAATTATAAATAATTAGTGTTTATATTTTGCGAAATAATCGCTAGCCTATACACTCTATAAAAATAGCGACATCTAGCGGTACGCCCGTAACCTACTTCCAAAGAATGATGCAGTGACGCAGTTTTGATATAATAGTTTGCCCATAGTGTAAGAGATGGCGCTACATACTTTCACTTAGCACTATAAAGCGTGTTTTTAGTTTTTATAACTATTCATTATTATGTTGGAATATAGTCTATAGGTACATACCTGATAGTCAACAAGTTCAAAAACATGTACAAAAGTACAAAATAGAGATAAGTAAGGCTTCTAAAAAATATGAGTGATCAATTGTGAGTGAATCATTGGATTCTGAATGATGTCTAGAAAAATAATATTCGAAGGATTATTTAGCACGCAAATAACTGCAAGGTTACTTAAAGTTGAAAAAAATAATGTTATTTCGTTTTTTGTTAATAACTACGAAACTATTCATGATTCGGAAGTTGAAAAAAAGTTCCTCAAAGAGAAGAAAATTTCCATTAACAAAGTCTTAACTCTTGAGGGATCTAACTCAGTTATTTATAATTTAACTATGAAAATAGGGTTACGCGCGGCCGTTTCAGCGGCACGCGCCGTATCTAAAATGAGTAGGTAAGTTCCTACGCCACGGATTTTTTTAGTATTTTTTAATTATTAGGTAAAAATTAAAAAAAAATATATAGTGTATTCTATATTTTTGAATGAATAAATTCCAGTTATAAACAAATTTTCAAGTCATTTTATTAAAAATAGTACCCCTATTTTTAGAAAATGACTCTTAATTAAGAGGAAATACCACGCGAACCCTTTTTCAAATTTGGGATTTTTTCACTCAATATCTCTGTCGCGCTTGCGAGCGGTGTGTATGTCAGTGCGATAGGGACAACTGCAGCTGCGTGTAAAAACCCGAGGCAAAAATCATCAAAATCGAGGTTCCGTTCTCGACTAATCCCCCCGCCAAAACTAAAGCAATCTTAACGAAATTTTGGAAATTGAAGGGGAAGGAGATATTCTGTGTCGGACCGTTTAGCTTTTTGTGCTAATTATTATACAATTTGTGTACTAGGCGTTTGTTTGCGGCATACTTATTTGGCCGTTTTAAGCGCTGTTTGAAGTAGCCTAAAACTTTTGAAAACAAAAATATCAAAAAAATCAAAACGTACCGACATAGATAATGATGATATTATTCTTGTGTGAAAAAATTATTGATCTAGAGTCAAAAACCAGCGAGGGATTAGTCGAGAACGTTTGTATGGAAAAATGACCCGTGGCATTTCCTCTTAACTACGATGTAGAGGCACGAAACCATGATGGTGTTACTAGACGATCATGCGGCATCACATGCCTTACGTGGTGTCATGCATGCATGAACGTTTAACTGTATTGCATATGCGAATGACATGCCAACTACTAGCTGGCAGTTGCTTGACAATTAATTTAATTTTCATCATGCAAACATGACTGATATGCACGTGATAGATTATTTTTAAAATTACTAATTATTTTAAGTTTTAAATAACACTTTAATAATGAAACTATTATAAAATATAATACAATTACTCATGTTATATTCTTAAAATTATTAAAATCACGATATTTTCTTACTCCAAAAATAAAGGGTAGAAATATTGTTCACTAAATAATCACGTGTTTCCGTCGGCTTGTTTACACCTTGCTATAAAGGCCAGCGCTCGGGCAAGCCAGTCACTTTACAATCGGCCGTCGTGCCGAGCGGACCTCAGCACCGAGAAGTCTCCGTAATATTGGAAACTAAGGTTAAGTAATTGTTAAATTACTTTTACGGTTTATTGTTATGGGGTTACTTTCTTTTTAAATTGAAATAATTTATTATAAAAATAAAGATAAAGTGGAATAAATATAGTCTTTTGTTCATGATAATTAATTTTACGTTAGTTATCAATTAATATAATATTAAAAATATTGGTTAAAATATAAACATGATAAAAATAATTATAAATAATTTTATTTATCCTTTATTGGCAATAATATTGCAGATACAATTATATAATAAATTATTACAACAGAACAATTGCTTATGACTCATTAGTAGTTATCGACAAAGTTTAATATGTAAATCTGTTTCACGCATGATCGTGTTTAAATCGGCATGTCATGTAACTGAGCAGTTCACTTCGAAACGACGTTAATGAAGTGTGATAAAATGATTAATAGCCAGCATAACATGCATAGCATGCATTTTAAGGTGGCCCTAGACGGTTATTCACCATTAAATCACAGTGATTTTTATCGTACATTCTGTTTGATTCATCGCTTATTACTCGATAAAATCAGATTAATTAATTCGTACTTAATTAATCTGATTTTATCTGAGCAATATCCATTTTTTGTAATTATGAAAATGACAAATAATCAATCAAAGAGATCGATGCGTAAATGTCATATCGTGTGTGGTTTCATTTGACATCGCGTATTATGGTGTGCTATGACAGTAAACTGACGGACGAAACAAATAGCTGTCATTCAGTTAACCGTTGAGTTCCTACATTTTAGCATTTGGCTTGGGGTATAATATAAGCGATGATGAGTTTTTTTTTTTTATAACATACAGTTTAGTTTTAGTATACAGGGTGAGTTTTTAGTCAGTTGACATACTCGAGGACATGAAAGAACGTGGTCATAGGTAATGATCAAAAATATAAAGTCAAAATTCTACACTACTAATTATTTCATAAATGGCAATCAAATTGTCTCAAAATACTCGGAGCGTATGGAAACGCCCGAAAACACAGTTGATGCCGCTTGCGCCGCACGCCGCGGCGCGATGGCGCGGCGGTGCCGTACGGGGCGAGACGAGGTTAGTGACCTTGTAAGGACAAGATAGCAGTAGCGGGCGTTGAAAGTTATAAATAACTGCTTAATTACCATATTAAAAATAATTTAAAATAAACACTGTTAAACGTTAAAAGATTAAAATTCTGTTATTTCTACAATTTAGTCAATTTATCACGTCACTAATGCAAACTCCGTAAACTTCTCAACTTTCATCATACATCATATCATATTCAGTTTGACGACCCCGTAGCCCAGTTGGAAGTGACCATGCCTACGAAACGAGGGGTCCCGGGTTCGATACCCGGCCGGGGCAGACGTTTATAAAACGTGACAATAAATGTTTGTTCCCGGGTATGGGTTATGTGTAATAATAAATTTTATTTACAATGATGGAGAATTTAACCTAATAACAAATTTACACCAACCTTAACAATTCTTCAAAATGCGCACCTTCTCGCTCAATGCACAATTCAGCATGCTTGCACAAATTGTCTTTCACGCGATATAAGACGAAAGGATCACTTCTATTCACTACGAACTTTGTCAAAAGCAGTCACTATTCTGCACTTTAATTCGTCCCCGTTGGAGTACTCCGTAACGTACACAAGTTGTTTGACCTTGCTGCTTCACCAGCGCGCCGGCCACGGCACCTCGTAAGGTATAGGTATTCTTCATAACGTAAGGCGTAGGCGTAGGGAACATCACGTAAGGAGTAGGTATTCTTCGGTTTGGGAATAATTCGCGATACAACTTTACAATGTTGTTATTTGTTATTATTACAGTACTCATTATGTAACTAAGATACACGAACGAGGAAGTCAAATTACTTGCGTCTGATCGCTTAGAAGCTCAACACAAACTGAGCTAAAATAGTAAAATACACAGTTAGTTCGCTCGAAACTTCAAAAGGCGAGGTAGGTGTCGGGCTCGGGACTCAGCCGCGCGGGGAGTGACCGTGGCGGCGGCACTGTCAAAGGGTCGTTGGCGTGATGGCGCGCGTATTTTGGTGCGCCCGAATATTGGCGGTGGCGGCGGCGGCGCATCAAAGAAAATACAAAAGGCCGGAAGTCTTTCACCGCGTTTTCGGCTGATTTTTATTTACTTAAAACCGTGTGCGTGGTATGCGTTAGGTTGTCCACTATTGGGTTGTTTAATGGATAATTAGGTGAAATTTTAAGCACCGTTTTTTATTACATATTTGGAACGAGAATCGAATACTGAGTACCCCCTATTAATATTCTAACTGACTAAAAACTCACCCTGTATAAAGTTCTCTCGAGGTAAGAATTTTGTAGGCATTATGGAGACTGAAGGTAGAAAAAAGTATAGGTTTATAAAACATTACCTTAAGCTACACCTTTGTGCTCTTTCTAGGGCAATCATATGCGTTTTGGTTGCTCCTTTTCGCGCAGCCGCCATCTTGAATTCACATTTTGATAGTACTATCGGCTTTAGTACCCTGAAAACCATGAAATCGACACCCATGACGAAAAAATGGAAATTTCGTGCAGCCCCCATGTTGGATTTACATTTTGACAGAACTATTGGCTTCAACACCCTCGAAAACAATGAAAACGACACCCATGAGAAAAAGTTGATAATTTCGCGCAGCCGCCACCTTGGATTTCTATTTTGACAGCACTATCGGCTTCAACACCCTCGAAAACCATGAAAACGACACCCATGACGAAAAAGTTAATAATTTTGCGCGGCCGCCATCTTGGATACCTATTTTGACGGAATTATCGGCTTTAGTACCCTCGAAAACAATGAAAACGACACCCATGATGAAAAAGTTGATAATTTCGCGCAGCCGCCATCTTGGATTTACATTTTGACAGCACTATCGGCTTCAACACCCTCGAAAACCATGAAAACAACACCCATGACGAAAAAGTTAATAATTTTGCGCGGCCGCCATCTTGGATACCTATTTTGACGGAATTATCGGCTTTAGTACCCTAGAATACCATTAAAACGACACCCATGATGAAAAAGTTGATAATTTCGCGCAGCCGCCATCTTGGATTTACATTTTGACAGCACTATCGGCTTCAACACCCTCGAAAACAATGAAAACGACACCCATGAGAAAAAGTTGATAATTTCGCGCAGCCGCCATCTTGGATTTCTATTTTGACAGCACTATCGGCTTCAACACCCTCGAAAACCATGAAAACGACACCCATGACGAAAAAGTTAATAATTTTGCGCAGCCGCCACCTTGGATACCTATTTTAACGGAATTATCGGCATTAGTACCCTAGAAAACCATTAAAACGACACCCATGATGAAAAAGTTGATAATTTCGCGCAGCCGCCATCTTGGATTTACATTTTGACAGCACTATCGGCTTCAACACCCTCGAAAACAATGAAAACGACACCCATGAGAAAAAGTTGATAATTTCGCGCAGCCGCCATCTTGGATTTCTATTTTGACAGCACTATCGGCTTCAACACCCTCGAAAACCATGAAAACGACACCCATGACGAAAAAGTTAATAATTTTGCGCAGCCGCCATCTTGGATACCTATTTTAACGGAATTATCGGCTTTAGTACGCTAGAAAACCATTAAAACGACACCCATGATGAAAAAGATAGGTAGGTAGGTAGGTAGGTAGGTAGGTAGGCAGGTAGGCAGGCAGGTAGGCAGGCAGGCAGGCAGGCAGGCAGGCAGGCAGGCAGGCAGGCAGGCAGGCAGGCAGGCAGGCAGGCAGGCAGGCAGGCAGGCAGGCAGGCAGGCAGGCAGGCAGGCAGGCAGGCAGGCAGGCAGGCAGGCAGGCAGGCAGGCAGGCAGGCAGGCAGGCAGGCAGGCAGGCAGGCAGGCAGGCAGGCAGGCAGGCAGGCAGGCAGGCAGGCAGGCAGGCAGGCAGGCAGGCAGGCAGGCAGGCAGGCAGGCAGGCAGGCAGGCAGGCAGGCAGGCAGGCAGGCAGGCAGGCAGGCAGGCAGGCAGGCAGGCAGGCAGGCAGGCAGGCAGGCAGGCAGGCAGGCAGGCAGGCAGGCAGGCAGGCAGGCAGGCAGGCAGGCAGGCAGGCAGGCAGGCAGGCAGGCAGGCAGGCAGGCAGGCAGGCAGGCAGGCAGGCAGGCAGGCAGGCAGGCAGGCAGGCAGGCAGGCAGGCAGGCAGGCAGGCAGGCAGGCAGGCAGGCAGGCAGGCAGGCAGGCAGGCAGGCAGGCAGGCAGGCAGGCAGGCAGGCAGGCAGGCAGGCAGGCAGGTTAGGTTAGGTTAGGTTAGGTTAGGTTAGGTTAGGTTAGGTTAGGTTAGGTTAGGTTAGGTTAGGCGGCCTTCATCCAGGACTGGCTCTCGCCTGAGGTCAACGTCGTGGACGTGGACGCCGCCGCGGCACAGCTGAGAGAGTCGTTGACCGCGGTATGCAATTCTAGCATGCCTCGGTCTCGTCGTCCGCCTCCCCGACGCGCCGTCTATTGGTGGTCGAAGGAGTTGGCGGGGCTCCGAACTGCCTGTGTGGCGGCTCGAAGGGAGTACGCTCGAAGCCGGCGGCGGCGAATACACGATCGGGCAAATGAGGACCGCCTTCACGACCTGTACGTGGAGGCAAAGCAGGCTCTCAGAAATGCGATGCTCGCCGCTCAGGACGCGGCGCAGGCTGAGCTGCTGGAGGGCCTCGACGCGGACCCTTTTGGGAGGCCATATAAGGCGGCGCGAAACAAATTGCGTCCCTACGGCCCTCCCGTATCGGAGACCCTCGAGCCGGCAGTGCTGGATGGGGTGGTACGGTCCCTGTTTCCAGGCAGGGCCGACGCTTTCACCCCACCAGTAATGAACCCTCCGCAGGGTGCGGTTCAGGAGGAAGAGGTGGACCAGGAAGCTCCTCCTCTCTCTGGGGCCGAGCTTAGCACGGCGGTGCTTCTTCTTCGTGCCAAAAAGACGGCCCCAGGGCCAGACGGTGTCCCGGCAAGGGTGGTGGCAATGGCCACCAATGAAATGGAGGAAAGGTTTCGGGACCTCTTCGACGCGTGTTTCACGACGAGAAGGTTCCCGAAACCTTGGAAGGAGGGGCGTTTATGCCTCCTCCGTAAAGAAGGACGCCCGGCGGACTCTCCCTCGGCATACCGACCCATCGTTCTGCTCGATGAGGTCGGTAAGATGTTCGAGGGGATCATTGCCGCCCGCCTGAAGGACCACCTGCGGATGGTTGGGCCGGACCTGTCGGACGCTCAGTTCGGTTTTCGACCTGAGCGTTCGACAATAGACGCCCTCGCTCTGTTGAAGGGGGTGGTGAAGGAGGCGATGGACGCTGGGGACGGGGTGTTGGCTGTGTCATTCGACATAGCCAACGCCTTCAACACCCTTCCCCATGCGACAGTCCTCGAGGCACTCCGGTTTCACGGAGTGCCTCAATATATGAGGGACCTCCTGGCCAGCTACTTGGAGGACAGAGCGGTCCTCCTAGTGGATAAAGCTGGTCAGGTCCGTCGATATCCGGCGGAGTCCGGTGTTCCGCAGGGGTCAGTCCTAGGACCTCTCCTGTGGGACATCGGGTTCGACTGGCTGTTGCGTGGGACCCTCCTCCGTGGCACAAGTGTCATCTGCTACGCGGATGACACTCTCCTCACTGCCC
>FR990127.1:0-25000 GCA_905404295.2 Ochlodes sylvanus
TTTTTTTGACGCTGGGAAATCCTCATGGATACCCGACAGACGCGGGGGGGCGCTGTCGGGTTATGCCGGACTCTTACCGGCTAAAACCCAGCGGTGTTCCTCCTCACCGTCTACCGGCGGAGCTGCGGGAACGCTTGCGCATACTTCCGCTGCTCCGCCGACGGCTGCCCGGACTCGGGCCCAACTCGTGGGGCGCCTTCTGTGGCGCCACTCACCTTTCACCTGGCGTGCCGGAACACGGAACACGCCAGCCGTCTCAGGGGTCTCCTCCAACTGGGCGATGGCACCCCCCGGTTCCACCGCCCGGAGACCCACACTATGGGGGAAGGCGGCGCTCGTGCGCCAGACGCCTCCGTCCGACTCTCCTACGGCGGAGCGGGATCGACAGAGGATCATCCTCCCTCGCCCGCTCCGCCGCCTCCTTTTGCGCCATAACTGTTTCACAGTATCGGAGCGCCGCCTTCCACGCCCTCTCGCTGCCGACCATGGCCCTTACCACGCCCGGCAGCGACAGGTCGCCCCCAATTACTGCCACGAGCATGGCCCGTGGCTCCGCCCACTCCGGGCATTCCGCCAGCGTGTGCTCCGCCGTGTCCTCCAGACACCCACAAGCGTGGCACACGCCGGTCGGCTCCCGACCCGCCACGCCGCACAGGTACCTGCCGAAGCAACCGTGCCCCGTCAGGACCTGCACAGCGTGGAAGGAGAGGGCCCCGTGTCGGCGATCAACCCATCCTTCGAGGACGGGCCGAATCGCCTCCACCGTTCTTCTGCCGGCGGTTGGCTCTGCCAGCCTCTCCCTCCATTTCCGGAGGAGGACCCGGCGGTCGAGTTGCCTCTGCCGCCCGGCCTCCCCCGGCTCTGGTTCCTCCTCGTCGGCTCGTGCCGTTGCGCCAGTGCGGCGCCAGTACACCGCCGAGAGCACCTCCGCGTCCAGGTCCCACGGTGGGGTCCCGGCCAGGAGGCACGCCGCCTCGCACGAGATGGTGCGGTAACCTCTCACCACCCTGATCGCCATGACCCGTTGCGCTTGGCGCAGGAGGGTCCTATTCTGGGCGATCAGGGTGTCCGCCCAGATCGGGGCCCCGTACAGGGCCATCGACCGCACCACCCCGGCATACAACCGGCGGCATGCCACTGTTGGTCCACCCAGGTTCGGTAGCAGCCAGCTCAAAGCGCCGGCCGCTCGCAACAACCTGGGGACCAATCGCCGGAAGTGCTCTCGGAAGTTCCACCGACTGTCGAGGACGAGGCCCAGGTACCGCATCGTCGACTCGACAGCGATGGAGACGCCACCTACCACCAGCCGGGATCCTGCGGGAGGGGCGCGTCGGGGTCCGTGAAAGCACAGGGCCTCCGACTTCTCCAGCGCCACCTCCAGCCCCAGCCGGCGGATTCGGGCCACCACTTGGGCCACTCCGGCCGTCGCCAAGAGGGCCGCCAACCGGTACGTGGCGCCGCAGGACGTTACGAGGGTGTCGTCGGCGTAACAAGTTACGTCGACCCCCCGCAGATTGGCGCCCCGCAGCACCCAGTCGTAGCCGATGTTCCACAGGAGCGGCCCAAGGACCGATCCCTGCGGAACACCGCACGTCATTACCCGGCGGCCCCACCCGTCGCGCGTCGGGTACACCACCACCCTCTCGGAGAAGTAATCGGCGAGGAGACGACGTAGGTAGCCGGGCACCCGATGGAAGCCCAGCGCCGCCTCGATGCAGCTCCAGGGAAGGGTGTTGAAAGCGTTGGCGATGTCTAAAGACACCGCCAAAACAACCTTGCCCTGGGCCACCGCCTCCTCCGAGAGGTCCTTCACCCGCGCGATGGCGTCGACCGTAGAGCGGCCCCGGCGGAAACCGAACTGCCGGTCGCTCAGCCCCGGCCCGACCCGTTCGAGGTGCTCGACGAGGCGCGCGGAAATAATCCGCTCAAAGAGCTTGCTCACCTCGTCGAGCAACACTATGGGCCGGTATGCCGACGGCGAGTCCGCCGGGCGGCCCTCCTTGCGCAACAGCACGAGCCTGCCGACCTTCCACTTTCGAGGAAAGCGGCCACGCCGCATACAAGCGTCGAAGAGCTCGACCACCCTGGGCCCGAGGGCCTCCAGGGCGAGCACCCACGCCCTGCCGGGTACCCCGTCGGGGCCCGGCGCCGTGCTCTTGGAGCGGAGCCGCTGGACTGCGACCTCCAACTCCTCCTGGGACACCTCGGGTATCGAGGCGTCCGAGCCCTCCGACGCTGCAGCCGCCATAGGAGGAGGCACCGTGTCGGCCCTCTCCGGGAAGAGGGCAGCGACAACGTTAGCGACCAACTCTGGTTGGAGACTCCGGGTCAGCGGAGGGGCCCAGGGGCGCAGCTGACCACGCACCGTCTTGTACGGGCGCCCCCAGGGATCTCTATTCAGAGTCTCCAACCACTCTCCCCACGACTGGGACTTTGCCTCCCCTATGGCGATCTGCAGGGAGACACATCTCTCCCTGTATGCGGCGTAGAGGCGGCTTTCCTCGGCCTCCACCCGTCTCCGCCGCCTTCTGTAGTGGGTGTACTGGCGTCTGGCCGCTACGCACGCTTGACGAAGCCGGCGCAGGTCCGCCGACCACCAGTACACCCATCTGCGGAGCGGGAGCGGTCTGGCGCGCGACATGCCGGCGTCGCACACCTGCGCCATCGACACGCTCAACCGCTCCGCTCGCCCGTCCACGTCGGCCGCCGGGCCCTCCGGCACCGGCTGCCATGCCTGGACGATGGACGCCTCGACGATCACGTCGGGGTCCATCGTCTTGAGGGCCCAGCGCGGTCCGTCCCCACGCGGGGGCCGGGTCTGTGGAGCCCCAGGGTAGGCGGCGACCTCGAACCGGATATACCGATGGTCCGACAGCGTCTCCGCCTCCCCGAGCACCCTCCAGTTTTGGACACGGCGCGCGAGACACGGGGTCGCGAACGTAAGGTCCACGATTGACCCCCCGTTGTGCCGCACGCACGTGTCCACCGACCCCCGGTTCAGAAGAACTAAACCCGACGTGGCAGCCCACTCCTCCAGAACCTCGCCCCGCGCATTGGCAACCGGGGAACCCCAAGCCGTTGATTTGGCGTTGAAGTCCCCGGCGACCAGCACTGGGGTTGGGTGACTCTGGCCGACCAGAGCACCGACCTCGAGCAGAAGTTGCTCAAAATCAGCCAGGCTCCGGTTCGGCGAGAAGTACACGCCGACGATCGTCACACCCATAAGGGTGGCCGCGACGCATCCATGGCCCTTCGCTGTTTTGTCGAAGGGCGGGGAGCCGGCGGCCGTCTGCGCGACGATCGCCACCGTGTCCCCCCGGTCACCCACCCAGTTGTCCCTGTTGGGCACGAGGCAAGGTTCTGCCACTACCGCCACCTGAATCGACCACTCGGCCAGGCTCTGGTACAAAAGGTCCTGAGCCCTGGCCGAGTGGTTGAGGTTCGCCTGTAGGACGGATATGGCCATATTAATCTACGGCCATATCCGCGACCCTCTCTGCTCGTTCGATGTCAGTGGCGGACGGGCGAGCCGGCCGGGGGTGGGCTGTAGGGCGTTCCCCGGCGGGCTTTCCTTTCTTTTTCTTGTTCTTGCCGGCGGACTTGGCGGAAGCGAGACATGCTGCGCTTCCCGCTCTGTGGTCCGCCGGCTTCTTCTTCTCCTCGCACAGCGGGCAGCGTGGGGCCGCGGTGCAGCCGGCCGCCTTGTGGCCCGGTTGTGCGCAGCGATAGCAAACATCGCTGCGGTCCACCTCGCAGGAGCACTTGTTCGAGACGTGCCCCGCGTCGAGGCACCGGTAACACCGCAGGGGTCTGGCCTCCAGGAGTTTCACCTTGGCCGAGACCCACCCCACCAGTAGCCGCCCGCTGGAGGCGATCTTTTTCGCCGCTGTCACAGGGCAGCGCACCCAAGCCGTTCCGGGGCTGTCGGCCGAGAAGCGGCGGATCTCCCCGCACTTGACCTGCTCGACGGGGCACTCCCCGGAGCGGGCCACGGCAGCCGCCACCTCCTCCCGGGACACCGCGTCGTCCAGCTCGCCAATGCGCAGGTCTGCACACTTGACGGGTCTGGCGACGCGGACTAGGTCCGCAGGGAGGACCTCCCGCAGCTTGCCTGCCAGCAGGTCCGCCTTCTCGCCGCTTTCAGCCCCGGGAACCTCAAGGACCCGGGCACCCGTCGCGGCGGTCCGGAAGCGGAGACCCGTCAGGCCTAAGCCTGCCAGGTCGATCCGCTTCTTCGCCCCGTCGAGGACGTCCTTGTAGGACAATTCCTTACCCTCGACGGTGGCGCCCGGCTGGATGGTTATAGTAACCGCAGCCGAGCGCGGGGGGCGAAGCTTCGCCGCCGGGTCCTTCTTTTTCGGCACCTTTGCCGGCCTGTCCGGCGGTGCGCTGCCCTTCTTCACTTTGTCCCGCTTGCCCCGCTTGAGCACCGTGCTCCACTCCTCGGAGGGGGCCGTCGGGGGCTTCGGGGCGCCGGCTTTCGGCGCTGCCACCTCGGCGTAAGCCTTAGGAGGCGCCTTCTCCTTCTTCTTTTGGCTGCCTGGCCCGGCCTCACCGGCCGCAGGAGCGGCGGCGGGGGGCGCAGCCGCATCCCTCGCCTTGTCGGCAGCCAAAGAAGGCCGGACGATCGGCTGGGGAGGGAGCCGCCTCTCGAGCGCCTCGAGCCTAGCGCCGACCATGTCGCCCACTTGCTTCATTATCGAGCGCGTCAGCGAGGCTACGTCGTCTCCGACGGCTCCGCTCGACTCCTTGGGCAGGCTTGCCATGCTCGCCTGCAGGTCTGCGACCTCCTTACGAAGCTCGCCGACCTCGCCCTGTAGGCGGGCATTGGCCCTTTGGAGCCGAGCTGTCTCCTCGGTAGCGGAGCGCTCCGCCAGCTCCGCCACGATCGCCGCCAGGTTGGCGGAGGCCTCTTTCAGGTCTCTCTGCAGCGTGCCCTTCAGGTTTTTCGATTTCCTCGCGATTGCCTGAATGAGGAGCACGCTGTCCTCCGCCTTTTTTCTTAACTCCGATGTCGAGTCGCCGACTTCGCCGCCTAGCAGCGACGACGACTCGGACCTTGACCGAGAGCGGAGGTTTCGGGCCATCTCGGCCACCTCCCTCTCGGCTCGGAGTTCCTCTTCCGCCCGCTGGGCCTTGAGATACGCCGTCTTCGCCTTAGCGAGGCCGACGTACTCGCCCGTTGTTGGCGGGCGCCCTCTCCCCCTCACCGAAGTCGCCACTACCTTGGCCGACTCCGCCTCCTCCTCGTCACCCTTTTGGGGTGCTGGGGGCCCGCGTTTTCGCGCAGAGCGCCAAAATCCCCCCGTGGCGTCGTCCGCAGACGACACAGACACCATGGTCGCCACGGACGAGTCAGACTCCTCCGCGGCTCCATGTGTCTCCTCCTCAAATCGCATGCTATCGGAATCCGTTAAGCGTTCGCATTGGTCGTGTTGACGAAGGTCGGCGGTTTGCCGACCTACGTGGCAGTTATTGCCCCCCCCAGAGTACGAGGGGCAGCCCTCCGCCGAAGCAGAGGGGTGGGATTCCCCCTTTCGGGGACCCACCTGGGGACCATTTTCATAACTAGCCTTGTCCATTGGGTTTTGCCTCTTTTTTGCGGGGTGAGCTCCCCGTTGCCCTCTCGGGATTGGGTACCCCCCAACCATTCATCGCATCGCCGAGGGCGGGAACTTGCGATTAGGGTAATTTTTTAGAGAGGTTTTCTTCCTCGCGGCCCCCACCGGAGTGGCGGCCCTCACCCCTGACGCCTACGGGTCAGGGAGCGAGTTGGCCGACGGTGGCCGGAGCCATGCTGCCAGTCTCGCGACCGACAGCCCGTCGCCCCCACCCTAAACAACCCTAAAGGGTTTCACGCCCCTTGTCCCTTCCACAGGGACATCAACCCTGAGCCGCGCTTAGTCTGGCCCCTCCTTCCAAGCCTGTCCGTTATGGGTAACCCTGTACGGCATAGCCTTGGAGATCATCGGGACACACAAGCCCCCCCACCACGACAAGGTGGCGGCCCCCGGGGGGGAACCTAACCTAAAAAAAAAAAAAACGGTGTTCCTCCTTACCGTCTACCGGCGGAGCTGCGGGAACGCTTGCGCATACTTCCGCTGCTCCGCCGACGGCTGCCCGAACTCGGGCCCAACTCGTGGGGCGCCTTCTGTGGCGCCACTCACCTTACACCTGGCGTGCCGGAACACCAAACACGCCAGCCGTCTCGGGGGTCTCCTCCAACTGGGCGATGGCACCCCCCGGTTCCACCGCCCGGAGACCCACACTATGGGGGAAGGCGGCGCTCGTGCGCCAGTCGCCTTCGACCGACTCTCCTACGGCGGAGCGGGATCGACAGAGGGTCATCCTCCCTCGCCCGTTCCGCCGCCTCCTTCTTCGTCATCACGGCCTCGCAAAACTGGAGCGCCGCCTTCCACGCCCTCTCGCTGCCGACCATGGCCCTCACCACGCCCGGCAGCGACAGGTCGCCCCCAATTGCTGCCACGAGCATGGCCCGTGGCTCCGCCCACTCCGGGCATTCCGCCAGCGTGTGCTCCGCCGTGTCCTCCAGACACCCACAAGCGTGGCACACGCCGGTCGGCTCTCGACCCGCCACGCCGCACAAGTACCTGCCGAAGCAACCGTGCCCCGTCAGGACCTGCACAGCGTGAAAGGTAGGCGCCCCGTGTCGGCGATCGACCCATCTCTCGAGGACGGGCCGAATCGCCTCCACCGTCCTTTTGCCGGCAGACGGCTCCGCCAGCCTTTCCTTCCATTTCCGGAGGAGGACCCGGCGGTCGAGTTGCCTCTGCCGCCCGGCCTCCCCCGGCTCTGGTTCCTCCTCTTCTGCTCGTGCTGTTGCGCCAGTGCGGCGCCAGTACACTGCCGAGAGCACCTCCGCGTCCAGGTCCCACGGTGGGGTCCCGGCCAGGAGGCACGCCGCCTCGCACGAGATGGTGCGGTATCCTCTCACCACCCTGATCGCCATGACCCGTTGCGCTTGGCGCAGGAGGGTCCTATTCTGGGCGATCAGGGTGTCCGCCCAGATCGGGGCCCCGTAGAGGGCCATCGACCGCACCACCCCGGCATACAACCGACGGCATGCCACTGTAGGTCCACCCAGGTTCGGCAGCAGCCAGCTCAAGGCGCCGGCCGCTCGCAACAACCTGGGGACCAGCCTCCGGAAGTGCTCTCGGAAGTTCCACCGACTGTCGAGGACGAGGCCTAGGTACCGCATCGTCGACTCGACAGCGATGGAGACGCCGCCGACCACCAGCCGGGATCCTGCGGGAGGGGCGCGTCGGGGTCCGTGAAAGCACAGGGCCTCCGACTTTTCCAGCGCCACCTCCAGCCCCAGCCGGCGGATTCGGGCCACCACTTGGGCCACTCCGGCCGTCGCCAAGAGGGCCGCCAACCGGTATGTGGCGCCGCAGGACGTTACGAGGGTATCGTCGGCGTAACAAGTTACGTCGACCCCCCGCAGATTGGCGCCCCGCAGCACCCAGTCGTAGCCGATGTTCCACAGGAGCGGCCCAAGGACCGATCCCTGTGGAACACCGCACGTCATTACCCGGCGGCCCCACCCGTCGCGCGTCGGGTACACCACCTCCCTCTCGGAGAAGTAGTCGGAGAGGAGACGACGTAGGTAGCCGGGCACACGATGGTAGCCCAGCGCCGCCTCAATACAGCCCCAGGGGAGGGTGTTAAAGGCGTTGGCGATGTCTAAAGACACCGCCAAGACGACCTTGCCCTGGGACACCTCCCTCTCCGAGAGGTCCTTCACCCGCGCGATGGCGTCGACCGTAGAGCGGCCCCGGCGGAAACCGAACTGCCGGTCACTCAGCCCCGGCCCGACCCGTTCGAGGTGCTCGACGAGGCGCGCGGAGATAATCCGCTCAAAGAGCTTGCTCACCTCGTCGAGCAACACTATGGGCCGGTATGCCGACGGCGAGTCCGCCGGGCGGCCCTCCTTGCGCAACAGCACGAGCCTGCCGACCTTCCACTTTCGAGGAAAGCGGCCACGCCGCATACAAGCGTCGAAGAGCTCGACCACCCTGGGCCCGAGGGCCTCCAGGGCGAGCACCCACACCCTGCCGGGTACCCCGTCGGGGCCCGGCGCCGTGCTCTTGGAGCGGAGCCGCTGGACTGCGACCTCCAACTCCTCCTGGGACACCTCGGGTATCGAGGCGTCCGAGCTCTCCGACGCTGCAGCCGCCATAGGAGGAGGCACCGTGTCGGCCCTCTCCGGGAAGAGGGCGGCGACGACGTTAGACACCAAGTCTGGTTGGAGACTCTGGGTCAGCGGAGGGGCCCAGGGGCGCAGCTGGCCCCGCACCGTCTTATACGGGCGCCCCCAGGGATCTCTATTCAGAGTCTCCAACCACTCTCCCCACGACTGGGACTTTGCCTCCCCTATGGCGATCTGCAGGGAGACACATCTCTCCCTGTATGCGGCGTAGAGGCGGCTTTCCTCGGCCTCCTCACGCCTCCGCCGCCTTCTGTAATGGGTGTACTGGCGTCTGGCCGCTACGCACGCTTGACGAAGCCGGCGCAGGTCCGCCGACCACCAGTACACCCATCTGCGGAGCGGGAGCGGTCTGGCGCGCGACATGCCGGCGTCGCACACCTGCGCCATCGACTCGCTCAACCGCTCCGCTCGCCCGTCCACGTCGGCCGCCGGGCCCTCCGGCGCCGGCTGCCATGCCTGGACGATGGACGCCTCGACGATCACGTCGGGGTCCATCGTCTTGAGGGCCCAGCGCGGTCCGTCCCCACGCGGGGGCCGGGTCTGTGGAGCCCCAGGGTAGGCGGCGACCTCGAACCGGATATACCGATGGTCCGACAGCGTCTCCGCCTCCCCGAGCACCCTCCAGTTTTGGACACGGCGCGCGAGACACGGGGTCGCGAACGTAAGGTCCACGATAGACCCCCCGTTGTGCCGCACGCACGTGTCCACCGACCCCCGGTTAAGAAGAACTAAACCCGACGTGGCAGCCCACTCCTCCAGAACCTCGCCCCGTGCATTGGCAACCGGGGAACCCCAAGCCGTGGATTTGGCGTTGAAGTCCCCGGCGACCAGCACTGGGGTTGGGTGACTCTGGCCGACCAGAGCACCGACCTCGAGCAGAAGTTGCTCGAAAGCGGCCAGGCTCCGGTTCGGCGAGAAGTATACGCCGACGATCGTCACACCCATAAGGGTGGCCGCGACGCATCCATGGCCCTTCGCTGTTTTGTCGAAGGGCGGGGAGCCGGCGGCCGTCTGCGCGACGATCGCCACCGTGTCCTCCCGGTCACCCACCCAGTTATCCCTGTTGGGCACGAGGCAAGGTTCTGCCACGACCGCCACCGGAATCGACCACTCGGCCAGGCTCTGGTACAAAAGGTCCTGAGCCCTGGCCGAGTGGTTGAGGTTCGCCTGGAGGACGGATATGGCCATATTAATCTACGACCATATCCGCGACCCTCTCAGCACGTTCCACCTCAGTGGCGGACGGGCGGGCCGGCCGGGGGTGGGCTGTAGGGCCTTTCCCGGCGGGCTTCTCCTTCTTTTTCTTGCCGGCGGACTTGGCGGAAGCGAGACATGCTGCGCTTCCCGCTCTGTGGTCCGCCGGCTTCTTCCTCTCCTCGCACAGCGGGCAGCGTGGGGCCGCGGTGCAGCCGGCCGCCTTGTGGCCCGGTTGTGCGCAGCGATAGCAAACATCGCTGCGGTCCACCTCGCAGGAGCACTTGTTCGAGACGTGCCCCGCGTCGAGGCACCGGTAACACCGCAGGGGTCTGGCCTCCAGGAGTTTCACCTTGGCCGAGACCCACCCCACCAGTAGCCGCCCGCTGGAGGCGATCTTTTTGGCTGCCGAGATAGGGCAGCGCACCCAAGCCGTGCCGGGGCTGTCGGCCGAGAAGCGGCGGATCTCCCCGCACTTCACCTGCTCTACGGGGCACTCCCCGGAGCGGGCCACTGCGGCCGCCACCTCCTCCCGGGACACCGCGTCGTCCAGCTCGCCAATGCGCAGGTCTGCACACTTGACAGGTCTGGCGACGCGGACAAGGTCCGCGGGAAGGACCTCCCGCAGCTTTCCCGCCAGCAGGTCCGCCTTCTCTCCGCTCTCAGCCCCGGGGACCTCCAGAACCCGGGCACCCGTCGCGGCGGTCCGGAAGCGGAGACCCGTCAGGCCTAAGCCTTCTAGGTCTATCCGCTTCTTCGCCCCGTCGAGGACGTCCTTATAGGACAATTCCTTGCCCTCGACGGTGGCGCCCGGCTGGATGGTTATAGTAACCGCAGCCGAGCGCGGGGGGCGAAGCTTCGCCGCCGGGTCCCTCTTCTTGGGCGCTGCCGGCCTGTCCGGCGGTGCGCTGCCCTTCTTCTCCTTGCCCCGCTTGCCCCGCTTGGCAACCACACTCCACTCTTCGGAGGGGGCCGTCGGGGGCTTCGGGGCGCGGCCGGCTTTCGGCGCCACCACCTCAGCGTAAGCCTTGGGAGGCGCCTTTTCTTTCTTCCGGCCGCCTCGCTCGGCCTCACCGGCCGCAGGAGCGGCGGCGGGGGGCGCAGCCGCATCCCTCGCCCTGTCGGCAGCCAGAGAAGGCCGGACGATCGGCGGGGGAGGGAGCCGCCTCTCGAGCGCCTCGAGCCTAGCGCCGACCATGTCGCCCACTTGCTTCATTATCGAGCGCGTCAGCGAGGCTACGTCATCTCCGACGGCTCCGCTCGACTCCTTGGGCAGGCTTGCCATGCTCGCCCGCAGGTCTGCGACCTCCTTACGAAGCTCGCCGACCTCGCCCTGTAGGCGGGCGTTGGCCCTTTGGAGCCGAGCTGTCTCCTCGGTAGCGGAGCGCTCCGCCAGCTCCGCCACGATCGCCGCCAGGTTGGCGGAGGCCTCTTTCAGGTCTCTCTGCAGCGTGCCCTTCAGGTTTTTCGATTTCCTCGCGATTGCCTGAATGAGGAGCACGCTGTCCTCCGCCTTTTGTCGAAGCTCCGATGTCGAGTCCCCGAGTTCGCCGCCTGGCAGCGACGACGACTCGGACCTCGACCGAGAGCGGAGGTCTCGGGCCATCTCGGCCACCTCCCTCTCGGCTCGGAGCTCCTCTTCCGCCCGCTGGGCCTTGAGATACGCCTGCTTCGCCTTAGCGAGGCCGACGTACTCGCCCGTTGTTGGCGGGCGCCCTCTCCCCCTCACCGAAGTCGCCACTACCTTGGCCGACTCCGCCTCCTCCTCGTCACCCTTTTGGGGTGCTGGGGGCCCGCGTTTTCGCGCAGAGCGCCAAAATCCCCCCGTGGCGTCGTCCGCAGACGACACAGACACCATGGTCGCCACGGAAGAGTCAGACTCCTCCGCAGCGGCCCGTGTCTCCTCCTCAGATCGTAAATCGGAATCCATTGAACGTTCGCGTTGGTCGTGTTGACGAAGGCCGGCGGTTTGCCGACCTACGAGGCTGTTATTGCCCCCCCCAGAGTACGAGGGGCAGCCCTCCGCCGAAGCAGAGGGGTGGGATTCCCCCTTTCGGGGACCCACCTGGGGACCATTTTCATAACAAGCCTGTTCCATTTTTGTTTGCCTCTTTTTAGCGGGGTGAGCTCCCCGTTGCCCTCTCGGGATTGGGTACCCCCCAACCATTCATCGCATCGCCGAGGGCGGGAACTTGCGATTAGGGTAATTTTTTAGAGAGGTTTTCTTCCTCGCGGCCCCCACCGGAGTGGCGGCCCTCACCCCTGACCCTACGGGTCAGGGAGCGAGTTGGCCGACGGTGGCCGAAGCCATGCTGCCAGTCTCGCGACCGACAGCCCGTCGCCCCCACCCTAAACAACCCTAATGGGTTGCACACCCCTTGTCCCTTCCACAGGGACATCAACCCTGAGCCGCGCTTAGTCTGGCCCCTCCTTCCAAGCCTGTCCGTTATGGGTAACCCTGTACGGCATAGCCTTGGAGATCATCGGGACACACAAGCCCCCCCACCACGACAAGGTGGCGGCCCCCGGGGGGGAACCTAACCTAACCTTTTTTTTTTTTTTTTTTACTTGGGGAAATGCAATTACGCATACCACCTGGGCGCAGGGGGAGGCCCAAGTGGTTATGTGGGACTCCCGTGGCTAATGAGACCACGGTATACCCACTAAAACCCCACGAATGTCACCTCGCCGTCTTCCGGCGGAGCTGCGGGAACGCTTTCGCACACATCCGCTGCTCCGCCGACGGCAGCCGCAAAAGCGGCTCCACCGTGATGCCCGAAGGCCCATCACGCTAGGCGCGCCAGATGGTAGGGCGCGCCTTCCTCCTCGACCTCCACCAGTACAGTGGCGGACCCCCCCGAGTCCGCCACAAGGAGGTCATGGGTGCCGGAAAACCTCCAGCACCCGGCGGTGGATCAGATCTGTGGCTCCACCGCCAACCACACCTCGGCCGCAGAGGACAGGGAAAGCGGCGCACCGTAATACCGGCATTCCTCTTCCCCTGCGGCCCCACCAATGCCGCTCCGGCCGCGAATCGGAGCGGCTCCGCCTCGGCCGCAGAGGAAGGAAAACCTTCCTCTGCGGTCCCCACCTTGCGCATCCCAAGCAGGCTTGTCGCGCCAAGCCTGCTGGGAGCGACCACCTCGCCAACCCGCAACCACCTATCCGCGCGGGCCGGCCCTGGGTGCCTCTTAGCTTCACCGTGGGCGCCGAAACCACGGTTACTAGAGCCCCCCCGCCACGACAAGGCGGGCACCCCCGGGGGGGGAACCTTTTTTTTTTTTTTTTTTTTTTTTTTTTTTTTTTTTTTTTTTTTTTTTTTACGTGGGGAAATGCAATTACGCATACCACCTGGGCGCAGGGGGAGGCCCAAGTGGTTATGTGGGACTCCCGTGGCTAATGAGACCACGGTATACCCACTAAAACCCCACGAATGCCACCTCGCCGTCTTCCGGCGGAGCTGCG
Organism: Ochlodes sylvanus; assembly: GCA_905404295.2. Lineage (NCBI taxonomy): Eukaryota > Metazoa > Arthropoda > Insecta > Lepidoptera > Hesperiidae > Ochlodes > Ochlodes sylvanus. Next base: position 12,890 of record FR990127.1, read on the forward strand.
GGAACGCTTTCGCACACATCCGCTGCTCCGCCGACGGCAGCCGCAAAAGCGGCTCCACCGTGATGCCCGAAGGCCCATCACGCTAGGCGCGCCAGATGGTAGGGCGCGCCTTCCTCCTCGACCTCCACCAGTACAGTGGCGGACCCCCCCGAGTCCGCCACAAGGAGGTCATGGGTGCCGGAAAACCTCCAGCACCCGGCGGTGGATCAGATCTGTGGCTCCACCGCCAACCACACCTCGGCCGCAGAGGACAGGGAAAGCGGCGCACCGTAATACCGGCATTCCTCTTCCCCTGCGGCCCCACCAATGCCGCTCCGGCCGCGAATCGGAGCGGCTCCGCCTCGGCCGCAGAGGAAGGAAAACCTTCCTCTGCGGTCCCCACCTTGCGCATCCCAAGCAGGCTTGTCGCGCCAAGCCTGCTGGGAGCGACCACCTCGCCAACCCGCAACCACCTATCCGCGCGGGCCGGCCCTGGGTGCCTCTTAGCTTCACCGTGGGCGCCGAAACCACGGTTACTAGAGCCCCCCCGCCACGACAAGGCGGGCACCCCCGGGGGGGCCCCGGGGGGGGAACCTAACCTAACCTAACCTAACCTAACCTAACCTAACCTAACCTAACCTAACCTAACCTAACCTAACCTAACCTAACCTAACCTAACCTAACCTTTTTTTTTTTTTTTTTTTACGTGGGGAAATGCAATTACGCATACCACCTGGGCGCAGGGGGAGGCCCAAGTGGTTATGTGGGACTCCCGTGGCTAATGAGACCACGGTATACCCACTAAAACCCCACGAATGCCACCTCGCCGTCTTCCGGCGGAGCTGCGGGAACGCTTTCGCACACATCCGCTGCTCCGCCGACGGCAGCCGCAAAAGCGGCTCCACCGTGATGCCCGAAGGCCCTTCACGCTAGGCGCGCCAGATGGTAGGGCGCACCTTCCTCCTCGACCTCCACCAGTACAGTGGCGGACCCCCCCGAGTCCGCCACAAGGAGGTCATGGGTGCCGGAAAACCTCCAGCACCCGGCGGTGGATCAGATCTGTGGCTCCACCGCCAACCACACCTCGGCCGCAGAGGACAGGGAAAGCGGCGCACCGTAATACCGGCATTCCTCTTCCCCTGCGGCCCCACCAATGCCGCTCCGGCCGCGAATCGGAGCGGTTCCGCCTCGGCCGCAGAGGAAGGAAAACCTTCCTCTGCGGTCCCCACCTTGCGCATCCCAAGCAGGCTTGTCGCGCCAAGCCTGCTGGGAGCGACCACCTCGCCAACCCGCAACCACCTATCCGCGCGGGCCGGCCCTGGGTGCCTCTTAGCTTCACCGTGGGCGCCGAAACCACGGTTACTAGAGCCCCCCCGCCACGACAAGGCGGGCACCCCCGGGGGGGAACCTAACCTAACCTAACCTTTTTTTTTTTTTTTTTTTTGACGCTGGGAAATCCTCATGGATACCCGACAGGCGCGGGGGGGCGCTGTCGGGTTATGCCGGACTCTTACCGGCTAAAACCCAGCGGTGTTCCTCCTCACCGTCTACCGGCGGAGCTGCGGGAACGCTTGCGCATACTTCCGCTGCTCCGCCGACGGCTGCCCGGACTCGGGCCCAACTCGTGGGGCGCCTTCTGTGGCGCCACTCACCTTACACCTGGCGTGCCGGAACACCAAACACGCCAGCCGTCTCGGGGGTCTCCTCCAACTGGGCGATGGCACCCCCCGGTTCCACCGCCCGGAGACCCACACTATGGGGGAAGGCGACGCTCGTGCGCCAGTCGCCTCCGACCGGCTCTCCTACGGCGGAGCGGGATCGACAGAGGATCATCCTCCCTCGCCCGCTCCGCCGCCTCCTTCTTTGTCATGACGACCTCGCAAAATTGGAGCGCCGCCTTCCACGCCCTCTCGCTGCCGACCATGGCCCTCACCACGCCCGGCAGCGACAGGTCGCCCCCAATTGCTGCCACGAGCAATGCCCGTGGCTCCGCCCACTCCGGGCATTCCACCAGCGTGTGCTCCGCCGTGTCCTCCAGACACCCACAAGCGTGGCACACGCCGGTCGGCTCTCGACCCGCCACGCCGCACAAGTACCTGCCGAAGCAACCGTGCCCCGTCAGGACCTGCACAGCGTGGAAGGTGAGGGCTCCGTGTCGGCGATCGACCCATCCTTCGAGGACGGGCCGAATCGCCTCCACCGTCCTTTTGCCGGCGGTTGGCTCCGCCAGCCTTTCTCTCCATTTCCGGAGGAGGACCTGGCGGTCGAGTTGCCTCTGCCGCCCGGCCTCCCCCGGCTCTGGTTCCTCCCCGTCGGCTCGTGCCGCTGCGCCAGTGCGGCGCCAGTACACTGCCGAGAGCACCTCCGCGTCCAGGTCCCACGGTGGGGTCCCGGCCAGGAGGCACGCCGCCTCGCACGAGATGGTGCGGTATCCTCTCACTACCCTGATCGCCATGACCCGTTGCGCTTGGCGCAGGAGGGTCCTGTTCTGGGCGATCAGGGTGTCCGCCCAGATCGGGGCCCCGTAGAGGGCCATCGACCGCACCACCCCGGCATACAACCGACGGCATGCCACTGTCGGTCCACCCAGGTTAGGCAGCAGCCAGCTCAAGGCGCCGGCCGCGCGCAACAACCTGGGGACCAGCCGCCGGAAGTGCTCTCGGAAGTTCCATCGACTGTCGAGGACGAGGCCTAGGTACCGCATCGTCGACTCGACAGCGATGGAGACGCCGCCGACCACCAGCCGGGATCCTGCGGGAGGGGCGCGTCGGGGTCCGTGAAAGCACAGGGCCTCCGACTTTTCCAGCGCCACCTCCAGCCCCAGCCGGCGGATTCGGGCCACCACTTGGGCCACTCCGGCCGTCGCCAAGAGGGCCGCCAACCGGTACGTGGCGCCGCAGGACGTTACGAGGGTATCGTCGGCGTAACAAGTTACGTCGACCCCCCGCAGATTGGCGCCCCGCAGCACCCAGTCGTAGCCGATGTTCCACAGGAGCGGCCCAAGGACCGATCCCTGTGGAACACCGCACGTCATGACCCGGCGGCCCCACCCGTCGCGCGTCGGGTACACCACCTCCCTCTCGGAGAAGTAGTCGGCGATGAGACGACGCAGGTAGCCGGGCACGCGATGATAACCCAGCGCCGCCTCGATGCAGCTCCAGGGAAGGGTGTTGAAAGCGTTGGCGATGTCTAGAGACACCGCCAAAACAACCTTGCCCTGGGCCACCGCCCCCTCCGAGAGGTCCTTCACCCGCGCGATGGCGTCGACCGTAGAGCGGCCCCGGCGGAAACCGAACTGCCGGTCGCTCAGCCCCGGCCCGACCCGCTCGAGGTGCTCGACGAGGCGCGCGGAGATAACCCGCTCAAAGAGCTTGCTCACCTCGTCGAGCAACACTATGGGCCGGTATGCCGACGGCGAGTCCGCCGGGCGGCCCTCCTTGCGCAACAGCACGAGCCTTCCTTCCTTCCACTTTCTCGGAAAGCGGCCACGCCGCATACAGGCGTCGAAGAGCTCGACCACCCTGGGCCCGAGGGCCTCCAGGGCGAGCACCCACACCCTGCCGGGTACCCCGTCGGGGCCCGGCGCCGTGCTCTTGGAGCGGAGCCGCTGTACTGCGACCTCCAACTCCTCCTGGGACACCTCGGGTATCGAGGCGTCCGAGCCCTCCGACGCTGCAGCCGCCATAGGAGGAGGCACCGTGTCGGCCCTCTCCGGGAAGAGGGCGGCGACAACGTTGGCGACCAACTCTGGTTGGAGACTCCGGGTCAGCGGAGAGGCCCAGGGGCGCAGCTGACCACGCACCGTCTTGTACGGGCGCCCCCAGGGATCTCTATTCAGAGTCTCCAACCACTCTCCCCACGACTGGGACTTTGCCTCCCCTATGGCGATCTGCAGGGAGACACATCTCTCCCTGTATACGGCGTAGAGGCGGCTTTCCTCGGCCTCCACCCGTCTCCGCCGCCTTCTGTAGTGGGTGTACTGGCGTCTGGCCGCTACGCACGCTTGTCGAAGCCGGCGCAGGTCCGCCGACCACCAGTACACCCACCTGCGGAGCGGGAGCGGTCTGGCGCGCGACATGCCGGCGTCGCACACCTGCGCCATGGACTCGCTCAACAACTCCGCTCGCCCGTCCACGTCGGCCGCCGGGCCCTCCGGCACCGGCTGCCATGCCTGGACGATGGACGCCTCGACGATAACGTCAGGGTCCATCGTCTTGAGGGCCCAGCGCGGTCCGTCCCCACGCGGGGGCCGGGTCTGTGGAGCCCCAGGGTAGGCGGCGACCTCGAACCGGATATACCGATGGTCCGACAGCGTCTCCGCCTCCCCGAGCACCCTCCAGTTTTGGACACGGCGCGCGAGACACGGGGTCGCGAACGTAAGGTCCACGATTGACCCCCCGTTGTGCCGCACGCACGTGTCCACCGACCCCCGGTTTAGAAGAACTAAACCCGACGTGGCAGCCCACTCCTCCAGAACCTCGCCCCGTGCATTGGCAACCGGGGAACCCCAAGCCGTGGATTTGGCGTTGAAGTCCCCGGCGACCAGCACTGGGGTTGGGTGACTCTGGCCGACCAGAGCACCGACCTCGAGCAGAAGTTGCTCAAAATCGGCCAGGCTCCGGTTCGGCGAGAAGTATACGCCGACGATCGTCACACCCATAAGGGTGGCCGCGACGCATCCATGGCCCTTCGCTGTTTTGTCGAAGGGCGGGGAGCCGGCGGCCGTCTGTGCGACGATCGCCACCGTGTCCTCCCGGTCACCAACCCAGTTGTCCCTGTTGGGCACGAGGCAAGGTTCTGCCACGACCGCCATCTGAATCGACCACTCGGCCAGGCTCTGGTACAAAAGGTCCTGAGCCCTGGCCGAGTGGTTGAGGTTCGCCTGTAGGACGGATATGGCCATATTAATCTACGACCATATCCGCGACCCTCTCAGCACGTTCCACATCCGTGGCGGACGGGCGGGCCGGCCGGGGGTGGGCTGTAGGGCCTTTCCCGGCGGGCTTCTCCTTCTTTTTCTTGCCGACGGACTTGGCGGAAGCGAGGCATGCTGCGCTTCCCGCTCTGTGGTCCGCCGGCTTCTTTTTCGCCTCGCACAGCGGGCAGCGTGGGGCAGCGGTGCAACCGGCCGCCTTGTGGCCCGGTTGTGCGCAGCGATAGCACACATCGCTGCGGTCCACCTCGCAGGAGCACCTGCTCTGCACGTGCCCCGCGTCGAGGCACCGGTAACACCGCAGGGGTCTGGCCTCCAGGAGTTTCACCTTGGCCGAGACCCACCCCACCAGTAGCCGCCCGCTGGAGGCGATCTTTTTGGCTGCCGAGATAGGGCAGCGCACCCAAGCCGTTCCGGGGCTGTCGGCCGAGAAGCGGCGGATCTCCCCGCACTTGACCTGCTCGACGGGGCACTCCCCGGAGCGGGCCACGGCAGCCGCCACCTCCTCCCGGGACACCGCGTCGTCCAGCTCGCCAATGCGCAGGTCTGCGCACTTGACGGGTCTGGCGACGCGGACCAGGTCCGCGGGAAGGACCTCCCGCAGCTTGCCTGCCAGCAGGTCCGCCTTCTCGCCGCTTTCAGCCCCGGGAACCTCAAGGACCCGGGCACCCGTCGCGGCGGTCCGGAAGCGGAGACCCGTCAGGCCTAAGCCTGCCAGGTCTATCCGCTTCTTCGCCCCGTCGAGGACGTCCTTGTAAGACAATTCCTTGCCCTCGACGGTGGCGCCCGGCTGGATGGTTATAGTAACCGCAGCCGAGCGCGGGGGGCGAAGCTTCGCCGCCGGGTCCTTCTTTTTCGGCACCTTTGCCGGCCTGTCCGGCGGTGCGCTGCCCTTCTTCACTTTGTCCCGCTTGCCCCGCTTGACCGTGCTCCACTCCTCGGAGGGGGCCGTCGGGGGCTTCGGGGCGCCGGCTTTCGGCGCTGCCACCTCGGCGTAAGCCTTAGGAGGCGCCTTCTCCTTCTTCTTTCTGCCTGGCCCGGCCTCACCGGCCGCAGGAGCGCCGGCGGGGGGCGCAGCCGCATCCCTCGCCCTGTCCGCGGCCAAAAGCGGCCGGAGGATCGGCTGGGGAGGGAGCCGCCTCTCGAGCGCCTCGAGCCTAGCGCCGACCATGTCGCCCACTTGCTTCATGATCGAGCGCGTCAGCGAGGCTACGTCGTGTCCGACGGCTCCGCTCGACTCCTTGGGCAGGCTTGCCATGCTCGCCCGCAGGTCTGCGACCTCCTTACGAAGCTCGCCGACCTCGCCCTGTAGGCGGGCATTGGCCCTTTGGAGCCGAGCTGTCTCCTCGGTAGCGGAGCGCTCCGCCAGCTCCGCCACGATCGCCGCCAGGTTGGCGGAGGCCTCTTTCAAGTCTCTCTGCAGCGTGCCCTTCAGGTTTTTCGATTTCCTCGCGATTGCCTGAATGAGGAGCACGCTGTCCTCCGCCTTTTGTCTTAACTCCGATGTCGAGTCGCCGACTTCGCCGCCTGGCAGCGACGACGACTCGGACCTCGACCGAGAGCGGAGGTCCCGGGCCATCTCGGCCACCTCCCTCTCGGCTCGGAGTTCCTCTTCCGCCCGCTGGGCCTTGAGATACGCCTGCTTCGCCTTAGCGAGGCCGACGTACTCGCCCGTTGTTGGCGGGCGCCCTCTCCCCCTCACCGAAGTCGCCACTACCTTGGCCGACTCCGCCTCCTCCTCGTCACCCTTTTGGGGTGCTGGGGGCCCGCGTTTTCGCGCAGAGCGCCAAAATCCCCCCGTGCTATCGTCCGCAGACGACACAGACACCATGGTGGCCACGGACGAGTCAGACTCTTCCGCGGCTCCATGTGTCTCCTCCTCCGTTCGCAGGACATCGGTATCCGGTATGGGTGTGCGTTGGTCGTGTTGACGAAGGCCGGCGGGTTGCCGACCTACGAGGCAGTTATTGCCCCCCCCAGAGTACGAGGGGCAGCCCTCCGCCGAAGCAGAGGGGTGGGATTCCCCCTTTCGGGGACCCACCTGGGGACCATTTTCATAACTGACCTTATTTTCCATTTTGTTTGCCTCTTTTTAACGGGGTGAGCTCCCCGTTGCCCTCTCGGGATTGGGTACCCCCCAACCATTCATCGCATCGCCGAGGGCGGGAACTTGCGATTAGGGTAATTTTTTAGAGAGGTTTTCTTCCTCGCGGCCCCCACCGAAGTGGCGGCCCTCACCCCTGACCCTACGGGTCAGGGAGCGAGTTGGCCGACGGTGGCCGAAGCCATGCTGCCAGTCTCGCGACCGACAGCCCGTCGCCCCCACCCTAAACAACCCTAATGGGTTGCACACCCCTTGTCCCTTCCACAGGGACATCAACCCTGAGCCGCGCTAGTGACCGCAGAGGAAGGAAAACCTTCCTCTGCGGTCCCCACCTTGCGCATCCCAAGCAGGCTTGTCGCGCCAAGCCTGCTGGGAGCGACCACCTCGCCAGCCCGCAACCACCTTTCCGCGCGGGCCGGCCCTGGGTGCCTCTTAGCTTCACCGTGGGCGCCGAAACCACGGTTACTAGAGCCCCCCCGCCACGACAAGGCGGGCACCCCCGGGGGGGTCCCCGGGGGGGAACCTAACCTAACCTAACCTAACCTTTTTTTTTTTTTTTTTTTTACGTGGGGAAATGCAATTACGCATACCACCTGGGCGCAGGGGGAGACCCAGGTGGTTATGTGGGACTCCCGTGGCTAATGAGACCACGGTATACCCACTAAAACCCCACGAATGCCACCTCGCCGTCTTCCGGCGGAGCTGCGGGAACGCTGTCGCACACATCCGCTGCTCCGCCGACGGCAGCCGCAAAAGCGGCTCCTCCGTGAATGCCCGAAGGCCCTTCACGCTAGGCGCGCCAGATGGTAGGGCGCGCCTTCCTCCTCGACCTCCACCAGTACAGTGACGGACCCCCCCGAGTCCGCCACAAGGAGGTCATGGGTGCCGGAAAACCTCCAGCACCCGGCGGTGGATCAGATCTGTGGCTCCACCGCCAACCACACCTCGGCCGCAGAGGACAGGGAAAGCGGCGCACCGTAATACCGGCATTCCTCTTCCCCTGCGGCCCCACCAATGCCGCTCCGGCCGCGAATCGGAGCGGCTCCGCCTCGGCCGCAGAGGAAGGAAAACCTTCCTCTGCGGTCCCCACCTTGCGCATCCCAAGCAGGCTTGTCGCGCCAAGCCTGCTGGGAGCGACCACCTCGCCAGCCCGCAACCACCTATCCGCGCGGGCCGGCCCTGGGTGCCTCTTAGCTTCACCGTGGGCGCCGAAACCACGGTTACTAGAGCCCCCCCGCCACGACAAGGCGGGCACCCCCGGGGGGGAACCTAACCTAACCTAACCTAACCTAACCTAACCTAACCTAACCTAACCTAACCTAACCTAACCTAACCTAACCTTTGCGCTAGAGCACAAAGCACATAGCACATCACCGTTATTAAGGACCCGAATGATAGTATTAGGTGTTGGACGCCCCCACGTCCATACAGCCCGGGTCCCTACTGCAGGTCTTGGGCAGGGATAATCTTCCGTCGTCTTCCCCGCCCTCTCCGAATTGGCTGTGAAAGTGGGTCCAATTCCCGTTCTCTTTCTTCTGCCTCCCTCTGAAGCATTATCTGCTCGCAGAATGCAGTAACAGCTTCCCAGGCTTTCTTGTCTTCCACCATTTTAAGAATAACGGCAGACAGGGAAAGCTCGTTACCAACCACGGCGGTTAGAGACGCACGTGCTTCTGACCATCTAAGGCACTCCTCTAATGCGTGTTGCGCCGTGTCTTCAGTGCAGCCACACTGATGGCATCTTGGTGTAGGCTCTCTCCCGGTAACATTACATAGGTACCTCCCAAAGCAGCCGTGGCCTGAGAGGACTTGCGTGAGCCGGAAAGTGAGCGACCCGTGTTTGCGTTTCATCCACTGCTCTAACAGCGGTCCTATCGCTTCCAATAATCGGCGGCGAGAGCTCGCTTCCGAACTTCTTATCTCTCTCTGCAGGCCCTCGCCCCACACTTCTATTGCTTCGTCTTCAGCTTCCTTCCTCCACCTGGCAATTTCCTCTGGACCAGGCAACTGCCCTTGTTTCCGGGCTTCTGCTCTGAGCCAGTAAATTGCAGATAAAATACCAGCCTCTAAGTCCCACGGAATCGACCCCGCGAGGACGCATGCTGCTGAGTGCGAGATGGTTCTATAGCCCCTGCACACCCTAATAGCCATAGCCCGTTGGGCCTGATTCAGCATAGATATGTGGAGTCTATTCAATGATGCTTCCCAAATTGGTGCACCGTACAGCGCCATTGAGCGAATCACATTGAGATAGAGCCTCCGACAGACGTTTCCCCCTCCTCCAAGATTTGGAAGGAGGCAATTGAGAGCAGCAGCCATACCATTGAGTCTTGGCACTAGGCGACGGAAATGTTCCACAAATTTCCACCTACTGTCAAGTACAACACCTAAGTACTTTAGCGTTGACCTGACTGGGATTTGAACCCCACCAACCATGATGTTTGAGTCTGCTGGGGGTGGGCGCCTAGGCCCGTGAAAGCAAATTGCCTCTGATTTATGCAGGGCTACCTCTAGACCCAACCGCCGTATCCTGGCAACAACCGCTGCCACTCCTGCTGTTGCAAGCAATGCAGCTTCCCTATAGGTCTTCCCTCGCGCAGTGACCAGTGTATCGTCCGCATAGCAGACCACATCGACTCCAGGGAGGTTTGACTCGCGCAGTACCCAATCATACCCGATGTCCCACAGGAGTGGGCCCAGCACAGACCCCTGCGGGACACCACACGACATTATTTTAGTACCAGGCCCATCACGGCCTATGTAAACTACTTCTCTTTCATGAAGATAGTCTCTTATTACGCGCTGCAGCTTATCCGGGATGCGATGGAATTTGAGGGCCTCCAGGATGGTACTCCACGGCAGAGTGTTAAAAGCGTTAGAGATATCCAACGACACTGCTAATAATACTCCTCCATCTCTAGCGCACGCCTGATCTGAAAGCTCTCGCACCTTGGCAATGGCGTCTACCGTTGAGCGCCCCCTGCGAAACCCGAACTGCCTGCCCGCCAAATCCGGTCCAACCTCTTCCAGATGGGTAGTGATTCGTGCAGCTATAATTCTCTCCAATAACTTTCCGACATCATCGAGGAGGACAATCGGTCTATATCCCGACGGCTCGTCCGCCGGGCGGCCGTTCTTCCTGATCAAGATAAGCTGGCCCACTTTCCACCTCCTTGGAAATTGGCCTTCAGAGATGCACCTGCTGAAAAGAGACCGAAGACGCGGCGCCAAGGCCTTAAGCGCTATCACCCAAGCCATACCCGGAACACCATCGGGGCCAGGTGCAGTGTTCTTGGAACCCATCTTCAGCACGGCAGCTTCCAACTCCGACTCTGTGACTTCCGACATTGTCTCAATATCTGACTCCTCAGAAGACATCACCGGCGGACGAAAGTTACTCGCAGATCGGTCGGGAAAGAGTCCATCCACTACTTGAGCCAGGATCTGCGGTGAGAGCGAGCTGGTAGTAGGAGGCGCTCGGGGAGTAAGCTTTTGTTTCACCATTCTGTATGGCTTCCCCCATGGGTCTCTGTCCAATGAGTCTAATAGCTCGTTCCAGGCCGCATTCTTGGAATCGCTCACCGCGACACGCAGTGCCCTCGCAGCCTCCAAGTATTCTGCGTAGAGACGATCCTCCTCCCCAGATTCACGACGCCTAAAACCTAACCTAACCTAACCTAACCTAACCTAACCTAACCTAACCTAACCTAACCTAACCTAACCGACTTTGAACTATCTTTTAATAATCTCCAAATCAAAAAAACCTAAATCACAATCTACTTATCGCTACAATACAACAAATTTTAATAACTGGGAAAATTTTGACACTTTACTAGACGAAGAAATGGAGACCAGGTTCGGAAATCTTAGTAATCACCTGAATAATATGGACACAAATCAAATAGACTCTTTAATTCTGGACGTTACCAGGACGTTACAAATCGTATGTGACAAAACGTTACCCCGCAAGGGCCGCCGAGCAAGTCGCAATCCGTGGTGGAATGACAGGCTAGACCAACTTAAAAGACAAGTAATTAAAAACCACCGTCTTCTTAGTACTTTAAAAAAGCGAAATCTGCCCCTGGAAGAAGCTTTGACTGAAAGAGATCGAGTCAAAAATGAATACTCCACAGCCCTCCAATCTACATCAACATCCAACTTTAGGGAATTTTGCAATCGGCAGGGTAAAGAGAATGTGTGGTCCGTCACTAACAGACTCATTAAAACATCAATGCAGAATCTACCACCGGCTACCTTGCGCATTACGGACGACCAATTCACTACTGACAGCCACTCGACTGCAACAGCTCTGCTAAACACCTTTTACCCTGACGACACCCCGGACATCTTAGATTGTCAGAAGAGCATACGCGAAGCATCCAAAAATATCCCCTCTACCTCAGATGACCCCCCGTTCACGGATAAGGAAATCTTGGACTGCTTAAAATCCATGTGTTCAAACAAGGCTCCAGGTGTTGACCATCTCACGGCGGACATTTGCTATCGTTTTTCCTCACGCCACATCACCTTTCTCTCCACAATTTTAAACAGATGCCTCCTTTTATCTCATTTCCCGATTCCCTGGAAACACGCACTCATTAAAACCATCCCCAAACCGAATAAAATTGACTACACCGATAAATCATCATACAGACCCATTGGACTCATTAACGTCTTTGGTAAACTTCTGGAAAAGCTTATTACTAAGAGACTTACACATTTCCTTAATACCACTGAAGCATCAAGCACTAGGCAATACGGATTCAAAGAACAAATCTCCACAGTCCACGCAATTCACTCAGCAATAGACAAGATTACACAACACAAAAAAGAGAAGAAACTGGTCATGGCAGTTTCTCTAGATATCCAAGCCGCATTTGATAATGCCTGGTGGCCTGCACTTCTGAGGAGACTGCAACATGTACAATGCCCCCAGAATATCTACAAAATTATCACGAACTACCTACAGGATAGGACGGTATCACTAAACTATGCCGATGTAACAGTCACAAAGGCCATGACGAAGGGTTGCATTCAGGGCTCCGTATGTGGCCCAACCTTTTGGAACCTGATCCTTGATGAATTACTTAATATA